>JARHVA010003083.1:1745000-2178821 GCA_037957365.1 Torreya grandis
GAGTATGCCGAAAAGATCAAGAAGAGAACTAAACAATTTTAGCTTCAGATTTGAATTTAAAGATTAAAAAAAATCATGGATATTAGATTTATAAATATATATAAATTTTCCATGATCTCCTCGCATGTGGCATGCTTCCCAAGGAGTCACACATGTGTCATTTTTTTCCTTTTCTTTAGGAAAACTAACTTTATTATAATTAACCTACAAATTTTCAATCTTGTCAGTTAATTAAGAATTATAATGACACATGGGGGATTAAAAAATGTTTTTACACTTTCATGTTTCCCAATAAACCCGTATAAAGCATTAAATACACTATTTAGACCCTTGAAATGACCCCAAATGACATGATAGATTAATGAAATGAGTGACCAGGGTTAATATAACATTAAGAGGCATGAAATAACCTATAAAAACCTTATTACAATATAATATTCCTCCTTAGAGGATTAAAAATTATTTTTTACCTATAGGTTCACTAATTTGACTAAAAAGTCAAATTTGGTCAACAAATTGGTGACTCATAGGGGTAGTATGCCTGCTATAATAACTAGACTAGTAGCCTTATCATTCCATTGGGATTATGGAGTCATTTAAGGGATAATACTAACAAAATAACCTTTTATCATGACCAAGATAACTAGTGACTACTTCAACCACACAAAGGAAAAGGACACACACAATAAAGAAAACAAATACGCAAAAGACACACATGTACTCAAGGCACTTAGGAGAAACAAAGGAAAACTACTATGTACAACTAAACAAATACATAACCCCCCTAGATCAAAATAGAAGATTGATATTCCCCTTAATTCATAGCATGAAGGATTGAATGAGTCAAGAAGCTCTTTGTCTCTTAGCATTACTACCTCCATGCCTCTCACAAAGTCTGTCAACCTTATTGGCATGATGCTCATTAAGATCCAATAAAATCCAAACAATATAACCAAGGAAATTAAATATTCTTGTACATGATCACTTGTTTCATGTTTCTTCCCATTCACTTTCTCATGATCAACTTCCATCCTCTTTATAGGCATGATTTCAAAAGGATTGATTTCATGTTCCTTAGAAGTGTTAGGCCAATGTGATATTTCTTCATCCTTCAAGAGTTGATGAGTTTCTTATAGAGGGTAATATCCCCTCTTGATTACTTCAAATATATCATTCTCAAATTCACAAACCTCTTGGAAGAATAAATTTTAAAGCTTGGTTCTCCTTTTCATACTTACTTGAGTCCTAATGATACCTCCTCCATCTTTGATTAGCTCATAGTATCCTTGGAGAGGAATATAGCCTACTCCAATGACTTGAAAAAAGTCATATAAATATTTATTATGAACTTTTTCATGCTCACATATGGTGTTTTGCAAAGTGAGGAAGGAGTTAATGATCATTTCTTCTTCTTTGGAAAAAAAACACCCTTCTTTAAAAGCTTGTGAATTATCCTTTTATTCACCAAGGGGAGTACCTATAGTGATTTCCTCCTCATAAACACTCATGAATTTTTTTTATCAGCCATTAATTGATCATATTTTTCTTCATTTACCTCTCTAAAGATAGGCTCTTCAACACAAATAAAGCATTTTTCATCAACCAAGCAAAGAGATTCAACACAAGGACTTACCTTCTCCTCATCACTTAAGACCTCTTGAAGATTCTCAAGTTGTGTCTCAGCTGGTACAATTTGATTTTCCTTTTCAAAAGATTCAAGGTCTTTAACCTCTTCCATGGTGATGTTAAGACTAGGCATCTTAAAATTATGTGATCTAGCCTAACGAGGCTGCCAAAGAGGTATGTTTTACTCAAGTGAGATATCTCTTTCTTTGTCAACCAGCTACTCCTCTTTTGGTTCCCACACCATAGGTCCATCAAGGCAAAGGGTAATGGGATGAGGACAAAAGGAACTATCTAGTGGAGATGGGATATAGAGTTTAAACTTATATTGCGAGTGCAAGATAGGAGGCTCTTTAGGAAGCTCCTAAGGGGGGAGATGGGGTATGTTTATGCATACAGTCTTCTTAAAGGTATAAACCTTCCATCTAAAATTGACTTAGAAATCTCATCTTTGATTTTAACTCTTCAATATTCTTGGAAAGGTCTTCTTGGAAAATTTTCTCTTGAAGTGCATAGGAATCATCATGAGGCTGAGGTGTACATGAGAACTACCATGAAATTCAAGAAGCTTCTTGATGAAGGGTGGGAGGGAATTGAGAAATACTAGCTTAATTTTCCACTTCACACTATTTGGAAATGATATTCTCTTCTTTCTTACCCCATTACTCTAATATTTCACTCCAACTCATGATCTTAGGATTAGAACTCTCTACTTGAGGAAGGATAGGAGATGTTTGCATAAGATCAAGTTTCTTTTCAACTTCACATTACTTGACTAGACTTTTCTCTTCTTTCTTTCCCCATGACTTAAATACCTTACTCCAAATCATGATGATAGGATTATAGGTCTCCTTTTTGGGTGATGGGGATGGTATGAGAGAGGGTAATGAGGGTTTGGAATCCACTTCCCTTGCTATCGACATAGACTATTGTATATGCAAATTTTCCAACTCAATTTTCCTATCAAGATTAGTTTCAAACATAAGGTTTATATTCTCAACTCTCTCCTCCACATGATTGTAAAAATGGTGAGTTTTATAGGCTTTATTTGGCTCATAAGTTGGGGTTATGTATGGCTGATATAGAACTCGGGGAAGTGGATATAAAGGCTGATAGGTTTAGTGAGGCCGCATTTCATGAACTTATAGCTTATACTCTAAGGAATAGATTAAATCACACACATCAAGCATCTCACTTGTGAGCCTTTGCCAGTTGACTCTCTCAATAGATGCCTACTCTTTCTTTATTAACTCTAATGTATTTATCACTTGATGAATGGAATTATTAGGAATATTTTAATCATATCCCCTTTTAGTATCAAGCTCCAACATATACCTTTCATACCCCAAAAGTGCTTGTTTTAAGGTAGAAATGGGTTGATTGGAAAAAGGATTAGGTTGACCAAGAGAATTAAAACATTGATAATGTTGGTTATAATACTAATATAAATCATGATAGGGCTGAAAATGGTCATATTGGGACTGACCAAGGACTTGTTCATATTGGTATGGAGTGGTACAAGCTTGAATTGTCTCATCAACTTGTAAAGAGAAAAATTCATAACCATAGGTAGCCATGAAACTTGATTTCAAGTAAGAAAATAAAGAAACACATTACCAAATTAATTAAAAGGATCACTTAGGCCACTTAACTAGCTGATACATTTTTGGAGTCACCATTAGTGTTTAAAAAAATACCTCCAAAGGTTGATTGTCAAGAGACAACACCAAAAATATCCTAATCTCATGGAACAAGAGTCCCACTGGGCATGAAAAAAATGTTTTCACTTGGATTTACACCATTTTAGGAGATTCCAAGGCTCTCATAATACAAGTGGCACAATGAAATAACTTTTAGGCTTGTGGATAGACTAAGGAATGAAGTGAGTCTCTAGATAGGGCTAGCTTCCTTGATGTATCACTTGATTACTAATAATACTAACTCTAGGAGATGAAATGGGAGAGAAATAACTGAAACTAAAGCTAAAATATGGAGGTGATACACCAAATTAGTTTGATGACTTCCAACCAATTTCATTCTACACTTGAGACCAAGAAATAAACCAAAACATACACTTTCCCAAATCTATGTCTTCTTGCATCAATATTACATTGTGGGGTCACAGATGATATGAAAGGCTAGGAGAACTAGAGAAAATTTATTGAATGACACTAATGAAAATACTACTCACTTAAACCATGGACATTTCTTGAAACACTTCACATGCCCTGCAAGAAGAGGCTATAAATATGTGAAAAAATGAAGTGCAATGCTAAGGAATCCATAGTCTTCACTAAGAAAATTCAACATTCAAGTAGAGAAAACTATGAATATTAATTAGAGAGGTAAAAAATTAGTCATTTTATTGATAAAAAGGTATAAAATTGAATAAGGCTTTGCCACATTCAGGTGGAACATAGAATACAATGCCAAAATTGCCAACTCTTATAGAGTTTGAGAGAGAGAGAGAGAAAGAGGTAAGTCCAAGGGTCACAAGGAAACTTTTCAAGCTGATAAAAGGAGTTAATTTCATTTTAGATAGATATGGGATTAACCATGTAAGGTATAGAAGTCCAAGTGTCCATACAAGTCATCAAAATTATGCAAAGTGGCACAAAACTCCTCCTTATGCACATAAAAACTACCTTCATAATTATGCATATTTGAACATCTTGTAACCTATTTTGAGTAGTTAAAATGATTTTAATTGAAGGGGAGGTTCTCAAACATGCTTTTTGATGCATTGGTTGCATGCTTGGTCTTCTAAGATCAACTAAAAAGGAGCCATCATCATCTACTATCTTGAAAACTTCACCTTCATGCACCATGCACATTTGGATTCCAAATTAGAAATATATGTGCATGAAAATAATTGGGAAGGAGTGAATGACAATTTTCAAGACCCTCCATGTCATTTAAATCATTAGGGGCACCTTAAAATCACCTTACTTGAAGATTTTCTCCTTTATCTCTAGTTTGTGCATTAGGCCAATTTTGACTGGATGAAATTTATGACTTGGTTGGATAACTTACAGGTTTATTAATTAAATTAAATAAATATTTGGAGTTATAGTAAGTGTAAATATTCTACCCAAACTTTGCTTCATCTCCTAATTTATCATGTATCCTACATAACACAAAAAATAGTGAGAAAAATCCTATTTATGACACCATCCATACAATTATGTACAAAAAAAATGTGTGGATTATCTTGGAGATGTCCTAAATTTTTTTCAATAGGTTTCCTAATCAAACTATTCCCTTTGATTAGCTTTCCAACTCAACTTTCCCAAATTGGTCACTAGCAAAGGTTTAGTAGGGTTTTAGGCCTATTTTTGGTCTTATTGATTGTTCATAAAGTTTAGAAATATGAATTGAGAAAAGTTTCCAAAAATATGGCCTATGATACCCCTTCTAAAACCTATAAATTCTTTTTCTCCCATGCATATCCTTAGCAAAGATATGAGCATCTCAAAATGACTGCTCAGGCTTATTTCTCTTTTCCTACAAGTCTGAGTTGCTCTTGAGCCAAAAAATGGATTGTAATTAGTTTCATATGCATTATAATGGTATTATAACCTATATATACATCTCATAAACATTTAAAAATAGTATATAAATCACTCTTAGGTCTAGAAATGCAATTGACCTATTGTTTGGGCTCTAGGCCAAAACTTTGTCATTAAGGCTTGATTGCAAACCTTGGTGTCCAAACAAACATGTTTATTTTCAACATTTATATAATGGTTTTATATGATATTATAGGTATATTTAAAATCCACCAATAATCTTGAAATCTTTCCCTATCCTCTATTTCATCTTCTCATCATTTCCTGTAAGACTGCCATGGTTTGTACATGGTGAATGTGACCCCTGTCTGAGATAAAACAAGGGGAACTTCTACTATTTAATCATCAATAATAGGTATTTAAGGTTTTTATATAATAAAATAGGGTTAATTTTTAGAAAAATTATCTCATTTTAATCTCATATAACCCTTAAAATCTCCTAAATCTAAGACTAGTTCTTCCATATTCAATTGTGTGCAGGGTCCTTGGAGATTTGGTCAATTTTGTTATGTGGGATCCTTTACCTATATTTTCCTCAATTATGGTAGTGATAACAGGTTTTTAAGACATTTATTAAGGTTCCCCAACTTCCATTTACCCTCCAAGCTTTCACAATCTCTTTATACACCTTGATTTATTCAATCTTGAGTACACCCTACTGCCTATACACTACACTCACAAAATTGATCTCTATAGTTTTCCTTAGGATTTTATTTTGGTCAAATTATAATAATATTTAATTCATTTTTATGTATTTTAACATTCACCCAAAAAAATTCCTATCTGTTATGTCTCTCAGTCTCACCTCTTGAGCAAAGAGGTCTTTGATGAACTTGTACAAATTAAGAGCGTTCAATTATGAGGAAGATCGAGTTTCAACCTCCAAGGAGTTTTGGATATTTTTATAAAATTATTTATATATTATTAGTCACTTATCATTTATTAAAACCTTCCTCTCTCATTAGATAGGTTCATACTTCACCCTAACATACTAGATTATACCTAGGTGGTATGAGACAAACCTTACCTTTTTTAGGCCTATTGTAGATTATTTTGGATTGATTTTAAATTTTTTATAGTGAATTATGATCCAATTACTTTTATTGTGTTTATAACATATATATCCCAAAAAAATTTATCATTTTGATCCTTTGAGTTGCTAACTTGCATAACCTGGTGATCACTATCCTTCCCTAGTGTAGTTGGCTATAAGTGCTAATTTTCACTAAGAACTTGATATTAAAGCATGAAAAACATATTTAAAGTTCATTAAAATCAACATATGACTTTATTCACCCTGAAAAATTCTAAAACATCATTCAAACACCATGTTTAGATGATTGCTTTCAAACTTACATGTAGGTGCATATTTTTTGCCTGTTGTACGAATTGATGAATGTAGAAAGGAGATCAAATAACATTATATAAATTTCAATGGTGATCATTTATTAATTAATGATCATTTATGTCATTTTGAATCATATATACATATTATATAGTCCCTTATGTAACTTTTTATGAGAGGAGCTCTTATAGGTTCAAAACCTATAATTAATACTGCCTTTATTTAGTGTGTTCATGGACACTTTTAGGACCTTCAAAAACCATCCTCCATTAAATATATTAAGTCCATTATTGGTATGAATCTTGTACATACAAGATTAAATAAGGCTTATTTAACTTGGTGCCTCAATACTCTTGTAAGTTTGTTTAGTGATCCTAAAAATAAAAACTGCATGCCACTATTTGCAAGGTTTAGGGATTGAGGGCCTAAACACAGTCCACTGATTCTCTATCACAACTTCACCCTAATTTTCCCTCTTATCATATCAAATTTAATTTTTTAGGTCCTTAAAACCTATTTTTATCTTAAAGAGGCATTCAATATACACTTCAAAACCCCATGTTTTCCTTTATTCCTTTGTTAGGTCACCTGTAGGTGGCTTTCTATATACACAAACAATAAGTATGAAATTTTGAACAAATAAGCATTGTTTTGGCCTTATGAATATGATATGAATCTATTCCTATATCTAAAGTATTTATTTTAATATTAATATCTTTTAAAATAGTTCAAAAACCCTTGATTTAAGTGATTCCTCTTTACAACCACCTGTATATGCACACTCTAATGGCAAAATTTGCATATGTGTAGTCTATGCATACAAACTATGAAGATTTATTAGAGAGCAAGGTTTTAATACAGAGAGATAAAATATAACTTTTAAAACATGTTCATGATATTAATAAAACCCATTTTAACCATCCTCAAAGAATGGAAACTTAGAACATAATGGAAACCTACCCATCAACACAAAATGCACTAGTCTACAAAATTTAGATGAATTCCTTATCAAATAAAATCCAAATGTAAAACCAAACATGGGAAGTGTTAGATAAAGAGGTATAAATCCTCTATGATAAATATTAACATCTAAATCATATGGAATTACTCAAACAATGCCAAAACCTAAAGGGTGTATAGAATGATAGGTAGCTTTCGATAGTCCATTTTGAATGGGTGGTTAATGAATCACAATTGTCCAATCCTAAAAATTATTATATTTATTTTAAGGTCTTTGAGTTTATAATATGCCTCTAAGTGAGTTTTACCTGAAACTTCTTGTGTTGATTGTACCAAGCAAGAACCTACAAGTCACTTGAGTTTGCCAAAAAGAACAAGAGATGAGCTTTAGGAATATGAGCTTTAGGAATATGGATAAGCATTCCATGGCCTCTTCACATGTACCACACTTCCTAAGGAGTTAAATCTGTGTCATTTTTTTTCTTTTTTGGGAAAATTGACTTTCTTCTGATGAACCTACAAATGTTTAATCTTGTCAGTTACTTAAGACTTCTAATGACACATGGGGGATGACATCACATTTTTACACTTGCATGTTTCCCAATAAACCCATAAAAAGCATTAAATTCACCATTTAGACCCTTTAAATCACCCCAAATGACATGATATACTAATGAAATGAGTTTACAAGGTAAATATAACATTGAAGTTATGAAATGACCTATAAAACACCTTATGAAAATATAATATACCCCCTTATAGGCCTAAAAATTAATGTCTTACCTATAGATGCCCTAATTTGAATAAAAATTCAAAATTTTTCAACAATAATCTTGTTAACTATAGGGTACTTAGATTTTCCATGATCACCTTAGGTTGCATAGACCACTCATGGTTGATAATTTCACCATTTACATTTTATTAGTTTATTGTTTACAACTATCTTTGATCTAGGTTACCTTTTTTTGTTAGTTCATTACACACCATTTCTTTATTATATCCTTAATACCAATTTTTTATCATTGACTCATCATCAATTTACCCTTGTATCTAGTTATAACCATACCCTATATCTTAGGCATAATATTTGTAACCCTATATGCTTGACATTGAGTGTGGATTGCCCTCTACTAGATCTACATCCACTCTGAACATCATCATTTTACCATCTACATATACATAGGATCTAAATGATTGGCCTCTTATTTGTATCATAGTATATCTACACATACATTCTCTATCTATCATGTTGAACCACATTGATTGTTTACACATGCCTTGCTCTGGCTTATAATTTTTATAGTGCAACATTTTATGGATATGATACTTTTATATGTTGTCATGTTGACATAGATTTATGGTGTAGACTAATTTGACTCATTTTATGATTAATAGTTGTTATTTAATTTTCTATAGGATAATATTTGATTTTCTTTCTTTGACTTGACATTGTTTGACTTAGTGTGTTATTGTATGACTTTTCCTTTGGTCCTTACCTTTTATTGTGTGACTTTTCTCTCTCTATTTTTACATTATATGATTAATTATTCAAGTCCTTTCCTTTTTCTATGCCTTTTTATATTTAAATTACTTTCATTGTTGTGTGACATTTGAGTATCCCTTACGTGTGCACTTATTGTGTGACATTTTATTTTCCATTGATTGTGGATTTTTCCTTATGTGACTTTAAGTTCTATTAAATGTGATTTTATTGTGTGTGTCATGTTCAAGACATTATATTCTTATGAATGGATACATATAGGATTATCTAATGAGTTTATGGTTATGTGATCTATATCAAACACCTTCTTTCTCGTGTGTGATGTCATGATACATATCATGCACTTTTATTAAGTAGGTTACTATTCATTACATATATATATGATGATCACTATTTCATGCTTAATTATTATATCCATATTGAAATCACACTTTCATACTTACACTACATATTTCACATATGTTCTGATGATATATTCATACTATGGTGACATATTATCCACATGTTAGCACATAGTTCTAAATGATTACATATATTTATATAACATGATATAGTTAAGTCTTTCCTTTTGAGATGAGTAATCCATAAGCTGCATTCCACACATTAAAAGGGAGGAATATTAGTGGGATTGTAATAGATATTTAATCCTCCTTATACACATCATTCATATTCTAGGACAAATTACATAGTTTTAGAGGGTTCAAATTGAGACAAAATATCAATTTCTTCAAATTTTGGGATAAATTACATGATTTAGAGAGTTAAAATTGAGAAAAAATATCATCTAGTTTAGCTTTTGGGATGAATATTTATAGACTAAGACAAATTTTTGGGGCATATGCAATGCATAAGAAAAACATTACATGTTACATATATTAGTATTTTATAGTGTATTATATTGAGTTGGTTGACTGATAGAATATGGAATTCTAGATCGCATGTTATCTTTGATTGGATTATAATATGGGGCATGAACATTTTTAATGCATACACTATTATATTTTTTATTTTATTATGGAATTGATTTGACATTGATAGTACCAAAGGTAGAATATTGAATTTATAAGTCCATATACAATGGTTTATTCACCCTACATGAGCCTAATATAGGCTTCTCTTTCATCTTGAGGTTAAAGATCAATTAAATGAGTAGTCTAGTTGAGGTTCTATGTATTTCAACAACTTATAACTTCTCATTTTTCATGATAGTTATGTTTTATCCTATTTTTGATACAATACTAAATAAATAGAATTAGTTAATAAATGTTTATTTTATTATATAGGTGTAAAATAGAAAAAATAGATTGTTAAAAATGTACAATGATTAACTATTCTAATTTTGACAAACTTATATATACAGGAAATTTTTATTTTTGAAAATTACTAAAAAATAATAATACTTAGCTTTCACACTGATCTCTTTTGACTATTTTGATTTTTTAACTATCAATATAAAAATAAGAGATGATTGTGTAGGTTCAATATTAGGAAAAAAATTAAAAAAGATTATCGATAGGTCAATGTAAGTGGATGGAAATATAATTCACTATAACTTATTTATTTCATGTACCCAAAAATTTCATGGTGCAACATTTCCAAAATAAATCTGATGATGATGTAATGATCTCTAAAATATGCTTAAATACAGTTCTATCTTACATTCCTATCCCACTCTCCCCCTTTGGCCCTACTTTTAAATTTTGGTTATTTTTATTGTTTTTAGCCTTAGTTTTCAATATCACCTATTTTATATGAAAAGTATAGTTTTTGTGACAAAATAACCCTTTACCATTATAAGACTACCCCTATTTGAAACATTTTAGTCCAATAATTTTGTAAACTGCCATGATAGTTTTGTTATATCCATGGTTGTTTATGAATTATCTATGGTAGTCTCATTATATGATGTGGTTTTTTCATAATTTTTAGTATTAATATCATCTTAGGTACCTAAAAATTATGGTGGTTTCATCCCAGTTTGTCCATCTTCAATTTTTAGTGTTTGGGACTTGAGTTCTCACATTTTTCATTCTTTCTTAATTTTTATTCTTTGATTTTATTTATGTTCACCCTAATTATTTCCAAAATCATTCCAAATCTTGTTTTTATCACTCCCCATATTTCCTAATTTTAAATTTATATTAACTAGTAATTAAACTCACCCTCGCACCATCATTACTTCCTCTACAAGTATCTCAATTTTAGATCCAAATTTTGGATTAAAGATTGTTATTTTAAACTATATATAACTAAGACCATTTAATTTTATTTTTAAATTTTTTTTACATATTTTGTCATCTTTGTGGTCATTATGCATAGTCTTAGAAGAAATAATTCAATGAGTCAACAACATAGTCTTTCCTATCAAGTAAAACATATAGACATAGTACAGCTACACTCTTCTCCAAGATTATGTCATCATTATTACCCTTATTTTTATAACATCATTTTTTAGATAATTTATATGGATACATTTATTAGATTAATTGGATTATCGAAGATGATCTACAATACCAATCACTTTTCTTCCATTTAGTATTGCCTTGATTAGGTTGGGGGGTTTTCAGTTTCAGTCTTTCTTATTATTTATTAGATAAAATTATTTTATATTTTATTGATTAATTATATTATTTTTATTCTTATAAAGTAAAATTAAAATAAAATAAACCTCTCTTTATTTCCTCTCTTGCTTTATAATTGTATTTTAGTTGTTTTGAAAGAACATAGTTTTACATATAATTTAGGGTAAGTCAATCAAACAAAAAAATAGGTATAAACATAATAAAATATTTTAGTTTTATTTTTATAAAATATTTCATTCACAAACAACTTTTAATCAAACATCCACAAAATACTAGACAAATTAGCTAGTTAGTACGTAGCATATTAGATCTAGAATCCATTCATTTTATTAGTGAAATAATGCTATTATAAGACATCAAATTCAAAAAATTCATAAATTAGGTTTTAATATCTTAAATTAAAGATCATTTAAATTTGAAAAAATGCATCCAATAGCATCAAAAAATAGTTTTAGCTTACATAGTAAAAATAATTTTTGACTTTATAGTGAGTATACTTTCTAGGGTTTAGATTTTTTTTTCATATTTGCATGTTATAAAAGATAATTTGTAGTATAATTTCATATAATTTTCATAAAAAAACCAAATTACAATTAAATTTATTTATATTACATTGAATATTTCATCTCAAAAATTAGGCAAAACATATAAAAATCAATAATTGCACCTTTATTTCAAAATTATGCTTTGAATATTACATGCATCATAAGATATACAAAAAAAATAAAAAAAATTATATTTCCTTTATTTTTAGTTATTATTTGATTTCACACTTTTATCGTTTCAATTTCAACTAGTAGTTTAATTTATTTATTTCTATCAAAACATTATAAAAACACCAAAAATATAAGAAATCCTTACCTGGATGAGCACAAGCACTTAGAACTTGCTTCTAATTCAATAAAAAATACCACATTTCAAATAAACTTCCATATAATCTCTTACACTTACACACCACTTTACCTTACCTATTGTATGACACTCCTTGAGCATCAATCCTTCATAGATCCCATTCTTGGCAATAACATCCAATCTAATATTTTCACCAAACTTAGAGTAGAGTTTTTCTATTTTACACCCATTCCACACATCATTTTTAACTCCATAAATTCTCTTCATGAGCATGAACACATCCCCAATCCTCCCATAGTCATTTTACACAAAAATTAAGATCACTAATACAACTTTATCTAAGCCTAATCATCCACCTCCCCTTTTCCTTTCCTCCTTGATACTATCCTTGTCATATATAATTCACTTTGTGTTTGACATTTAAAAGGTATATATAAACTGATAGAGTTGATCACATCCTCATATTTATACAACATAATCACACCCACTTTACTATTTCTAGCATTGATCAGGGTCTTCACCTCTTTGTCATCACTAACAAAGAGGGGCCTTGGAGTTTCATCTCTTCTCAACTCAAATCCCTAAAAGAACATTGTGATGTGGTATAACTCTTATGGTTCCTTTGAAATTATCCCCTACTAAATATCATCTAAAACCCCAGTCTTTAAATTAATCCACCCAATCCATATATTCAAACCATCATTTATCCATTACATTGATGATCTTAACCTGACCTTGAGAATTTGAGTGCATAGGTTGCATGTTACTTTCCACATGTACATAAATTTATGAAATTGACTTGAAAGGTATATTTTTGTGTTCCCCCCTTTCTAAGCCACTCTTATCCTTCCTTTCATTTATTCTACAAGTATTATGATCCCCTAAATATGTCTAAATAGGATATAAGATGATTTCTTGGCCTAGAAGGCTATAGGAGAAGTAAATAAGTCCTTGGTTAAGCTGATTTAGTTAATTAGAACAACAATGCTTTTAAACAAAACATAAAATAATAGTTTGATGAATATTCCAAATGTAACTCACAAACTAGGAGGGGGATACCTATCCACAAAGTGTGGGACATATCATAAATTGCAAGTAATCATTATGATTTTAACAACATGAATTTTACTAGTGGGAGTGGAACCACTCTTCACATGAAAATGGGGCCCTTAATTTTCAAAATTAAAATAGGGAAATTTATGATAAATATGATCAATATATTAGAAGAATCCATTATCTAAAGGATGAAGTAAATAGAATGAAAAATGATGCATACCCATATCATAAAAATTAGAACACTTGCATCCCACTAGAACAACATTTAATGGTTCATCTTGAAGCTTATAAAAAAAATCTCTTGAAAATTACCAACACCTTTATACAACACATCCTACAAAGGGGGTTCCTAGATCCAATGTTGTTTCTACTTTGAATGACCTCATATCTACATTGTCGGGTCACATTCATGATTTGGATAACAACCAAGTATCTCTAAATCAAGGAGTGGACTCTGACCCTCTTAAATTCATTCATCCTCTATACCCATCATAATAATAGATTACCAGCCACCATAATAATAACCATCCACACTTCCAACATAATAACAAGCCTACATGCTTCCTCCCATATCTATTTCTAATCAACACCCAAGGGATATTATTGATCATGGAGTAACTAACACAAACACTTCCAACATCCCTCTTCCTTATCAATCTCTAAACCAAGCCTAAATTATAAGTATATTCACATACATTCATCTTGATAACATAGTATTTGATAATATGTCACCTTATGTTATTAAAAGTTACATGTCACCCACGTATACTTATCCTCTACACGATCCTAACCCTTCTTCATTTAACCCTCTTCCTCATTACTATCACATGTTCTATAAATCCATCCAAATAGATAATTAATTTCTATCTTATTTCATACCATCTTACCAAGCACATTCTTTTCCTCTTGGTGGTTATGTGAACAACCCATATCCAAACCCACCCTTTCAATATTATCCTACCGTATATTTTATGGATTTTAATTTTATGGGGAATTATGTTGAATATCTAAAGGATATCCTTGATTATAGTATGCAAATATTTTTTCTTAATCATACCTTACCTAACCTTACCAAATTCAAATGGGAAGGATATCCCAATGTGTATGCCAAAACATATTCTACTTTCATTAGGGAAATTTTGACTTGGGATGGGGTGGTTTTGAAAATATTTAAAAAAAATGATAGAAGGAATTTAATTTGACTAGTACCACTACCACCTATAGGTATATATCCATTCATTTTTACAAATCATAGAGGAATCATTAAATCCTTTAATATGAACAAGTTGATGAAAATTGGCATTCAAGAATTCCTCTACATTAAATGCAAAAATAATAAACTAGATACCCATTTAATTATGAGATGGAATTAAGTTATATATTCATTTGTAAATGCACTAAACATGGATCAAAGAGAGATATGAAATATCTTTATCTAATCCCTTTAATTAGATGAGGGAAGATGTCCATAAATTCTCTTATTGATCCTAAAAAACACTTGAAAGTGATTTATGAGTAAAATAAACAACCATTAATATTGGTTTTTTAACCTAGGTGTATATTCACCCCTTACCAAAATAATGGGTGTTTTCAAAATGTGAACAAAAATAATGCTAATAGTAACCAAAGCCCTAAGGTTATCAATAAAAACAAAATTTCCACCACTAATGGTGTGATCGATTAAAATAAGAAACCAAACCCTATAAACAACAATCACCCACAAACCATGAAAAATGATAACAAAAATAATAATATTAATGTGAGGAACCATAATCCTATACCTATGATTCATTTGGTTGATTCATATTTGCCACCATATAACATGTAATTCCAAAACCAAAACCAAAACCAATTTTATAGCATTGATTATTTCCCATGATTCCTTCTCCAATCCTTTTACCAAAGAAATAATTAACAAGGTTTTGGTCAATCATGACAAACTATAGGCCAAGATAATATTATCCCAACATCCATTTCCATTTATAAAGAGTGGTTAAACATGAAAATTATTCTTATTAGAGTAAAACACGTTAATTTAATGACTCCCTAAATAATAGATGCAAAATGTTGTTGATTTGTTCCTGGGGAATGAAAACATAAACCCTCAAGCCCAATTTAATTGTCTCATTACCCTTAAAAAAAACCTCCAAATCTATCAAAACCCTTTCCCAAACCATCAAATGCTAACTACCTAGAACCAACCATGGGGTAACTCATAAAATCAACCTCTTCAACACTACTAACCTATACTTGGCATGCACTTTGGATGACAAGGATTCTACTTATAGTATATCCAACATTGATGTGTATCACCAATTAGGGGTTAAATGGAAATATATAATGATATGAGTGGTGGAGTTATAAACTAAATAACTGAACACCATTACTCACACACATAAATATCAAATCATAAATCCTTACCCTTCCAACATCCTAGATGATTATATCATAAACATGTATGGGAAACTAATAATTAGTCACAAAACTTAAAAATACATTATCTCCATCTTGTTTCTTGATTTTATCAATTATTTTCCAACCCACCATTTAACATTGCTCAATGCCATAGGGTTGGGGCACTTAGCTAGTGTGACTCCTCCATATCAAGCCCAAATAAACCATATTGATGTTGACACGTTTCCACCAAGGTAGAGTTTGAGGGATGTTGGATATTTATTTGAACTTATAATTATCCCTCCCAAATATAAGACGGATAGGAAGGGGGATCTATTATTATTTATACAAGTATATATTTTTAAAAAACTATGTAAAATAAGAAATGGTTGACAATGGGTCAACCATGACATAATCCTCTTTTAATTCTTACAAAAAATTGGTTATGGGGAAACTAACTACTCAACTACCCCCAACACCCTTTGAGATTACCCCAAAGACCATGTTGAAATAATTCTATGTAATTTATAAGACACTAATTATAATAAGATCTTGGGTATACCTTAGATTTATATGATGAAAGCAATCCCTTCTACCCTTTTCCAATAGATAAGCTTCCTCTATCTTAAAAAGGTTGTTTTTCCCCAAGAGGACCCCAAACCATTTGATGTTATTCAATTGACCATGTAAAATTAAACATTTTTACACATTGATTATTATTTACCCATCAATGGTGTGGCAAAACCACCACTTTTGGTCAAAGTCAAAGATACCCAAAAGCCCAAAGTGGTTATTTTGAAAATGGGGTATAAATTCCTAAAGCTATTTTAAAATGACAATATTCAAGAAAAGGAAGTTGTAACAACAAATAAAGTAAGTGGTAATGATCATGTAATGATACCAATTTTCTCAACTATGTATATGGATAAAATAATTAATATCCTATAAAAGGATATACCACTTGTACTTCATTTTGAACCATGAGGAGTAGAAAACTATAATATATCTAAATATCAAAACCAAGAATCCCAAGGTGGGTTAGCTAGCATATTGGGCATTGACAAGTTTGATATTTAATAACAAGAGGTCCCCTCTAATCATGATTATAATTCTCCTTATACATGCAATCAATGGGTCATTTATTAAGATTTGTCCAAATTATATCTTGGCATAGAAGCATGAGTCATCCTAATCTCCCCATAAGTATTAATCATGACCTTTTATTTTAAATTATACTTTGAGTGTAAAAATAATGGGGCCTAATATGAATCCTTGATTGGAATGCTCATTGCTAAATGGTTAGGTATGTAAAATATGAATATATAATGTGTCTCTAAACTAATCACCAACCAAGTATTAGAGATTTATGAGACTAGGGATAAACATATCCAACTTTATAAAGTTATTATGCATGAAGTTGCTAAGATTTTTAACTTTATTTCCATAAAAGCCATCCCAAGGGAAAGTAATCAACATTGTAACTCTATGGTTATTTCTTCTTCACATTTAATTATCAACCAGTGATACATAAATAAGAGTTTATAATCTCCGTTGGGATAAAATCCCTCATGTAAAAAATGTCTCATGACCAAACCCTTGCTTGCATTGTGAAGGATACTATCCTATTGGTCCTTGATCTACCTAAGAATGATGAGGTCATTATAGAGTTCCTACACATTTATGATAAAATCCAATATTTCCTTCATAAGATATTTTTTTTTACTATTGGTAATTTGGCTTGTCAAGGCCAAATTCCAACCCCTACAATTCAAAAATTTTAGAAATCGTCAATAGCCTCTGCAAGCTAATCAAACCAATATATTTTGGTCTAAAAAGTCAAATTTTTAGTCTTTAAAATGTAAAATTTATCTCAAAAGGTCATTAAATTATTCCAAATTCCTCTATTTATATTCAAAAATATAAATTTAGCCTTATCCTAAAGTTTCATGGCTTAAAAAGGTAATTTAATATAATTTTAAGCTAAAAAAGGCTTATTTTGGACCCACATGTGCCAAAATTAATCCTAAAAATCATGAAAAAGTAAAAATCTTATATATTAACATGAAATATCTTCTTATAAATCCATATCATGCATTATATTGGCATTAGAAGCTTGAATTCTTTTTAAAAAGTAAAAAATAAGCTATTTTCTTCACTTTCAAGAAGATAAGTATGGATCCGTATGGATTTTTTTCATCAAGGGAAGGGAAAATAAATAAAATTTTATTAAAAATATTCAAAAAAAGTTTCATTTTATTTTGTATGCATCATAGTCTCAAAACTATTTCATACAGGCACTCCTCCTAGTTTGCATGTAGTGACCTACTTGTAGGTTTGATGATGATACAGTCGTCTAGAGAAAGGTACAAGTCTAAATTTTTGGGTGTAAAAAATAGAATTATGGGGATTATTCATGTATTAAATATTTTTTTAATTGGATTTTCCATGATCATCTACCATTAGGTTTAAGATAGGCTAATTTTTGTAGCATTACAACCAGAAAGGCAATGGGTTTTTCTTAATTTCTCCTCACCTGGGAAGGGTTTCATGAAATTTAAAGCTGTTCCAAAATATTAGGGACTTAATAAATCTATAAATTTCATAATTTATATATTATTCATGCATTTCATGGTCTAATGGAGTGAGGAAAAATAGCTAATCAAATCTTCAAATTAACATGCTTTTAAGAAGATTATAGGGTTGGAGAGAGAAATTTTTTTTTTAAAGATTTAATTTTTAGATATTTTTCATCATTTAATACATGTTTTAATTTTTTAAAATATTTGTCAAAAATAATTCTTCTAAAAATATCTATTATTTGGTAAATTGTGGTGCTACCAAGCTTTCAAAAGGGCCTAGTTTAGCATGGTTTAAGGAAATTTTACATTTTAAAGGTTTATTGTGGATAAATAGGTTTTAATGGAACATTTAAATAATTTAAGATTACTTTTTATATAAAACATCCATTACCAATGAAATAAAATCCAAAATTATGCAAAAATACATTCAAGTATGCACACATTCTATGCAAAAGGGGTATTATTTGAAGAAATTTGAGGTTTATGGCATCTATAGGTGGAGTTATAACTCCAAATTTGGTGTTTAGAATAATAATGATTCGATTAATAATATATAAAATTTTAAATTCCATTGGAAAATTTTAGGTACTTGATGTTTTTGCATAGATCTAATCCTCTCAAAACATAGTCAAGAAGAAAGTAAGCTTGAGCAAGATTAAGCCTCCAAGAGTAAAATTCAAGATTTTGGTTGTTTCTAACCATTATGTGAGTTTTTAAGGTATATAATGGTGTTTTAAAATATGTAAAAATTAATAAATAACCACCTATTTATATTTTTAACAATCCAAGAAGCTTCTAAGTGACAGAAATTAGCTTAATAGGCCTTTTTTATCAATCAAATAAATGAAGGTTGGAGTTGAAATGTCTATCTTAGAGTTAAAATGGAGTTTCAAAACTTCCATATCTGTTTTTTATGTGTAAATATCATTATTAAGTAAATTAAAAAGTTCCCCTTCATGCAATTTGAGTTCAAGTGGATGTTAACTAGTCTTTGAGTCCACATCTCTTTAGTTGACTAGTTTGACTAGTTTCATGCATCTCCCATGCTTTTCATGCAAGATAAAGACATTAAATAACTTAAAATCACTTATAATATGTATTTATATTCTAATTTATGGTTTTATTTTCTTTTAAGGAAGTTTGACAAGTCAATATGGGCCCACCACCTCCAATTTTATGACAAAAGTAAAGGCCATGCAATTTTTTGAAGACTTGAAGAATTGAAGACTTTGTTTAATATTATAAAATAAATTTATTATTGAGGAATGGCATGGATTTTCATTCATTATGAATTTATTTGACATCAATATGGGCCCAAAACTTTTCCAATGCCAAAAATAAGATTTCTTAGAAGTTAAAGAAAGAAAGAGATATTTAAGAATATTGTAATTAATTTGAACTCAAAATTGACTAGAGTTCACATCCAATTAATCTCCTCTTCTTTTTTCAACTCCAATATTGGATATTTATTATATTATATATATGCATAGGATTTTTTAGCCATTTTTTAGAAGGATCCCTCTTTTGGTAAGACCAAACTCTGCCAAAATTTGAGTTTGGTAACCTTTTCAGAGAAATAAAAGATTGTTTCAAATTTCCATTACTCTGGTATAGTGTGATAATATTAGTTTGATTTGCATACATATTAGAAATATCTCCCTTGTTAAGTTTATATTTCACCTAGCTACTAGTATGATATTATGTATGCCATGTTTAGTTTTTAATGTCATTTGTTTAAGTTGATAGTGGATAAACATTAGCTAGTTAGTGCCTTGTATCAAGGCTATTCCACCATTTCCCTCAAGCTTATATAAAATGATAAAACCTCTTCATGAAATATTGATACATAAGAGTCAATTGGAGTTATAGATTCAATATTTTCTTGTCTAATCATCATTTTATAATCTAAAATAGAGTGGATGAACAAAAAATATAGGTGTATCACCAACATTAGAGTAGGATTTCCCTTTTAATTTCCTTCTCTCCCTTTTCATCCCAATAGTTAGTAGTTTAGTAAATAGTGTAAAGTGATAAATCAAAGGAGCTAGCCTTGGAAAAATCTAGAGGTTTGGTCTAATTTCATATGTCCCACACCTTAGATCATTTCAATTTTATTCCAAGTTTGAAGGTTTTAGAGCCAAATCTATCAAACCTTCAAGCAGGGTACTATCTAGATAACTAATAATTTTGGCATGCTCGATGGGACCCAAGTTCACCTATTGGAATAAATTTTGTAACAATTTAATCTACAAAGCAAATTTCTATAATCTTCTAGTCTAAATCTCAAAGTAATAGGCATATTATTGTTCATAAATTTAGTTATTTTCCTATATCATCTTATAGGATATGGCATCCTATAGAGTAGATTATGTTCATTCTTCCCAATATCAACATCCCTATATACCATCATAGTATGATCCTTATGATCCATATGTATTTCATACTCATCCAAATGAGCCATACCCATTATAATATCATCTACCCTTCCAAAATATTTTGAACTTTCATGATGAGTTGGAGGAAATGAAGAGGGTAAGCTAAATGATTACTAAGGATATATTAGCCTACAAACAAGAGTTATTAGATAAGCAATCTCAGTCTTAAAGATCAATACCTCTTACCAACCCATATCAATATCCATGGATTATAAGTCCATATTAACAATAAAATATCCCAACCTTGCCTCAAGTTACAATATTTACAATTCTAGAGGCTCTTAAACCCAATTTTCTAACCTGGAATCATATACAACATCTAAGCATAAGGCCAAATTATAAAATCAACCCCAAAGTCATTATTGACATTCATCCCTCACCCCTCCCTCCTTAAGGTCCCAAAGCCTTTCCTTCATGGAAATCCATTCAATAATATATGCATGAATAGGAGGCAATAATCTATTAGGTTCAATAGTCTCAGGACAAAAATCAAACATCTATAACATAACCATGTGATCTACCTCATCTCCTTGAGTAATTCTATGGGTCTACCATGCCACTCTTAGATAAATAACCTCTCTTTTTTGAGGTAAGTGAAGAATATGCAACCAAAGAGATGGAAAAATAAGGTGACTTCACTGATCAAGAAGAAGAAATCATTATTGGGACACCACTTAGAAAGGATAAACATGATTCATTATTTCATGATGCCAAAGAAAAGGAGTTGAAAGAGATTTCTTAAGAGCTTTCAATAGCTGATATAGATGAAGTACAAACAAATATTTATTTAAAAGGTAGCCATGAAGAACACTCACATAAAGCCTTTACTGAGATGGATAATATTCCTAAAGAAGATGATCATTGGCAATAGTTATACTATGATTTCTTAAATGAAAGTGAAGAGCATAAGATGGAAGATTTTGATGATGAGATAGAGAAACATTCATATAAGGATTTCACCAATGTTTTATAACTTCAAGAAGGCAATTTTATTTCATAGATCCCAAAGTAAGATGATTTAGATCTTGAGTGAATAGATTAGATGTTATTCTCTATAGAAGATGAAGATGGAACAAGTGCAGTAAATCAAGAACCTTCATATGACTCCATATAAAAGGTAGAAATATGTGATCATCATGTTTGAAATGGTAAGAGTACTATTTAATTTCATGTCCTTTCAATTGATCATGATGAAGAGGCACTTTGGGATGACTTGGAGAGTTTTTGTGCAAATTTTGATAGTCCATCTCTACCCCAAGTGGAGATTGATGAATGTCTTGTAAATTTTTTTGTTGTAGCTATTCATCAATAAGAAATTAATGAAATATTGAAGCCATGTTTAAATCCATACCAAGATTTTGAATATCTCAAAGAGCCACTACTTCAAATAGATCATAATGAAGATACTAATCCAAGCATACTAGTTGATTTTGCAATTCAATCATTGGATGAGAATGTGTCAAATCATAATTAGCCTATTAATGAGGTAGAGATAGCATTCTTGATGCAACAAAGGAGAATTTTGGAGGAAGATTATTAGATCCTAGATCCATATCTTCAATCCATGCACTTGAGAATGGAATTTGGAGGCCTAGCTACGTCATGTAAAAGACATGAACATACAGGTTCCCCTATCTACAAGTAAATTCCATTAAGAGACGGTAAATACATTTCAAGGATCTATGGTACATAAACTAACTTCCAATTTGACCCAAGAGGAAGGATTCTCATTTTAGGTTAGCAAGTTTATTTTAATCTAATAAGTGAGTAGCATAAGTATAAATATGATTCCCTTTCATTCTTTCCCTATTTTCTTTAGTTTAGTTGTATGTGCTTATTAGATTAGTTATGTCTCTCTTCAGTCTTGTTGTGTTCGTAAAAAAAGGTACTACAAAGCCCAAAAAAGTTTTTTTACCAATGAAAACTAGTGAGTTATTTTGACCATCAAGCTGGTTAACCCATATGAGTTGCCAAAAATGTTGGTAATTTTGTCTGTCAAGGCTAAATTCCAACCCCTATAATTCAAAATTTTTAGAAACTATCAATAGCCTCTGCAAGCTAATCAAACTAGTATGTTTTGTTCTAAAAAGTTTTTTTTTTGGTCTTTAAAATATCAAATTTATCTAAAAATGTCATTAAATTATTCCAAATTCCTTTAGTTATATTAAAAAGAAAAATTTAGCCTTATCCTAAAGTTTCATGGCTTAAAAAGGTAATTTAATACAATTTTTAAGCCAAAAGGGCTTATTTTGGACCCATATGTGCCAAAATTAATCCTCCAAAGTGTGTAAAATTCAAAATTTGATATATTAACATGAAATATCTTCTTTTAAATGAATATCTTGCATTATATTGGCATTGGAAGCTTGAATTCTCTTTAAAAAGCCAAAAATAAGCTATTTGTATTCACTTTCAAGAAGAGAAGTATAGATCCATACAGATTTTTTACATCAAGGGTATTGAAAATTTAAAAAAAATTATTAGAAATATTCAAAAAAAAATCATGGAATTTGAATGCATCAAAGTCTCAAAACCATTTCATATAGGCACTTCTAGTTTCCAATAGTGACCTGCTCAGAGGTTTGATGATGGTATGATCATCTAGAGAAAGGTACAGTCTAAATTTTTGGGTGTGAAAAATATACATAGAGGGATTATTCAAGGGTCAGTTGGTTTTTGAATTGTATTTTCCATGATCATGTACCACCAAGTTTAAGATAAGCTAATTAATGTAGCATTACAACCATAAAGGTAATGGGGTTTTCTCAATTTCTCCTCACCTCAGAAGGGTTTCATGAAATTTAAAGTTGTTACAAAATATTAGAGACTTAATATATATATCCATGTAATGATTTATATATTATTCATGAATTTCATGGTATAACAGTGTGAGGAAAAATAATTAGTCAAATTTATAAATTAACATGCTTTCAAGAAGAGTGTAGGGTTGGAGAGAGAAAATGGATTTTTTAAATATTGAATTTTTGGATATTTTTCATCATTTATCTATTTTTTAATGTTTTAAAATAGTTTTCAAAAATAAATTTTCCAAAAATATCCATTATTTGTCAAATCGTGGTGCTTCCAAGCTTTCAAAAGGGCCTAGTTTAACATGGTTTAAGGAAAATTTGCATTTTTAAGGGTTTTTTTTGGAAAACCAAGTTTCAATGGATCATTTAACTAATTGAAGATTAATTTTATCTAGAAAAAATATATTACCCATAAAATAAAATCCAAAAATATTAAAAAATACATTCAAGTATGCACACATTCCATGCAAAAGAGGCATTTTTTGAGGATATTTAAGGTTTCTGGCAATTACAGTTGGAGTTTTGACTCCAAATTTGGTGTGTATCATAATAATGAGATGATTAATAATGAATAATAATTTAGATTAAATTTTAAAATTTGAGGTGATTTCTATTTTTACATAGACCTAAGCCTCTCAAAACACAATCAAGAAGAAAGCAAGCTTGAGTAAGATGAAGCCTCCAAGAGTAAAATTCAATATTTTGGTTATTTATAACCCTTGTGTGAGTTTTTAAGGTATATAATGGTGTTTTAAAAGATGCAAAAATGATTAAATAACCATCTCTTATTGTTTTGAAGATTCCAAGAAGCTTCTAAGTGACATAAGTTAGCTTAATAAGCTTTTTTATCAATCAAATAAATGAAGGTTGGAGTTGAAATGTATAAATTAGAGTTCAAATGGAGTTTACCACATGAAATATTTTTTTTTATGTGTAAATATCATTATTAAATCCATACACAACCGCAACTTCATGCAAGTTGAGTTAAAGTGGAAGTTGACTAGTCTTTGAATCTACATCTCTTCAGTTGACTAGTTTGACTAGTTTCATGCATCTCCCATGCTTTTCATGCAAGATAAGGAAATTAAGGAACTTAAAATAACTTTAAAGATGGAGTTATATTCCATTTTATGTCATTATTTTCATGCAAGGAGAGTTGATAAGTCAACATGGGCCCAACATCTCTAATTTTATGCCAAAAGTAAAGGCAATGCAACTTTTTAAAGAATTGAAGATTTTATTTAATATTGTAAAATGAATTTATTATTGAGGAATGGCATGGATTTTCATGAATTATGACTTGAGTTGACATAAAAATTTGCCAACCAATTTTCTAATGCCAAAAATAAGGTTTATTCAAAGTTAAAGAAAGAAAGAGACATTTAAATAATATTGTAGTTAATTTGAACTCAAAATTGACTAGAGTTCACATCTAGTTAATCTCCTCTTCCTTTCTCAACTCTAATATTGGATATTGCTTCTATTTTCTATATATTTAGGATTTTTAGACATTTTTTGAAAGGATCCCTCTTTTGGAAAGATCATACTCTACCGAAATTTGATTTTTGTAACCTTTTTAGAGAAATACAAGATTGTTTCAGATTTCCATTACTCTGGTATAGTGTGTTAAAATCAATTTGATTTTCATATGTGGTAGAAATATCTCCCTTGTCAAGTATTGATGTCACCTAACTACTGGTATAATATTATGCAGGTCATTTTTAGTGTTTAATGTCATTTTTTAAAGTTGATAGTGGATAAACATTGGTTGGTTAGTGCCTTGAATTAGTCTTTTTTAATCATTTCCCTCAAGCTTATATTAACTAATAAAACCTCTTTATGAAATAATGATGTAAATGAGTCAATTTGAGTTTTATATTTAATATTTTCTTATCTAATTAGTATTTTATAATCTCAAGTATAGTGGATGAACCAACAATACATGTGTATCACTAATAGTAGAGTAGGATTTCCTTTTCAATTTCTTTCTCTCCCTTTTCATCCCAATAGTCAGTAGTTTATTAATGAGTGTAAAGTTATACATCAAAGGAGCTAGCCTCAATAAAATCTAGAGGTATGGTCTGAGTTCAAGTGTCCCACACCTTAGATCATTCCAATGTTAGTTCTAGTGTGAAGGTTTCAGAACCAAATCTACCAAGACTTTAAGCAGGGTGCTAGCTAGATAGATAACAATTACCACTTGTTATCTAATGTTTTCCCTTAGAGGCAAATATCCATATTCTTACTAAAAGGTTTAACATTACCTATCTTATGACAATGGGTTTGATGCCTTTAATGCAAAAGATGAGGTTGATGATATTTCCCATATTCCTAGATAAATTAAAGAAGGTAATTCCTCCCTTATAAAAGATATAATTGATATAAATCTAGGGAATAAAGAGATCCCTAGAATGCTTAAATTCAGATCTTCACTCTCATGGCAAAAGGTGGAAGATCGCCAAAAGTTGCTTACTGATCTTTCTCAAGATTTTAACTTTTCTTAAATAGATATGGTAGATATTAAAATTGAAGTAGTCATTCATTATTTGGTTATGATGATTGAAGTGAATTTTTTAAAATAAAATATTAGGCAAATAAGGCCCAAATTCTCATTAATTGTGAATGAATATGTTACTAACATTCTCAAAGTAAGCTTCATAAAATCCATGGACTATTATAAATGGATGTCCAACATCATTCCCATTCTTAATAATAAATACAAGATCATGATATGCATTTATTTTAATGATATTAATAAAATATGTCCAAAATATGATTTCCCTCTTCCTTATATTGAGGTCATAGTCGACACTATAACATGTCATGAGTTCTTGTCCCTTATAGATGGATTCTTCGGATATAACCAAATTTGTATTTTATATGAAGATCAAATAAATATATCTTTCACTACACCATGGGGAATTTATATTATATAGTCATGTCTTTTGACCTTAAAGATGTTAGGGAAACATATTAGAGATCTATGACCCTTATTTTCCATGATCTCATCCATAATATACTAGAGGTTTTTGTGAACAATCTTATAGGAAAAATAAGGTGAAGGATTGACCATCTAGAGGTACTATGTACCACTATCAAAATTTTGGTTGAATATGGTGTCACCCTCAATCTAAAAGAATGTGAGTTTGGAGTCATAGCTGTAAAATTCCTTGATTATATTATCTTTCAATACAAAATTGATATTTACCTCAATAAAATTTATGTAGTATTAGACAATCACCCTATTGAGCCCCTTATTTTGGTAAGTATAGGATTTTCACCAACTCATATGACATCCATATCAGCATAAGGAAATAATTTTGTGTGATGATTACATTTTGGCATTTTTAGTGCTCGTTGGAGGTTGTAGTGCATACTTTGTACTAGCTGGTAGGTGGTTAACTAGTTCCTAGATCTTTAAGGCATCTTCTAAGATTGATAATACATGGTGACTGTAGTGTAAAGTTTATAAAGTGATGGATTTGGTGGGAATGATCACTGAGGCTCTGTATTGGCACTCAACATGCATATTCCACCCTAACAAGCTATTCCAAAAATCTAGAAAAGGATCTCAAACCAGTTGATGTAGGGACACAAAAATGGTGCAATAAAGTTATAGTAAATTGGAATTTACTCTATATGCATCTGAAAACCATTAGACTTAGGGTTAGTATGGATGACATGAATACTCCAATTTTGAGCACCCAAGCTCACCTATGAGCCTCTATATCATTAAGTAGTTTAAGCTAGGCAATTACTCTATTCTAAATGCCATGAACTATAAACTTTATTTTATTTGAGATTAGATTAATGACAAAGAATGGCTACAATAAACATGATATTTATTTTACACATCTTTTGTATTTCTATTTGAAGGAGTAATGATTATAATATTGTAATTTCAATACATTTATGTTAAGAATGTTGTTTATGAGATTATGGTTCACATCATTAATGGAGTCCTTGCAATAAAAGATGATGTTATCATAAATCCATTAAGGGAATGAGTATAGATCTTATGCCGAGCATTCATATACTTTTTAGAAGTGCAAGCCTAGTATGAGTGATTTAAGTAAAGAAGCCATTTGACACTTCAATCACCTATATGATGTTAGGCTTAGTTTAACAAAGTCTTGTACCCATATGACTCTAGGATTAGTCCACTAAAAGGCTTATGCCTATAGGTCACTAGGCTTAACCCATGAAAGGCTTGTACCTTTTCTTTTACTTAAAGCCTTCTTTGAATTTACCAATTCTCATAGTTAAAACCTTGTGCCATAGTATAATTATCCCAACATGTTCCTTGATTCCTCATTATTTGTGATTTGGGTGAGTGCATAAGGCTTGTGCCTTATGTGTATTGATTCTAGTGTAGATGAGTGTAAAATGTTGAGTGTCAAGAAATAACTAAGACAACTTTGTGTACCCTTTTATACAACATTTTTGTTCTATTGCTATGACCTATCTTGAATTTTGTTGTTGCAATAGTATGATAGAATGATGTAATGACTCTCCCTAAAAAAATAAAGTGTTGGATGCAACAGGTGAAAGATAGATTTAAGTTAAATCATCCAATTTGCAAAGTATAAAATACACAAAAAGGGTTTAAAATAACCTATATGATGATCTGCATGATGTCTTTTTATGTGAGCTACCTAATCATGTGTATCAGTGGTTAGATACATATTCAACCCAAAAAAAGAGAAGTGATGGACAATGCTATGAGTAAAATAAGGAGTACCTAGAGAGGATTGAGACTATGGATTCCACTTAGACTATAGTAGTGGATAAATGGTGGAAATTATCATTGAATAACTACATACTTGAGTTCATAGTCTCAACATATTCATGCCTTGAGGAAGCATAGTGCTTATTTTCGCATGACCCTAAAGGAACATTTGTGAATATATTTAGTGTAGAGCTCAAAAATATAATGGTGGATTATGGTTTTTAAAATTTATGGATGGAAGGATAAATTAATTTCACATATGGGAAACACAAAGGGGAAGAAGGGATGTGTAGGTGAAGTATAATGGAAGGGAATGAGTAGATTAACACTCAAAAGCTAAGGAGATTGACCTATAATAAGATACAATGCATATTGATGGAAGATATGGAACTTGGAAGTACTAAGAGAACTTATAGTGAGTGGGAAGGGTATGGGGAATGATCTCTTGAAATACATTATCATGACGATAAAAAATATAATGAAGTGATGGATTGAGCTCAATACTTGATGTGTAGAATTCTCTAGGTTTCTATAGGATTTGGTGACTAAAGATACACTTGACATGCCTACACTATTTAAACCTATGGTACATGATCATATGATATATCCCCCACTTAAATGAAGTATATAAGTAATAATTGACTCTATTGGCATATAAATTTGACATTTTTTAGACTTGAAGTGCAACTTCGTGACTAAATAAATTATTCCATACAAAGAAATGAGCATAACTACTTTTATACCATTAGGTGCTAGTTCACCATACTTGAACTTAAGTGCAAGTTTACTAAGTCAGCTAATGTTATAAACACAAAGTGGAAAATATCCCATAAGAAGTGGTCGAGTGTCACAAGTAGGAAGTAAAACACTATCAACATCAATGGTGCCAATAGTAATCATGGGACTAGTGATTAACCTAATGGATGGATGTGTAAGAGGACCACCACAAAGATAGATTCTAGGGGGACAAGCACATTATATCCTAGCTACCCCCCCCTCAACAAATCTACTATGAAATAACTACGCACTTTTTAGAGTATCATGACATAGAGAATGTTTTAGAACATGTGATGAAATGTGAGTTACAGTAGCACGTCTAGGGCATAACCCAATTAGAGTGAAAGGATACACAATTATCAACCACATTAATTTATCTTTCCCATGCTTGGTATAATAAATTTTACCCTAACTAGGCCATGGTTGATTATGATACACTAAAGGATGCCTTTTTGAAGGAATTGGACATCTTAGAGTTTAAAAAAAAGAACATCACTATGCTAAAAGAGATTACCCAAGGACTCTCAAAAGAGTGTGTGCCTATATGATTCAAGGTTCAAAACTCTTTTATCAAATCTCCCATATGATATTTACCTTTCTAAACATGCACAGTGGTTCATTGGAGGGTTAATAGTGCCATTCCAAAGAGTGCTTTCTATGAAGACTTTTATAGACCCTTGTAAAATGCTTGGATCCATGCTCAGAGTTGAGGTAGTCAAAAGTGTAGATATTAGGATTAACCCATTTATAGAGGCACATATTTCATCTATGGTCTTTTAGCTCCAAAAGCTTACTACGAGCTTGTCTCATGATGTTTAAAGTTGACTTTGATACCTAGACTATGAAGTAGAAGGCTATAATAGGAATAACTTCCCATAAAATAATTATACACTTTGATTCTAAGCTATGAAGTCTGTCAAGAGGAACATGATGTCCACAACTACCCTTTATTGTAATACACTAGCTAATTTAGCACAACCATCTATTTTCAATTATGTAATGCCTACAACCATACCACTACTAATTATTAGGTGATTGATTAAATGCATGAGAACATGAAAAGGGGCACATGGTAGTCCACCATAATAATTAGAGGGTAGGTTAACCAAGTAAATTAAGGCTATGGTCAACATAATATAGGCTTTGGAATATAGTGAGGCACCAAAGGGTAAGGTGGAGGATACAAAGGTGAAAGGTTCCCACTATGATTATATTATAAATGTGGCTTGATAGATAATTATCAGCATGACTACCCTACATATCCCTTGTGTGGGTATTTTTGAGGGTCCTAAAAATTCAAAGAATGCCCCAAATTATACAAAAAGTTAACCTAAGGTAAGCCTAACACTGACAAGCACACAAGAATGATTAGGCACAAGGAAAAAATTGAAAAATGGACCCTAAAGGCACAACCAACCTACATAGAGATAGTCAAGGTGTAGGTGACTACTCATAGTGTATTTAAAACTCAACCTCTAGTTGTGTCAATACCTAATTTATGCTTAGAATATCAAAATAAGGGTTGTATTGAGTAAATAACATGACCTACACCCAAAGTTACACCTTACCTAGACCCAACATGCCAAAAAGATATATTACAGTAGGCTATGAGTGTAATAAAAAAAACTACAAGGGGAGATACAATTAGTGCAAGACCTAAAATAATAGTTTTTTACCTCTCAAAAGAAGTAATACAACTAAGAAGCTGAGAGAGAAGAATTAATTAAGATTCTGCACCTCTTACCAATAGAGGGAATGTTCCCCTTATTGAATAATTTATTCTTAGAGCATGTAAGAAAAAAACAAGTTGAGGTCATTGCACCATGTATAAAGGGGGTGAAATAAGTTTAGTATACACAAAATGTGGAGTATGACCAAGAACTCCTTGTGGATGCCACTATTGATGGATGGTTTATTTGTGAGGTCCTTGTAGATATAGGCATGAAGGTTAACATATTGACCAAGAACACATAAGAAAAAAAGGTTAGGCCAACCTTGAGGCCTTCCCCTCATGTACTCTTCATGGCTAATAAGACCTGAGTATATCCTATCAAAATTCTAAAGAGCATAGATGTAGTTATCATGGGTGTCAAAATTTATGTTGACTTTGAAGTTATCAAGTTAGTAGAATATGACAACTACCCAATGCTTTTAGGAAGACCATGATGTTATGAAAATAATGTAGATATGAAATTAAAAAGACACTACATGACATTTGAGAATGGAAAATAAAGGGTAGTTATACACATCTTAAATTACCAAGGATCCTTTATGTTGAGAGTGTGGATATCGAAGATGAGATCAACCACATATATAACATCACAATGCAAGGTGTCAAGACTCTAGACCCTAATAAACAAGGAGTACTCTCTTAGAAATATGGATAATCAATGTTAGATACCATTGATTTTTTTTGTGACTGATGGGTTGAGGAATCATATGAGACCACTGGTCAAAGGTGCCACTTGGTATGTGTGAAGGCACCAAAACTAGTAAAGATAGGCTAGGTACAGATTGATCATACTTAAAAAATGTGGGTCCCTTTTACCAAGAAGAATGGAAAGAGAGTGTTTCACCTTAGTAAGGGAAAACTTATAGCACCCCTAGGATATGAAGGGAGTAATCTAGTAGAAAACTATGCATGTGACCTTGAATCATGCATCCCAAAAGAGGTAGATAGTCTAGGTGCACTAGTGTATACATTTAAGATCATTACCTTTCATTGGTGGGAAATGGAAAGGACTACCTTGTGAACTTGGCAAGATGTGAAGGTATCCATTTTCATTATATTTAGAAAGAGTAATGAGGACCTGGACATCTTAGCCTACTCTAACAACTCTAAACCTATAACACATGTGTGACTTTACAAAGAAACATGTAACTCTAAAAAAAATGCCTCAAGGAACCTATGGTTACACACCTTCTATATGATGTTAAATACTTAGGCATGAGCATGGTACATTGTTAATGAGATGCGCCATAAGACATATAAATGGGATGCACTTAAGGATCAATTTGTTCACACCTTCTCCTTTTCTTCACAAATCCTTTATTTGATTGATCCACTAAAGGTAATTTCAAGGTCAATTTTTGAGGACATTAAAATATTGGAGGATCACCTAAAATACATGTTTGGTGAAAAAGGGTTAGCATTCTCAATTTTATTTGAATAATAAACCCTCAATAGTTAATCTAATTATGAAGATGATGAAACATGGAAGGTGCGTAACTAGGAGAGTTTGATAGGTAAAAGGAAGTTAGTGTACCAAGTTGAGGACAAAACCTTAGAATAAGAAGACCCTACCAACCTTAAAAAAAATAAGTGAGGGTAGTAGACAAGTCAAAGATTCACATCGGGATAAGAACGAACCCTACCATCAAGTGCTAAAAATTACCAAGGTAGATATTAGCTTAGAAGGGGAACCAAAGATTGCTATTCTAGGTGCCTATTGGTCTGACATGGAGATAGAGCATATTATGGACCAACTAAAAGAATTTCAAAACTTTTTCCCTCAAAACTATTGATGCCTAAAACTCTTGATCCAGGTTAAATAGCCTTTATGGGAAGCTTTACAAGTTTGGGACCAAATTTTGGTTTGTAAAGCAACCTCCAAGATTTTAGAATCCAACTCTTTGATTTGATCTTGAGGGGTGAAAATAGGAAGGAAGTGAATGCAAATAATACTAAAATATAACTAATTAAGGTGATGCACCAAGATATTTAAAGTTTTAACCTATAATTGCATAAAATAGATTGAATCCTTAAACACTATAGACCACAAAGGAGCATAAATCATGAATTAAGATCTATAATGTGAAAAAGAATTAATAATATAGAATCAAAGAGAATAAATATTGAGTAGAGATGACTTCCCACTAAAACTAACATATAACACCACATCCTCTTCATTGTTAGGTGGAGAATAGAATACATAAGGCCTCAAGGGTACAATGGAAAATGTTCAATTTGACCAATGAGGGGCACCTATTAAGGTTGTATAATGGAAAATACTAACTAATACTAATCCTATTCTATTAAAAATGGAGATTTAAAAAAATTTTAAAATACCAATAAATGATAAACAACCTCTTCCAAAAGGGACAAGCCTATAATATATAGGTGAAGTGACTTCTCATGGGAGTGACAACTAAAAATCCTTAGCACTCATGCCAATGATGAGGCCATTACAACTAGAAGAAGAACTTTGACTATGATTGTAGTTGGTTTTTAGATCTTAGATATAACATGACCATATCATATTCTAATATCCATAATTATTAAGAGAAGCATCATGGTGCTATACATTCATTTCCAAAACTGCCTCTATTATGCCATAGGAGATTGGATTAATCATTTTGAATAATAGTACTACTCTAAACTTTGACAAAAATAAAACTCCCATAAATAAGAACCATGATTCCAAATATAAAACCTCATCTCCTAATTTTTATAACCATATGGTGGGTCCTTTCCATTCTCCTTTCTAGCCAATAGCACTGCCCAAAGGTCTAACAGATCAAAACCACTCTTGGATAAGTAGTTAAATGACACATGTTGAGTAGAGACTTTTTTGGGGGATGTTGGGCACTTTTTTTCAAAAGTGAGAATAAGGGTGATACATGGATAAACCATGGTCACCTTTATAACTACTTGATCAATCCCACCCATTATACTATTAGCCAATGACACTCTTAAAGTTCAGACCAAAAGGGAACCAACTTTAAATATTGTTGGGTCACCATGTGTCAAGTTGGTACTACACTAGAGTGAACCAAGAGCCTCTTTATTTTGAATAGGTACATAATTACTATGTGGAGGAAGAATAAATAAGTTTATACTTGGGAACAAAATTAAAAAGGCCCTTAGGAAAGGATGGTTGAAAGTAGAAGTGTCTAATGTCCTGAGCAAGTCTGGGACCAAACATGAACTACTCAAAAATTAAAAAAAGGTGAATCTTAATCCATAGTTCCTGGTGACTCATAGGGGTATCCACCTAAAGACAAGAAAAACCAAAAATTTTGGTACACAAACTAGTCATGGCAAGATTTGTAAAATAAGAGGAAGTTGTATGAACTTACAATTTTTTAAAAGTGACCTACAGAGGTACCCACTCTTCCTCCTTAGACTAGGCCTTTTTATTAAGATCCTCAAAGGCTTTTTCTAAATTAATAATATCCTTTAAGGAAATGGTACTTGAACTAATACTAGCATTTGGAATTATAGCTGGGTAAATGGATGCAATATCTTCTCCACTTTGGAGATGTCAGGTGATTGACTAAGATCTACGAACATAGTCAGGTATTTTTGTTTCTACTCTAACATTACTTTGATTTGGTCCTCTGAGAGAATATTTTTGTCCACCAATAATAGGGAGGTAAAACCAAATTGGACTAATTTTTTAATGTGCCCCCACATATCTTGGACCACCTTCTCTCAAGCATTCAAAAATGCCTTACACTTGGTAGTTACCTTGTTGTATCCCATAAATTCATTGACCTTCATCACCACTTATGTTTCATCAGTCACCTCTACTACTTGTAGTGTCTTGTTTGAAGTAATTTAAAGATTTTGGATGAGAATCTATAGATCTTGGACCTTAGGGGACACAAAGGTGATGAGTTGGTCTATAGACACACTTACCTTAGAGATTAGCTTATACAATCCCATGATGAAACTAAGTACCGACTTCAAGTTTGAGACCATGATTTTGGTCCTCCTCAAATACTATATGTACAACTATTGAAGCATTGAGAGGATATGCATGATTTGGGGGTGGGTGGAAAGGTCAATCTTTAGCTATGTAATTTCTTGGTCTTTGATCAAGGATTCCTATTCTACTTGATATTGTAATTGTATATATGCCCAGTTAAAAGCCAAGAGATTTTGATTAGTCTGTGCAATTTATTCTTCCTTATCCTTCATCTTGGCCTCTAATTCCACTCATAATTTGGATTTAAATAGGAAGCTCTCATTAGAGATGTGACTCTAAATGCTAGACCTCAATTTTTTGAGCTCTACATATTTTGATTTTACCTTAACATTGAGGTAGTTAACCATAGTCTTCACCTTGGTGACTTCTAGCTTGGTCTTCTCCAACTATTGGGTCACTTTTATGTAGTTTTTAATCACAGTTTTTTGAGTTTCCTCCATCATCTTGACCTAATTAGTGGCCCTGGCCTAGTTGAGATTGAGGCTGATAGATTGTATTGTGTAGTCCCTATGCTACATATGGTCTTAGGGTTTGATTACCTAAGGGGATATATGTAAAATTATGAGGGATTGTTTGTTAGGGTCAAATAATGACCATATGTGATTCACCACTAAGTATTTATCTTGTTTCCCCTTCCTCTTTTTTATTGAAGCCTCTCAAGCCCTTCTCATTATGTCCATCTATTAATGGTACTAGTCTAGTGACTGAATGTTTTCCCCTATGAAGGGGAATACTTGAGGAAACATGAATGGGATGGTTACTTGATGTTATTCCTCTATAGGAAACATGAATGGAATGGTTACTTTATGGAATGTTAAAAATAGATGCTTTTCCTCTAGAGGTGAATGTATGAAGGGTGAGGGTGGAAGGAGAGAAAGGTGGGAGCCCACAAAGTAGGGTGGAGGGAGATTAAGCCATGAGGGCAGATGATGTGGATGATAAGGGTAGAGGAGTAAGGAAAGGCACAAGGGAAGTGATTGAGATCATGGATGAAAGTAGTGTGATCTCATTGGTAGGGTGAGTGGATGAAGATGAGAGAGGTTCTAAGGAAGTGATTGGCTAGGTAGTGGAGAGTGTCATGACCCGAGGTGAAAGTGTAGAGGGAGATGAGGGAATAAAAAAGGAAGAGGTGGAAAGAAGGGGTTATGAAAAAAAATATCTTATTCTAAGGAAATACTGGTAGAGGGCTACATACTAGTGCCTCAAGCCACTTGGATTGAGATGACTTGACTATGAGGTGCCTTAAAGATGCCTATTACTATTGTGTGGAAATGGGGTATAGGTACAAAGGAGACATATAGGTTGATGGCTTTGAGATCTTCACAAATTCCACTTATTTTTTTATATGCACATCCCCCACCTCTTCCCTAGGGGTACCCTCTTATTCCTCTTCTTCTTTTTCTCCTTTTTCCTCTTCCTTGGTAAATAATCCTCCTTCTGCTAGGTCCTATTTTAGATGATGTTCATACCAATGATTTTCAAAAGTTTCATCCATTTCCTCATCCTCAAAATTAGAGTATAGCTTGATTATCTTTTGTCTATATTTTGAATAGGCATATATTTTTTTGAATCCTATTTCTTTTGGTGAGTTATGCTCTTAGTCCCTTTATTAATATTTTATAAGTGTTGAAAGTTTGAACCACATCAAATAAATACAACCAAAGCTTGTGGGTGTCTACTAAGATTTGGGATAAATCTATGAATAGCTTGAGGTCATCGTATGTTGGTGACCTCTACTTATTAAGGTATAGTTGGGGATCATGATTGGGTAGGCTGGTAGTCTTTAAGGAGGCTATTTAGCTATTTAGATCATAAGTACATCTACCATTGATTAAGTCAAGGTGAAGCTCCACTATTTTGGCTATGAGTAGTTATCCATACTACCTCTTTATCACTGTGATGCCTCCTCTTCCAAAGGGACATCATATAGATCCTTATTCTTCTTCCCTACCCCATAAATGGAATCTATCATGTTAAGTTGGTGAGCCAAATCTAGGGATAGGGTTTTATCTATTAATAGGTATGGGAGCCAAAAGGGCTCACCTATGAATCCATGTTCTTGAATGAAGGTGAAATGGATATCAAAGAACTAATTGATCAAAACCTTACTATCGGTGAGCTATGACTACTATGAGTCCATTACCTTGAATGTAATGGCCTCTTAGCTAAGGTTGATAAGGATTGGGGACAAAAAGTGCTATGAGAACTCATAGTAATCCTATGTGATTGATAGGATGTGGATTCATACTATTATTGGGGTCACCATGTTAGGGAAAATACCCATCTTAAAGGAGTTGAGATTGAGGTATGTAGAGAAGAGCTAGGAGTGTTGGAGCATAATGAGATGTAGGATAAAAGAGGAATATCGAAAGGTATCCCATGTTGAAATTTTTTCTAGCTCATCCTTCATGGTAATAATAATGGAGTTTATAAAAACCATGCTATATACCTCCTCCTTGTTCACCATAGTTAGGAGGAAGAGTGATCTTAACTAAAAATTAGTGACATTGGCATTTTAGTCCATCCCAAAGATGAAAGCCAACTTAGATGGGGCATCCTTTAGGTACTTTATGGGGAAGCTTGCTAGGGGGATGGGTAGAAGAGGCACTTCTGTGTAGCTAATTTGAAGGAAGAAGTTGAATAAGTGTGCTTTGTCATGAACCTGAGTGTTTCAAACATCCTTAAGGCTCTCTATGTTGTAGATTTTGGCCTTGGGGTCACTTAGGAGCTAGAATCTCCCTTATGGTTCATGCACTGATTTTTACCCTAACATGGGTATTGAATGCAATTATGCCAATGTTGGGATCATACCTCTCTACATAGAGGGAAATGATTTTTTGGCATGGGTGAACATAAGGCACCATGAACTAGGCCATCATGTAATCCCACATTCTAAATCTGAATGAGTCATAATCATTCCTCCATATATTCACAATCATTTGGGCATGAGTGCCCTCTCTTAAACTCTTGGGATTCTTGGTCAGTCTAGGATCAAAGATATCATCCATGAAATTAGTGACCAAAACTTGGTCTCTATATTTCCCTTTAACTATTTTATTGATTTTTAATACTTTCTCCTTTTCCTAAGTGGGGGTAGAAGCATAAGATTTACTCACTACATATTGAGGGGGGAAATTTCCATGGCTAGCCAATCCATGGGTTTTATGTATTCTTGGATGATTCTCACCTTTGGATGAAGTTGTAGAAGTCTCCATTTTGATAATTCTTCTTCAAAAATCACTCTCTATCATAAATAAGATATTGGATTGATAAATTCTACCCATAAGGTCTCATAATTCTCAGCTCAACTCTCTCTTCTCTTCATACTTTGCTCAATTATACAATGCTCTCAAAAATCTCAATGTATCTAAGTGTTTGGCTAGATGAAAAGAGGGGTATTTATACACTGACACTGTTAGGCATGATCATCATGGAAGATTTTGAATTTTAGGTTCTCCATAAATGCTAAGTGAAACACACACTCTCAAGGAGTAACTTGTAAGAGATTTATGGTGATCTTTATGGGGAATCATGAAATATAGAGAATTTGACATTAATGGTATGATAGGTGAGTAGATAACCATATTTCACATAATGTTTTAAAATTTAAGAGGGTTAGGGAGAGGACATGTGGTAATGAGAGGAGCCACTTGTGCCAATGGCACTTATTTAAAGGAAACAACAATGGAAAAGGAAAAAAACTAAGGGAAATAATAGCTAAGAATGGAAACACGCAAGTAAAAGGGGAAACCAACTAATTATGTACAAGGGGGAGGTAGGTAAGATAGTTAAATTGATTTAAGTTGATCCCATTAATAGAGATATCAAATTAGTTGCCATCTTCATCTTCTACCTCAAAAGCATTTCCCTATCTATTGATGATGATGTGGAATGGCCCTCTCCATAAATAATCAAACTTTGTATGTTGGCTTGAGTTTATGTCCCTTTGATCATACTTGAGAACCAAATCCCTAAGTTTGACTCTTGGGTCTAATGTTTTCTTATTGAAATACTACTTGACCACTTTCTACCAAGTAATTTTTACATCAGTTTCCTACTCTCTTACTTCTTGGAGGCTAAGTAGCTATGCAATCCTAACCACCATCGATCCATTTTTTACAATCTCAATAGCTTTTAAAATCTATACAACAAGGATTTTTAATGACGTAGGCATGACTACTTCCTTCATGTACATAATTTCATATGAGAAATTATTTAGGATTTGATTGGGAGTGATACAGTATACCCATAAGGCCATTTTCATGTGTATATTCCACTCCTCTTGTTGGCACCCATACTTTTGATTAGCCTTATAAGGTTCTTATTTTTTGACTCTACCAATCTATTCGCTTATAGGTAGTAATTGGGTGAAGTTTTTAAGAAGATACCATTTTAGAGCATGAACTCAAAAATCTTAGACCTAAGGAAGGATTTTGCATTGTCAGGGATGATCATCTTAGGTAGGCCAAACCTTGCTATAAGATCCTCCAAAAAACTAAGGATCACATTTTCAATTGCCTCCCTCAATTAGACTACTTTGATCTACCTAGTGAAGTAGTTAGTGGCCATCAATATCCATTTGTCACCAGTGATAGAGATAACATTGATAATTTTAATGAAATATAAACCCCATTGTGTGAAGGGTTCAATAGTCATAATTGGGTTTAGAGGCATGGCTAAGTTTTTCCTCTTCCCTACAAAGAACTAGCATTTTTGGTATTTTTGACTACTTGATGGTAGTTCATAAACATGGTTGACTAGTAGTATCATATGCACATGATATTAGTCACAATGGTTTTTACTGAGAAGTGGCCCCCTTGGGGAGTGAAATGCATATCTTGGAGTATTTTCTTGGCTTGGTGCTTTTCAACACATTGAATTACAATCTTTTCAAAAAAAAATTTAAACAGGACTCCTTGGACTAGTGTGTAACTAGCCCATTGAGTCAGTAGAAATGCATTTTATTCATAAGGAGACCATCAAGATACCAATTAGTTTGTATGTAAAATATCCTATTGATAAACCAAGACTCATCCATATCATATTGGTTTAATGAAACCACCTCTAGTGTGTCATGTTCCTCCTATGTGGCATTTATGTATTGGGTTAAAAATTTGCAAATTCCTTTCCCTCTGATCACCTTAGTTGGCCTAACTTTTATATTGTACTCTAGGATCTTGGTGATATAATTGACCCATTTATCCATGATTTATCCCTCCCTTATGTATTCATATATGCTAGAGTGTGCCATATACACCATTATTTTACTACCCACCATAAGGTGCCTGACCAATTTGATGCCCTTGATAATGGTGAAATCCTATTTCTCTACAAACTTGTATTTGACTTGGTATATGTGAAATGTTCTTGAGTAAAATGTGATCGGGTGTTCATTCCTTCCTTCCTTTTATTGTGAGTTATCATGGATGTTAGGCTATGTTTAATGTCATAGACATACATTATGAAATCCTTGGAAAAGTCAGGGTTAACTAGTATAGGCATAGTGGATATCACATCCTTGATTTTATCTAATGTTTTTCTTCCTTTGGGTGTCTAATTGAAATCCTGGTCCTTCAACATCAATTTGAATTATGTCACTAATCATATGAAGTCAAATATAAATCTAGTGATAAAAATAATCTTCCCAAGGAAAGATTAGACCCCTTTCTTATTCACTAGTAGAGCTAAATCTCTGATGGCTTGTAATCTTTTTGGAGCGATGACAATCCCTTTTTTAGATAATATATGTCTAAGAAGCTTGCCTTATGGGACATTAAAGACACATTTTTTGAGGTTAAGAGATACCCCAAATTATTATCACCTTTTGAAAACCTTCTCCAAATGATTGAAGTGGTCTTTATTATTCTTTGAAAACATGGTGAGGTCATCTAGATAGATGAGGATGATCTTAATAATTAGTACCTTAAAAGCCACATCCATAGCTTGCTATCATGTAGCCTTGATATTATAAAGGATAGAAGGCATCTTCACATATGCAAAGGTTCCCCATTTTATGGTGAAAGTGGTTTCATGTTGATCCTCCTCATTTGCCTGTACTTGATTATATCTAGAGAATCCATCTAGTAAAGAAAACATTTATGCACCCATCATTATCTAGAGGATATATTTCATAGAGGGAAGAGGGTAGTGATATTTTAAAGAAGCCTTATTCAAGTCTTGTAAGTCCATGTATAATTAGATCTTTCCACTATTATTTTATATAGGAAGCATATTGAATACCGAGGTCAAATGTTTGATCAAACATATGATCTTTGAGTCAATTATCTTCCTTAGCTCATAAGCCATAAGGGATTTGGTTTTTAGGTTTACTAGCCTTTGCTTCTATTGGATAGGTTTGGTTCCCTCCACCAAGTATATAGTGTGTTGAATGACCTTGTAGTCATAATCATCATAGGTCCATGCAATGACTCTTTCATACTTGTCATATAAGGAAACTAACCACTCCCTATCCTTTTAGGTAACCTCCTTTCGCACCTTCATATTTTTCCCACCTCTGACATCAAGTTTGGAGTAGTCACCTTTATCTGTGACAAAATTTCACTTGTCATTATTTGCATCATCAAAATCAAATATGTTTTCTAAGGTAATGAACCCCTTTGGTAGTCTATTGGTTTTTAATGTATAAATTGGTCCCCATAGGCCTATTTAATCTTTGGTTTTAGTTATTCCATGAATTCACATGATTGCTGAAGGAACATGGTGATTTGTGCATTGTTTTCAAATACTTGCCAATTCTAGTCATTATCAGGAATGGTGGGTCTAATGATCACCCACATTGATTTCTCATTGGTGAAAAAGTCTCTTACTGGGTTAAAATTAGAGATATTTATCATCATTCAGCATGCTTCTATATTTTTTTCCCTATGGATGATTTGAATATTGAAAGTCTCAAAGGTCTCAATCAAATCCCATATCTAGTGGTGGTATGACCTCATGCCCACTTTATTTATATCTATAACCCCTCTAACCTATCTCACCACTAATTTAGAATGACCAAATACACTCAGTTGATTTACACCCATTCATTCAACAAGGCTAAGGCCATGGACTAGTGCCTCATATTAGGATTCATTATTTCTTTATGTAGACTAAAATCAGAAGGATTGGAGGGTTTCTTTCCTAGATGGAGACAATAAGTAAATGCTCACCCTAGAGCTAGTCTTACATTTCATACCCTCAAAATGTAGAGTCCAAAATTTGGACTCACTTTCATGTCCTTTGTTTTGGTCCTCCTACCTATTTATAATGTTGGTAATGACCTAGTCTTCATAATGGATTTTGTAGGTTCCAAGGCCGGTGGCATTGAAGTTCTTGAATGGATTTCTCCTAATGAATTCATTAATAGAGACTTCTTCTTCTAGGCTTCTGGTGTCTGTCAAATTTTCCTCTTCAAGCATCTCTATGTGGTATATCTCTATCTAAGAGAAGGATGTGTGCATTGCTTCAACATTTATCATTAACTCCTTTTTTATGTGTTTTAAATATTGTAGTTTGGACAACCCCTTTAATTTTAAACCATATCTGGTCCTCAAAATCAAATGGGACCAGTCCAATGATAGGTACCCACCTATCTTCGTAGTAAAATCTCTTGACAGACTTAGCTTAAAAATAGGATGTATTTCTATCACTACAACCTCTTTTGATACAATAATATTGGGATAAGAGTATAATGTGAAGTGAAGAACCCTAATGATTCCTAAAGTTTGAACCTTCTTTCCATCCAACTGCATTACTCCTTTATTCAAAGGTTCATAATATAATTATAATACATTTCCTATCTACTTGGGTATCACCATTATGTTATCACAAAATCAATCATGGAGTTGTGAAATAATTTTTACCCATAATAAGTGTTAATTAGAATGGAGTGGGTTTTATTTTACTTACCTCTTCTTTGGAATTTATGAAAGTAGATGGTATTTGGGGTTACACACTCATGCTAATATCCTTTATCTTTGTTTGTGGGGGATTTATGGTTGGTTGTCCTTGTGTGGAATTTTCTCATTCCTCCAAAACCTCTTTCAATAGATACTTCTTCTTGGGAAATGATAAGATGTCCCAAAGGGAAACATTGCCTAAGACCTTTTTTAGCTAATCTACCACATTGTATGACCTTAGGAGTGGGGCCTCAGGGTCCTTTGCCTTATTTTTCACTATTTTTCTCCACCTTAGATACATCAAAAGTGGATGCTTGTGATAGCTTTGAGGATTTTATCTAATCTTTTACTAGAGCACGTATGGTAGTTCGATTGAACTTGTGAAGATCTATACATAAGAACTTCACTTACATAAACTACATCTTCACCTTATTCCTAGGAGAAAAGCAAATGTTCTAGGGATATTTTTTCTTCTTATTCAAGGGACACTCCCTATAATTACACCACTAATAGTAAATTCTAAATCCTTAAAGATTAGTATCTATAGGCTGAGTTAGGTGCATTCCCCTATCACTACTATTTAACAACTTTTTGATGTAGATTACCCCTTAGGTAAATTCAAGTCCATGAACATTATTATAGGGGGAAAATGATGAATTATAGTCATCGACCAATTTTTTTATAGATAAAGATTATCTCTCTATTTTCATTTGATTATACCATGTGTAGGGAATCAAGGACTACAACCATTCAATTTGTAGGCCACATCTAGTTGTTTAGCACTTGGTGGTTTAGCCCTTGCCTCTCCTAATATTGGTTTTGCTGGTATGGTACTCTCTTTTCTTTTTAGTTATTGAAAGGGGTATTTTGAGGCATATCCTACTACCTTTTGATATTTATTATCTCATTGGATAAGTTTCTTAAAATACTCTTTATATCATTCATCTTTATGGCTAGTGAGGATGAAGTAGATGTGCTTGCCTAAGTGGGTAGTATACGTACAAAAGGTGATGCTCTTGATGTACTTGAGAATTAATTTTGTGGTGGCATTGATATATCTAGGAACATCAACATCGATTATTGAGGAGGAAGCTTTCCCACATCTATTAAATTATTTTTGTCACTTACTACTAGACCATAAGCATCTAATAATGTCTCACCTCCAAGCAATTGGATCATGTCAATAATATTAGAGTTGAAGGCCTTAAGATAGAAAAGGATAGTTATGCGCATGGGTGGATGAGAAGATTTTAGAATCCTTTTATAGGTCTTCTTGAACCTAGAATTAAAATCAGTAAGGACTTCTTATGAGGACCTCTTGATATTTATTAGTTATTACAAGAGGGATGATTGCTCTACCTTCTCATTGAAACACTCAAAGAATCTGTCACCCATGTCATCCCAAGTGGCTATGGAATTTGGAGGTAAGGATTGGTACCAATCAAGAGCTCACCCATTAAACAAACTATTTATTAGTCTTAAGGCTATGTTTTACACATTGATATAGTGTATAGTGCACACATTTGCAATGTATTGGATATTTTTTATTGTAGTCTTGAAATCTTCTCTTAAGAATTTAGGGAGCACCTTGAAGGAATTTTTAGGAATGTGGTCCCATGTCACTGGGGACATGAAAGGGATAAGTAGGCTACCACTATCCCATGATACAAAGTTCTTTGGTGAGCCTAGAAGATCCATTTATTATTGATGAGTAGTACTAGACCCTATTGTCTTTTGGCAAGATGGAGATCCTAGAGGTGGTGTTAGTAGACTTGGATTATTTGTTGTTTCTAACCTTGTAATAGGCCTTTGGATCATAAAATTAACCTTTTAGTTAGGTATTCCTGCAAATTTGGTCCCACCCGCCATGCTAAAAAATAAAAATTTTTGATGCCTAAAACTCTTGATCTAGGTTAAACAACCTCTATGGGAAGCTTTACAAGTGTGGGACTGAATTGTACTCTATAAAAAAACCTCTAATATTTTATAATCTAGATATTATATTTGATCTTATGGGAGAAAATGGGAAGGAATGAAATGTAAATAATATTGAAATAAAACTAAATAAGGTGATGCACCAAGAGATTTAAAGTGTTAACCTATAATTTCATAACATAGATTGAATCCTTAAACACTAAAAACCATAAAGGAGTATAAATCATGAATTAAAATTTATAAAGTGAACAAGAATTAATACTAAAGAATAAAAGAAAACAAATAACTAGAAAAGATGAATTTTCACTCAAATTGACATGGAACACCACATCCTCTTCATTGTTAGGTGGAGAATAAAATACAATAGGCCTTAAGGGCACAATTGAATTTTTTTAATCTGACCTGTGAGGGGCACCTGTTAAGGTCATATAATGGAAATCAATAATTTCTACTACTCTTATTATATTGAAAATGGTTGTTTACAAAAATAACAAAATAATAATAAATGATAGCTAGACTCTTCCAAAAGGGATGAGCTTAGAATATATAGGTGAATAAACTTTTCATAGGAGTGACAACTAGAAATCCTCATCACTCATGCTAATGATGAGGCCATTGTAACTAGAATAAGAAATTGGACTCATGATTTTTGTTGGTTTTTATATTCCAGATATGGCATGAACATATCATGCTCTAATGGCCATGATGATTAAGAGAAGCATCATGGTGTCATGCATTCATTTCTAGAACTACCTCTATTATTCCATTAGAGATCAGATTAATCATTTCAACCAATGGTTCTATTCCAAACACTAAAAAAATAAACCTCTCATGAATAAGTACCATGATTCCACATGGAAAATCTCATCTCCTCCTTGTTATAACCACATGGTGGGTCCTTTCTATTCTCTTCATTGGCTAATGGTGCTACCCAAAGGTCTAACATTTCAAAACCTCTCTTGGATAAGCACCAAGATGACACATGTTGACTAGATGCTTATTTAGGGGAAGTTGGGCACTTCCTCTCAAAAATCAATGTAAGGGCACCATATGGAGAAACCACGATTGCCTTTATAACTACTTGATGGGTCCCACCAATTATACAATTAGCCAATTGCACTACTTAGTGTTCTAACCAAAAGGGAACCATCTTTGAATAGATTTAGGTCACCATGTGTCAATTTGGTGCTACACTAGAGTGAACTGAGAGCCTCTTTGTATCAAACAAGCATCTGACTACCACATAGAGGAAGTAGAATGAATCTCATACTTAGGCACAAAAGTTAAAAGGGGCCCTAGGAAAGGATGGTTGAAGGTATAAGTGTTGAACATGTTGAGTGAGTTTGGGACCAAACGTGAACTACATTAAAATAAAAAAAAGTGGATCATGATCTACAAAAGCTATAGAGACATGAAAGGCACACACCCATCCCTCAATAATATGAGCATCAAGCTATTCAATAGAGTAAGACCTATCAAAAACTATGCTTACAAGATGAACCCCAATCTTTGTGCCAAGGTTAAGATGGATATTGATGGAATGTTAACCATAGGAATCATCTACCCTATGTAGGAATCCAAATGGGTTAGCCCCATGGTCATCAACATCAATAAGGATGGGCACATATATATTTTTGTTGACTATAGATTATTGAATGCTACATGTGTAACTGATCACTTTTTAACTCTATTTATTGATGAAGTATTAGATGGCATCCCAAGTTGTGAGATATACATCTTTACTAATGGTTTATCAATATACCATCATGTCTAGATTAATGATGAGGACAAGCCTTAAATTAACTTTGTGATATAATTTGGTTACATCACATATAGCATGATTCCCTTTGGACTATATAATGTACCAATCATATTCTCCTAAGTGGTGATTACCACTTTCAAAGACCTCATTCACAAGTTCATCTAAGTATATTTAGATGATTGGAATTTTTATGGGTTACTAAAGGATAAATATGATTATTTATACCTTATGTTTGAAAGGTTCAAGAATTTTAATATTCATTTAAACCTAAAGAAGTGTGTTTTCACAACACCATTTGGCACTTTGCTTAAGAAAATCATCCATAAATATGGTCTGCTCAATGATCCTATGAATATTGAAATCATCCTTTAGCTCTAGAATCTATCAATGTAAAAATACATTCACACCTTTCTTAGCCATTATGGGTAATATATAAATTTCATTAGGAATTATGCCAAGATTGCAGTGCCACTAGAAGAGCTCGTAGGAAAGGATGGCATATTCTAATAGGGTGAAGTGAAAGAAGATGCATTTGAGACCCTAAACCTCAAATTAACAGCATATTAATATTATAATTTCCTAATTAGATTAGTCCATTCCATGTCCATGTTGATGCATATGAAATTTTGATTGATGTCATTATGGCACAACCAAGCAAAGGCAAAATGGATCATCTTCTTTCTTTTGAAAGAATAAAATTGACCAAGGTAGAACAAAACTGTTAGAGGTAAAATCATTAGGGGGGATGAATCAGTGAGCCCAAAAAAAATCCAAATTCAATTTTGATCTTTAAAAATACTTAATCAATTACCACATGCATTTATGAAGCATACACATCATTCATATCAATGAGCAAGAGAGACAATGAAAGATTAACCACATAACACATGACATTCATGGGAAACCCTCTTGGGTAATAAAACCCACTAAAACCTATAATTGAAATACTATCCTATAATCAAAATAACTAATTTAGACCATCTATAAATGATCAAGTAACTACAATCCTACAAGGTGCTTCCACACTTGTCTAGCTGAGCTGCAATAATAACTAGAATTTCTAGCAAGTTCCACTTTGGAAAGAGGATACAACCATCTTAGAGGCCGAGCTAGTAAAAAAACACCTATGAACACATCCACCTTTGCACTAATTAATTAAACACCTAATGATGGACCTCTTCTTATTAATTTTCACCTTCGTGCATACTCAAACAACAAGAACACTATTCTATTAGTAGAATTATGACCAATAGGTATACAAATATTCCTTAAAATGATATATTATTTAACTCATACTTAGGGAAATCTACCCCTCCCTCACTCCAAAAAACACACACACAAGCCTCTCTCAAATCTCTCCCAAGTATTTCTCACAAAGTCTCACACTTACAAGTCTAGAAATCACCAACTTTGATTTCACTATTTATAGAGCATATTTGATAATCATCACCTTGGTCAGCCATTAGCCATGTCTTAACCGTTAATACATATATCATATGAATACATCTTAATACATTATTCATATGTTGTCTATAGCATCTATGGGTCACCCTTAAGCAACTATACCTTTTAATAAGGCCCTTGTAGCTCTTATAAGTCTCATGGAGACTTATTCACCCATTTAGCACATCATCGACTAAAAAAATAATATAAGACCACTTCCAAATACATGGTTCCAATCCTTATGTACCCTTTGACATCCTCAAATGATCATAGTCATCTTTTCTCACCTCTACGTATGCTCAAACAACTTCAATATTGATATGGTGTACATGAACATTATGAATGAAAACATAGTCAATTTATTAAGCATTGTTCATACTCAAGATAGATTGATCAAACCTCCAAAAACCACATAGAACATCCTTATATAATCTACAGCTCTCCCTAATAGCTAAGTCACCTTGAGACATTGAAACAACATCAACACAAGCTCCAACATCCTTCTTAGGTCACTTATAGAACAATCACAAACACAATCAAATTTTAGTCTAAATATCTTTGACTATACATACTTTCAGATCTTTAAATCCATATTACCAAATGTGCCTTGGAGTCCTCTACCACTTTAATTTTTACTACATGGTCAAGTTTGACTTCTATTGAAAGATATGGAGAAAATACAGATCTCTAGTTTTTCCCTATGCTAGATTCAAATATTCAAATATAAACATAATAGTTAACCTTCAAACACAATGATCATATCTCATGTCCTATTTTATTTAGTTCAATCACACACCATTGATATTGTCCAAACTTTAACACATAGTATACTAAAGCCAAATGTTAAACATCTGATAGTTGACCTCATTTTGTGCAATATAGAAACTGAGTCAATGCACTACATTGATCTCTATAGATCAGTCAGATCTTTAACAAGCAATGCTCACCATTTGATCAATCTGTATGAACACCCTCTCACCATTAGATACTTATCCTTTACATTTGGTCATATGTTAAACATCATACATATGTCCTCATCTCATTGCTTCTTGACACCTTGGAGCAATGAACATCATTGATCTTGCTCAAACTTTAAATTTTGTAGAAATGACTATGGGAACCTTTTTTATCTACATGAGTAGCCATTTTTTAATATTAATAGCTTTCATCATGCTTTGATACATGATCTCAAAATTAGACTAGATGATCTCCTCATATAGGAGAATCCAACCATATAATAATCTTCTCCTAAAATTTTTTCATGTGAAAGATATAATGACATTAAAATTCCTTCTCAAAATATTCTATCATAGAGCCAACTATGTCAAAACCTACTTGAGAGGCTAACTTTGAACATGCATAACTTTTGTTGCACTTTAATGCATGATCTAAAATTTAGCACAAATAAACTAGGATCAAAACTAAACAAACCCATATCATCACATTTTATTGAAACATCCATATGTATGATATATTCCACCTTAAAAATTCATACTCAACTCTTTCTTTCCTTATGTAAATTTGGCTATAGAAAAATAGTGTCAAAATTCCTGGGAGCCTAACTTTGCATATGCATATATTTTGATGCACTTCATTGTATGATTTAAAAATTATCAAAAATAAACTAGGTAAAAAAATTAATAAACCCATATGATCATTTATCTTTACACCTCTACACATGGAAATTATGACCTTGTCATCATGCTTACTCAGCTCTTTCTAGACATGTGCAAATTTGGCTAAGTATGGGAGAATAGTGAATTCTATTTGAGAATCTAACTTTACAACCTCTTATCTTTGACCGTGCTTTGATGCATGACTTGAGATCTGGCACATAATAAATAAGGACTATTTTTATCATAATCATATGACCAACTCCCCTTGACTCATTCCCATGTGGTAATGGTGACATCATCAAATTGCCTACTTAGATTTTCTACCACTAAACTAAAATGTCTAGATGAAAAGTGTGATCAACCAAATGAAATCCACTCATGCACACAAGAATTTAAAACTTATAAAACACCTTAGGGACCTCTTTCATAGTCTTAAATCACCATACTCATCCTTAAACATCTCTAACCATGCCAAAACAAAAGATCAACCAAGCATACTTCAAGTACACTAGGGCAAGTATATTGCACAGTTTATCATTGTCACTTATGCTATCAAAAAAATTCATCCAATAACCAAAACATCTCCATGAAACCACCATGACACCATTAAAAATACTCCAAAAATCTCCCCTTTTTTCATTGATGTCAACACTCATCATATATAAAAATATAAAACTCACCTTCTCTCTCTTCAAGCACTCCCACAATAGGAACTTTTTCCCCCTTTGACACAATGACAAAGTGGAAACCAACTAATCCTAAGGACTTCAAAATACCATAAAAAAGGTAAAGGACCATCTTATTAATATTATACAAACTCCCCCTTACCTTGAGCCTACTTTAGCTTGCCTTGACAACATCCTCTTGCTCCATGCCAAAAATATCTTCAATTAAGCACTGCAATTAATGAATAAAGAAAACATAAAATAATTAAAATATGATGGAACTCACCAAGAAACACTTGATATTGAATCCCCCAAATATTTTGAGCCATTTCACATCTTGAGAATCTTCAGATATCCACACACTATGAAAAATCACCACATATGCTTACTAGCCTTCTCTCTCAAGCTACCATAAGGACCACCAATATAAATTCATGCCACTCACCAAATAGAAAACATGCACTCAACCAACTTGATAACTCTCCTTAAAACAAAAATACCTTGATCTTTTGGAAAAACTAAGCAAAAAACACTCTTCTTCAAACTAGGCCTGTCTAGCCTCCTTGTAGCCCTACCCAAAGCTTGTAGATCCCACAATTTTTGGTAGACACATATTCAAGACCTAAAACTTCATATATGGAGTAATATATTCTCCCTCAAGCACACTAATTTGGATTACCAAGAACATACTCTATAATAAACTTATTTCACAAACCTACTAGCGAATTAGCCCTCCATATTGATAAAAAGTTGAATATTTTGAGAATAAAAAACCTTAAATTCTCTATGAAACTTGATTTAACCACCCATTTGGCCCATTAAACATATTTAAATTCTTAAGACCTCAATTCACAAATCAAACCACTTTTCTAGCATAACCAAAAACCTTAGAATCTCAAAACAAATAGGGTCAACAAACCTCCTTCTGGTCAACTCACACTTATGTAACTAATTTCACATCTAGATACACCCATCAAAAAATTATAGATGAAGATTTGAGATTCCAAACCTTTGGGAACCCATACATACTATAACCCATTTTAGGCTTGCTTGCCCTTAAGCCAAAAACTAAAAAGCCTACAAGCACTCAAAAATATTCAATTGGCACATATAGACCTTCATACCTAAAAAACACCTAGATATCATCATAAATAAGTGTATATACATTTATAATCATCAACCTCTTGTTAAAATTTTCATCAATCTCATTAAGCCACCTAGAACCACCCATTTTGACTCTATACTATAGCTCCTTCACAAACCTTTGAAACAAGTTCTTGAACTTGTTGCTCCCACTTATCTAAAGACCTTATTTAATTGGAAGTATCATATTGAGCACAAAAAAATACTTTTAAACTGAAATGAGTCACTTAATAATCATAGATAGAGACCTCTTATACACCATAATGTTCTACCATGGTGTGAAACTAGGAGTTGTCCTAAACTCCTCATATTCCTTCTCTTCCTTGGTCATTTGATACTTATAATTCTTATTATTCTTCTTATTATTTGGATTAGGAGAAAAAAATTCTTCATATACTAAAACATTATCCTTTTCTTCTATGATTGGATTGATAATACATGGAGACAACATAGATTTATTACATATCTTTTCAATTGAAGGATCCACCTTGCAATTTGGAACCTCATACTAGGCACAAACAATTAATGTTCTTTGCATGATACATTCTCAACAATATAAATATGTTCACTTGCATCCATACATACCTTAGAACTAGCCTCAACTAGTATCTTGGTATTTTCCTTGAGCTTGAACTCTTCATTCTCAACATGAGCAAATAATGAGACCTCTTGGTACTCTTCAACTTCTGAAGCATTCTCCACCATAGAAAATAAATTACTTGGACCTAAAGTCTCATCATGACTCATTATTTTCACCTTTGGCTTCCATGTGTTAAAATGACTTCTTCCTTACACTCTAGGAGCCTAATTAAACCTATTTTGACTTATAGACCTTTCCTTGCAGAACCTAGCAATATGACCTTTATGTTCACAATTGTAGCACAGCATACCTTTTGCAAGAAAATTATATTGCCTTACATTATTTAGAATTTTTATTGAAACATGTCCTATGCCATGAAAATTAAATAACTTAACTCTATTCATACTTTTTGACTAATGACCCCCATCATAGTTCGATGTAAACTCATTTTTAATGTCTCTTTTATTCTCTATCCCTATGACAAAATTAATTAAATATGTAATAGTAACCATTAAATCTTACATACCTCATGGAATTTGGATATGTAATCTAATTTTTCTTTATTCTTATGGCACCTTCATTCCTTGTCTGATGATTCATCTTCAAAGTATGATTGTCCTAGTTCTCATTAGTCTTCATCTTGTCTTTAGTAACATTGTTTTGTTCTTCTTCATATCCAAGACTAGTTCTATCACTAACATGCTTTTAACCACTTAGAATATTGTCTTGATCAAATGAGATATTTTAAAATATCACAAATGTCTTCACCTTACTATCTATATTTTTAAGCTCATATTTCAAAGAATCATTTTTTGAAACATACCTTGAACATTCATCTTCTCTAGATTTTAGGCTTTTAGATAGAATTTCAAATTGAAAACTGAGATTCTTGATCATATCTTTATGCTCCATGGTGTCTTCTTTCAATCTTTCCTCATACACACTAAATTTCTCCTCATATTCCTTGAGTTTATATTTCATATTCTTATTGATCTTATCAATCTTTATTTCTTTAAGAACATTAATCAAAATAGTCTCATAGTCCACCTTATCTTCATCATTATCTAAATCACTCTAAGTATACACCTTCTAATATGAGAAACTTACTTCCTCAATCATGAATAAAGATTCATCTTTAGTAGGACAATTATCTTCATGGTCATATTGAGTCCTTGTCTTCACTCTCATGTGATGAGTTTCAATCTTCTTTGGTGTAGAGATTCTTTTTTTTGAAGGACTTCCTCTTGTTAAACTTTATAAATCCTTTCTTATTCTATGTATTATTGTCATAATATTAGCCTTCAACATGATATTTATCATATTTCTTCTCATGTTTATGAGAGAACATATGAGAAAAATGCCCTATCTCTCCACAATTGAAACATTTGAAGGGTAATTTACCTTTATACTTCCCTAAGCCTATGTTCAATTTCCTAGTAATAAAATTAATTAGTTCATCCTCATCAATGTCAGATATGTCATCCGCTTTGGATTTATTACCTTAGAACTTATTTTAGGATTCAAATCTATCTTGAATGTAAATCTCTTCTTTGGTGGTATGTCATCATTTATTCTCATCTCATATGCATTAAGGGTGCCATGCAATTGATCCATCTTCAACTAAGTAAGATCATGACTCTCTTCTATAGAAAATAATTTTGGATTAAAATTTAGAGATAGAGAACTTAATACCTTTTGGACTATAATAACCTATTTAAGATTCTCTCTAAGGCCTTTGATGATGTTCATAGTCTCATCAACTCTCTGTAGAAAGGATGCCATAGAATCTTCTTCCTTCATCTTGAGACTTTCAAATTACCTTTTGTGTGTCTACAACTTAGCAAGATTGACCTTTGAATCTCCTTCAAAAATGATATTCATTTTTTACCATATCTCTTTGGGATATGTATAATGAATTAACTTGGTGTATTTGGTCTCTGAAAGACCACAAGTAATAACATTCATCACCTTTGAATTGGTCTCAAACAACTTCTTATCTGCAATGCTAAATGAAGGAGTAATAGGAGCAACATAACCATCTATAATATATTTCCATACATAAAACCCTAAGGACACAATATATGTCCTCATACGTGCACTCCAAAAATCATAATTAGATCCATTAAACATTGGTGATTGCTTAGTAGAGAAAAATCCTTGATGACTACCCATATTGTACCTTAGATCACCTTCAAGTTGTTAATCCTTTACCAAAGGACCAACTCTAATACCAATTTTTAGAGGTATAATCATTAAGAGGGGGGTGAATTAGTGAGCCCAAAAAAATACAACTTAAATTTTGATCTTTAAAAACACTTAATCAGTTACCATAGGCATTTATGAATTAGACACATCATTCATATCAATGAACATGAGAGATAATGCAAGATCAATCACATAACACATAACATATGTGGGAAACCCTCTTGGGGAATAAAACCCACTTGAACCTAAAATTGGACTACTATATTATAATAAAAAGAACTAATTTATACCATATACAAATTATCAAAGAACTACAATCCCCATTTAGTGAGACTACAATCCCACAAAGTTTTGCCACACCTATCTAACTGAGATGCAACAACAACCATACTTTTTAGGAAGTTTCACTTTGCAAGGAGGCTAAAATGACCTTAGATGTTGAGCTACCATAATAACACATATGAAAACATCCACCTTTTTAGTAATGTATTCAACACCTAATGATGTATATATGTTTATCACTCTTCACCTTCTCTCATACTCAAACAACAAAAACACTATTATATCAGTATAATTATGAGCAATAGGTCATAAAAATAGTCCTCAAATTGATTTGCTCTTCAACTCATCCTCAAGGAACTCTACCCCTCCTTATTTACACAAAACACACACACACAAGACTATCTCAAATCTCTCCCAAGTCTCTCTTAGAAAGTCTCACACTTACAAGTATAGAAATCACCAACTTTGATTTCACTATTTATAGAGCATATTTGATAATCATCACCTTGGTCGGCCATTAGGCATGTATTAACCATTAATACAGTTATCATATTAATACATATCTCAATACATTATTCATATGTTTACTATAACATTTATGGGTCACCCTTAATTAACTACACCTTTTAATAAGGCCCTTGTAGCTCTTATATGTCTCATGGAGACCTATTCAACAATTTATAACATCATTGAACAAAAAAATAAAATAAGACCACTTTCAAATACATGGGTCCAATCCTTATGTCCCCTTTGACATCCTCAAATTATCACACTCATCTTTGTTAACCTCGACATATGCTCAAACAACTAAAACACTGACCTGGTGCATAGGAACATTATGAATGAAAACACAATCAATTTCTTAGGCATTGTTCATACTCAAGATAAATTGATCACACCTCAAAAAATAAAATAGATAATCCTTATGGAGTCTACAATACTCCTCAATATCCAAGTCACCATGAGACATCAAAATAACATCAATATAAGCTCAAACATCCTTCTCAGACCACTTGTAGAATAAAAAATGAACACACAATAAACTTCTAGGCTTAATATCTTTTGACTGTACACACTTCTTGATATTCAAATATATATTTCTAAATGTGCCTTGGAGTTCTCTATCACTTTTATTTTGACTACATGGTAAAATTTAAATTTTATCGAAAGATATGGATAAAATAAAGATATATAGTTTTTCCCTATGTTAAATTAAAATCTTCAAATACAAACAATCACAGTTAACCTTCAAACACAATTATTTCATCTCATTCATCACAACTTTTGATCAATCACACACCATTGATCTTGTTCAAAATTTAACGCATAGTCTCCCAAAGCCAAATGTTAAAAATTTGATAGTTGACCTCATCTCATGCAATCTAGAAAATTTAACTCAATGTGCTATGTCAATCTTTGTGGATCAATCAGGGCTTTAACTACCATCTCTCACCATTTGATCAATCTATATGAACACCCACTCACCATTGGATCATTATCCTTTACCTTTGCTTAAATGTTAAACATTATGAACCTATCCTAATCCCATTATTTCTTGACTCTTTAAATCAATGTGCATCATCAATCTTCTAGACCTTTAACTTGTGAAAAAATGACTATGGGAACCTTGCTTATCTACCTTAGTAGCCATTTTTGAATCTTAATAAATTTCATCATGATTTGATGCATGATCTTAAATTTGGACCAGATGATATCCTTACATAGGATAATCTATCCATATAAAAATCATCTCTTTAAACCTTTTCATGTGTAAGATATAACACCATTAAAATGCCTTCTCAAAATCTTCTATCATAGAGGAAACTATGTCAAAACTTGCTTGAGAGGATAAATTTGAACATGCATAACTTTTGTCATGCTTTAGCGATCTAAAATTTATTGAAAATAAACTAGGATCAAAACTAAATGAACCCATATGATCACATTCTCTTGAATGTACACGTGCAAGATATGCCATTATTAAAATGCCTACTCAGCTCTTTCTTTCCTTATGTAAATTTGGCTATGGAAAAACACTATCAAAATGTCTACGAACCCAACTTTACATATGCATATATTTTGATGTGATTTATCACATGATCTAAAAATTAGTGAAAATAAACTAGGCACACAAATGAACATACCCATATGATCATTTTGTCTTGACACCTACATGCGTATGAATTCTAACCTTATCAACATGCTTACTCAGCTCGTTTTGGCCACATGCAAATTTATCTAAGTATGGGAGAACATTGAATTTTGTCTAAGAAGCCAACTTTGCACCCTCATATATTTGGCCATGATTTGATGCATGACTTGAGATTTGACACATAAAAACTAGGTATAATATGATCATAACCATATAACCAACTCCCCTTGACTCATTTCCACATGGCAATGGTGATGTCATCAAACTGCCTATTCATATTTTTTACCACTGGACCAAAATTTCTAGATGAAAACTATGATTAACCAAAATAAATCCAATCATGCACACAAGCACTCAAATATTATAAAACATCTTAAGGACCTCTTGTATAGCCTCAAATCACTATACTCATCCCTAAACATTTCTAACCATGACAAATTAGAATATCAACCAAGTATGCTTCAAGCACACTAGGATAAGTGTATTGTACACTTTATCATTGTCACTGAGTCTATCAAAACACTTCATCCACTCATCATAACATCTCCATGACACCACCATGACATCATTGACAATAGTCCAATAATAACTACACCATAACTATACACAAGGTGCTTGCCATGGTCTCCACTTGACAAAAGTTCTAGTAGTACTTATTGGTGACCCCCTTCATCTTCTTAATTGACCATGAGGCACTGAAGTACTTGGTGAACAAGGCCATTCTCCATAGATGCATTTGTTAATATATTTTTTTATTTAAATAATTCTAGCTATGTATTTTAGTAAAACATGGAAAACAAAACTCAGGCTCAAACCATCTATCTTGCATCAAATTTGGTAATGTAGTAGTGCATATTGGGGATGATATGCATGATGTTAAAATATATAGGGTCTAGTGCATCCTAGAAGACTTGGTGGAGATTGCCATATTTTTGACATCTATATTTATGCCCTAGATGATGATGACTAAGGAGAATAAGTAGATCATAGTTTTCACCACCCATTCTCAACTCATTGGTGTGGAACTGTAGACACCTAAAAGTTGCCACATGTCTTATGTAAGAAACATTTTATCACCTAGGTACTTTATATTTCTATTTTTTACCATGTTTCTTGTATGATGCATATTTCCTTATTATTGTGTGTTGACAACATCCTAAATGGGATAATGGATCATATGCATTTAACATTTCCTTCTAATTCCAATCTAATCAAATTTCAAGTCAATAATATGAAAATTTGACCAATTTGATTAATTTGAGCACCAATTTCTAATATTTTCACCAAATTTGATAAATCATGTTTAAGACTAATTAATTAGAATCAAGATCTTATGTTAATTTTCCATATAACTTGTTGAATATTTTATTAATGAAAAATTGGTTTCTAATATCTACATCATCAAGTGAGGTCATTTATGGGGTGGCATCCACAAGCCTTAATTGTAAAAAATATCTTATTAATCCCTCCCGTGCCTCTTTAATTCCTCTCCATCCCAAATATTTATGACAAAATTTATTGACTTTAGCCTCTTAAATTGAATGGATTCTTAGCCACACATCTTTATCTTGAGATGGATGGTTAAGGTTCATTCTGATCAAATGAGAAAATATATAAATAGGAAGCTTCACAATCATAATTTTATGTTATATTGGTGTAAATTTATTATTCCCAAGTGATTTTAAAATCTCTCTCAATCCAAAATTACCATGCCCAAATAGATTCAAGCCACATCTTGATGTAGTGTTATTATGCCAAATTATTGAGCCAAGGCATAAAAAACCAAAGGTTCCAAGGAGAGGAGTCAAAGACTCCATAAATGAAGACTATTTGATTCAAAATCTAAGAAAACCACTGTACCAACCATTTTGAAGATCCAAGGAAGGTGAAGGAATGTTTATTTCATGTTTTAGTTGTTTTCATATGCATGTTTGTTACTAAGCTCCCCTAAATATCTAGGCATAAAGTGTTAATTAATTAGTGTGTTTTGTTTTTTATTTTGATTTCATACACTAACATGATACTAATCTCCCCTTATTATATTCCTATGTTCATAATAATTATATAAGGTGAACTACTATGAGATCCTACACTGATATGACCTAGAGCATGAATGAGACTCAGTTTTATAAGAAGTGCATGAGGGGATTGTTGGAAGCCATTAAATTGGAGATGATATGATGTGAAAGGTTTAAAATAAGGCTTATTATGGCCAAATTTATTCCAAGACATAAAATAATGTGCCAAAACATTTGACATCTACCAATGTAACGGAAAATAGGATGAGATTCCTCTCATCCCCATCCTTTCCTATGTGCCATTGGAAAAATGGGTTATTGACTTTATTGGGACTATTACTCCTTTTGTGAGGTGAACAATCAAATGATACATTATAGTGACCACTAATTACTTCACCAAGTGGCCTGGGGTAACACCGACTGAATATTATATATCCACCACTACAATAAAGTTTATCTAGGAGAATATCATCAGTCACTATGGATGCCTTCTTAGCTTGACTAGCGACCATGGTGTGTACTTCATAAACAAAACCATTTAGATCTTTTTGATTGAATATATAGTGGCACACCATAAAATAACACCTTATCATCCCCAAGAAAATAACACCACTGAGGCATTCAATAAAATATTAGGGACATGCCTCAAAAATATGTGTGACATTAGTCATAAAGATTGGGATGATAATGTATGAATAGTATTGTGGGCCTATCATACTATGTACAATTTCATAAACAAGGCTACACAATTTCATCTAGTGTTTGGCATGAAGGTTTTTTTACCTATATAGTTTATAGTTCCCTTATTGCACATTGTATGTATTGGTTGACTAGATGACTAAAACTATTTGAGCATATGCTTGGAAGACTTGGAGTACCTATACGAGACACACACCCAAGAAATATGGAGATAAAAAATAGAAAAGGTGTGCCAAAATCTATGGCATGATAAGCACATAAAGCATAAAGTATTTATCAAAGGTGCATTAGTCTTGATAAATGACTCAGAGTACCTTAATCACCTAGGTAGATGGTAGATTAGGTGGATGGGACCTTATATCATCTATATTATACTAGAGAATAGTGCATGTAAGTTATGAAAATTGATGGGTGAAATGTTCCATGGGTATTTAAATTGCAATATATAAAATCCCTATAGTCACTAGGATATAACTTGTGCCATTAAATAATGACTTCTTGATCACAAGTCAATTTCTTTGTGTTGACTATAATAAAATTTGGTGTAAGTCAAATATTTCCTTATGTTTGTTTATTTTGTGTTAGGTAAATAAGCATGGAACTTTTAGGGCTATAGGATAAATCTTATAAAACTTAAACACGTAAATCTAATTAGATGAGGCAAGCATGGATGCTTTCTAAGTGCTTGAGGTCAAACACCTAAGTTTATAGGCATGTGAAGTTTGTTATATTTATAAATTTGTGAGTATAAATTGATAAAGGGAGGCACATAAGATTCTAGTACATAATAAATCAAGAAGACATATTGAATCAATGGAAGACTATCATAAGGATTTGTATGGGGTAAGGAAGGATAAAGCAAGAGACATGGAGGTGCAGATAAGTTGACCAAGAAAGGGAGGTGTGCTTGAAATAAAGCACAACACTAAGAATATAAGAAATTGAGGAGGATTAATCATGCACAAATGAAGTGTTGTTCCCAAGTTGTTATAATAAGGGTGAAGATCATTCCAAGGTGAACATAGTGAAAGAGAAAGATCATCAAGATGGATGGTACCCACCTAATGGTCGATAGGAAGTGATCATTTGAATTACTTGTCACTTCAATGAATAAACCATTAATGAAACTTAATGCTATGATGGTTAAAACACAAATATCTATAATAAATGATAATTTGGTGGCATATTTTTATGGATTTCATGGGTTTAGTAAATTTAAAGAAGTCCATGCACCACCAAGCCATTAATGAGATAGATAAAAATAGGGTATAAAGGGGTAAATGGAAAACTATAATAGGTTATAAACCTTTGAAAGAATTTAAACAAAAGTATAGATCCAAATAGAGTTAAAGCCATCCAAACCAAAAAATGCTACCATAGTGAAAACCAAAACATCTATAGCCCCTAAGTGATAATGGTCAAACCACAACAATATTGCATTCTATTTAGAATTGAATAAAAGGTAAGTGGAGAGGAATGGATAAATAAATGGGGTAGGAGAAGTGATGTATAATGATTAATCCACCATTAATGACACACTAAGCTTGAGAGCTGAAGACATAGTCATAGATCTTGTCATAGTTAAAAAGTGCCAAGCATGATTAAGGGCTTTAAAAATGATACTATTCTTTAATAATAGCTAGTTCATAATGGGTAAGGAAATGTTATGTATATGTCTACCACAAACATAGAAGGATGTCGATAAAGTGTAGATAGTGAAGGAAATGACCACAATGAAATGAGGGACATAGCTAATATAAGGTGTTAGCATCACGGTGATAAACCCAAAATCAAATGCAAAGCTTACTTATAGAGAGATGAATTTCTCCCTAGAAGTTATGGTGGGGGAGAAGTGGGTATCCTTTGCACACATGTAAAAACTAAAATATTACAACCATTAAATGGGGAACAACATGAAAGAGTTGAAACAAGATTAGATACTCAACATAAAAAAGAAGATGAAGGTAGGTGCCATGTTATTTGACATCTCCATCTAAGATAAACTAGAAACAATAAGCATTACCTAATTATTTGAGCTACTAATCTTTGGTAAGATAGATGAATTGGTATAATTCATTCTCTCATGCATCCATGGCGATTGGTTCTATTTCATAAGTTGGTGTATGTGGATATTGGTGTATCTCATCAATAAGATCACATGAGTCTCAATCATAGGGGAAAACCTCCATCAAATGATGGAGGATGAAGTAGGGCTCAAGAAGGTCTCAAAGTTCCTAGTCTACTACTAGTTAGGGTTAACATTCCATATCAAAGATATCCAAAACCCCATCAATAGGGTGGTGGTGTAACTAATGATCTCCAAACTATGCCCTGGTAGTCATTAGTTTGACCTTAATAATACCTAATTGTGCATTTCCCATCACATGATGCAAGAAGTAAAGTTCAACATCTCTAAATTCATTGCTGAGGAAATTGTTAAGAATGTGCAAGAGTGCCACAAAGTGTGTGAGACATTCAAATTGGGATACATTATGATATTTATTGTTATAAAAGATATAGGTATGTTATATGGTGATTATTATAACCTATGGGTGTTTCCACCCCACCATGAATCCCCTACAATGAATTATTAAGACTTCATCTTCCCACCCAGATTGTAAGGGTAGTCTGATAGGTATATCTAATCCTTTAGGATTGAATGACGCATACCTTGAGAGATCCCACAACACCCAGTAGGAATGATGACCTTTGTCATAATGTATCATTTAATTTGTAATAAACATGTTACTCATAGATGGGAATCTATTTGGGTGGGTCAAGCTTCCTTATGCATTTTACACTAAATATTTCATGGTAATACTAAGGAGGACTCCTAATGTGCAATAGTTGGAGATCCTAGTCAATATTATGGATCAAGTTAGGAGTAGGTTGAGGCACCAGTATGTACACCTAAAAACTAAGGTCACCAAGGATGAGGAGGATGACTCTAAAAGGATAGATATCCATCCCCTTTAAAGAGAAATAATAAATGGGTGTATCTTTGAAATAAAGTCATGAAATAAGGGTGACAAACTTGAAAAATATTATGATAACCCCCTCCTAATGAGTTATGAAGGAAAGGTTTCATTGAATATGTAAGAAGAGATCCTCCAAAAGAATAAAGGAGAGAAACTTGAAGAGATCATAAAGTGCATTAAGTTGAATATTGCGTTCGGAGAATAAACTATAACTCCAAATCCTAAGAAATGTGACACTTTCATGTTAGAGAGTGTTTCCTCCAACAAAAATCATAAGAAGAAGAAGACTAAGGGACCATTTTCATTCCCTACTATAACTCTTGCAAAAATGGAGAAAGAGGCAACCTTAACACTTAGAATGGAGGAGGAGTCAAAAGAAGAAAGATTAGGGGCATACATCCTAAAAATAAAAGAGGAAGAAGATCCAAGTGCCAAGGATGTACATGAGGCCCTTTAAAGTGGCACAACCACCATACTTGAATAAGTAGATAAGATAACAAGCTCCTCATCTAAAAAATAACCCTACACACCACCTCAACAAATAAAAGAGGATAAGAGAAAGGTGTGGAATAAAATGGGCTTGAGTGAGGAAGACATTGTGAAGGCATTGATCTTGAAGAAAAGCATGTAATGGTCTAGGAAAAGGAAGTGCTCAAGTTAGATAAAAAGGACAAGAAGCTTATAACAAGTACAAGACTAGACATTACATTAGTCAAGAAAGTGCCTAGTTCCCCCACCAGGAAGGAAAAAGAAGCTGCATAAGAGGCATGCTTGAGTAGTGAAGGGGCACTTGAAGAAAAAAAAGGTGATACTAGCACTTGAGAAAAATAAATGGAGACAGTGGAAGAACTCCATTAGCAATAAGGTGATGCTAACACCTATGAAATTACCCTAGAGGTAAATATTGAAAAACCTTATGAATAAAAAATGAATGAAGGGGAAAAGTCAGAGGAAAAAACCCCTAAGGAATAAGTGAATCCTCTAAGGAAAGTGTTGAAGAGATTGGTGGAACCGTGAATAGGAAGAAGAAAAAATAGATATGGCCATCAGAGAAAAGGATAACAAGGAGTTGAGTATAAGGGATAAGGCAAAAAAGGTATGGGGGGTTGATAATCTTTACATGTATGACATCATGCCCCCTAAGCTAACATAAGTAGGATACACAAACACAAAAAACTTGAATTTGTATTTCATAATTACATGGATGAGCCTCACTTTGAGGTACCTATAGTGGCTACTTCAAGCCTAAAAGAGTTTGATGAGGAGTAGGACTCCATTCTCATAAACCCTCATGCTATGAATATAGTCTGAGATAGGATTTTACTAATTAGAATGGACACTAAAGCTATGCATAAAAATATCATCAATGATGGTAAGGAAAGAAAATAAAACAAGTTCCACAAATACACTAAAGATGAAGTGCAAGCCACCAATTTCAAGCTACATCAGCTCTATGAGTGCATAGAGAAGGTTAAACCATTCCTTATGGGTAGCATCGATACCTTGAACCTCTATAAGGTTGATAAAATCTATGTGCTAGTGGACTAAATTCTCCCAAGGTTAAAACCCAAGATGGAACAACAAGAAGAAGAAGAAGAAGATCTCGTTGTCATGTTATAGAAGGAACTTACTGGTAATATCAAAGAGGTAGAAGACCTCTTTAAAAAACTATAGGAGGGCACAAATATAGCTACCTTTTTCTTGATCTTCTCCAACCAAGCCTTAGTCATAGATGCATACCTAAAGTAGGTAAAAGAAGAAAATGAGGATCTGATGGCATAGGTATACTCTATGAGTAGGTGAGAGTGAGAATAGATCATGGAGAACATCAATGTGCTCAACAATCATATAAAGGAATAAGAGAAAAACTTAAAATCACTCTTCTAAACTCTATAGACTAAGGCTTATGATCAAGGAGTAATACTAGATGGGAGTGTGGAAAAGGAAAAGGAAAATGTAGAGGCCTTTCAGAAGGATTTGGATAAGATTGATATGCTGGTGTTTAGTGTTGCATCCAATAAAATAGATAATTCCATTAAATAAATCAATCTTTCTATTAAGGGATTTGAAGAATTAAGAACTGAGCTTAGGATAACACACTTGATTTATATGCTATAAAGACCTTGATAGCCTAGTCTAAGGATGGACTATAATTTTTATATGGGGTAGTGTTGGGAACCTTATTTTTTTAGGTATATGATTCATGCTAGCATGACATCCACATTAGCATGAGCTAAAAATTTTACATGATGATGAAATTTTTGCATTTTTTATGCTAGTTAGAGGTTGTAGCACATACCTTGCATCAGTTGGTAGGTATTTAATTGGTTCCAAAAAATTTAAGGAATCTTTTAGGATTAGTGATTTGTGGCAACTGTAGCACAGATTTCACAAGGTGATGGATTCAGTAGGAATGATCACCAAGGATATAACTTGGAACTCAACATGCATATTCCATCTTGGTAGAGATGCTCTAGAAGGCTATAAAAGGATCTCAAAATAATTGATGTAGAGATGCAAAAATAATTTAGTGAAGCCCTAGTGAATTATAATTTACTCTATATATATCCAATAGCCATTAGATTTAGGCTTAGCATGGATGACATAAAGGCTCCAATTGTAATCACCCAAGCTTTTCTGTGATCCTCTAGGTCATTAAGTAGTTTGATCTAATCATTTAATTTTTTATAAATTACATGAATTATATAGTATTGGAGGTTTTTCAATGATGTCTCCAAGGTGACCAAGGATGTTGATGAGGTGTCATGTGTGATATAATGACAATGCCAAAGTATACTTCCATGTTCTTAAATTTTTATTCAATGTTTAACTTAGAGAGGTAGATGGTAGATGTTATTTATGTTATGGTCAAGTTTTAGAGACCCTATGGGTTTTTATGAGTGCTTATACTCTATCATTTTTTAGTGAAAGGAATTCATCAGAGCAGTCATATGAGTGTCTAGGTTCAAGTAGTCATCTTAAAAGATAAAGTTGAGTGAGAAAATTGAGAATGTCATATTTCACATATGTGAATATTTTAGGATAATTTTTATACATGGATCTATTCCCATATTAAATTTGATCACGTGGTTCAAATTTCAAATTATGAGGTTGGGCATAGCAAAAGTTATCAAGGTGTAAAGTTGTCATTATAGGCAGATTACAATGGTTTCTATACTTAGCCAAATTTACAAGAGAAGATATAATGATGAAAATTTAATTATATAATATATATAATGGTGATAATTTAATATAATTGGATAATAATCCAATTATGTGTTTTAAATCTAAATAGGCAATGTTACACATGGTAGTGACATGTGTCACAATCACAGAGTTTTAGTAGTAGATCTAATGATGCACATAAAACCTATTAGATAGAGATAAATGATGTGTGAATGATCATGTATATTATGATATAATGGATTTTATTTATTCAATAAGTCAATATATTACTTAGAATTCATTTGGGGCTACCAAGTGGTGGAATTTCATTGGAGTCAAACAGTCAATGTGCTTAGAAGGCATGTGAGGGTGCCAAGTGTCTTAATCTAAAAAATGAGGATCTAAGATCAATGGTAAGTATTAAAATTTAAATACAAAGATAATATTTAGGATATTTATCTAATGAATTTGATCTAACTTCTAGGGTACGTGAGATGAAGACAAGTGTCTGCAATGTTTTAAACAATGACCATTGGCATTTGAATTAACAAAAGAAAAACCCAGTCTATAATATTTTGCTTATATATTTTGATATAAGAGGAATTTTATAATGAATTAAAAATAAAATTATATATGACTTCAAGGTACATATATATAATTTATTTATAAGTTTTGAATGTTTGAATAGTTATAGATATTAAGCTCCAAAATTGACTGTGTTTGACCATATTTTGCAAGTGACTCAAGAAGGAAAATTGAAAAATTGTTGATGATATTTTAATGTTTCAAGATTAAATATATATTTGAGAGTGTTATATCTCAATTCTTTCCATGCATGTGTATTTTTTAGGTTTGACCAATCCATATTCAGTGTGAACAATTGCTTAGAAGTTGACTATGTTTATTGAATGCACAGGCAGATTGAGTGACCATCTTGTAGAGGTAAGTTGAAGCTATTCTAAGAAAAATTGAAGAAGTAAATGAATATGGATATGTTATATAATTATATAATGCTTATGATAAAATATTTTATGTCATTTTTCCCCTTGATCAGTTATGGAGAGTCAAAATTGCTTGAGTATATTTTGACTATATATGACCAATTTGAGTGATTTGAGCCTGTGTTGAAGTGTCTAAGGCACATGAAAGTGTTTAATAGGTATTTAATGGTTAAACCATGTGATATAATAATATTTATATGTTAAATATTTGATTATTTTATTTAAAATGTTGAGACTATGTTTTTTGTGTATGTAGACTTGAAGAGTAAGGAGACCTAATTGGTAGGTTCAAATATTGAGTTGTTATTCTAGGTGGCATGAAACCATGAAGGAGTCAGAATGGTTCTATTGGATATATTTTTTATGTGTTCAAATAATTGTTAAATTATGAATATGGTCTAATTAGTTTCACATGTAATGTATGGGTATGAAGGCCTAATTGTTTTAGGTCTCACCAAGACTAAATGGTGGTTTAGGGTTAATGAGGTAATAACTAACCCATGAAGAGCGTAGTTATCACATGTAACATGTGTATGGTATTATTTTATGTGTGTTTTAAATATGTAAATCATATTTTCTAACCAATATGGGTTAAAGGAAGAGAGTGGTATAAGTACAAGGTTTAAATTGGACTAATTAAGGTTGTTGAGAAAGTGAGAGTGTGTGGAGCCAAGCGAAGGAGATAATATTTAAAAGAAAAGGTACAAGTTAGTGAGGACCATCAGAGAGTAAAGAGGATCAGTCATGCTTTTTTTTTATCAAGTTTATGAATGTGAACACATAGGTCATTGGACCTAATAATCCTAGAATAGGTAGATTGAGGAATTAAGCCCTAGATGTTGATTGATTGAAGGTTCTTAGTGTATGGAATGAAGAGTAGGGTAGGTTGAGGATTGTGTGGATGACCTACATGTCATTTTTTTGATGTTATGATAGAGTTTTTATAAGTTCTATAATATTTTATGTGCTAAGAAGTGAAGAGTGATCCAAAAGGGTGATTTGGATGCATTGCTTGTGTGTGCAAGTTTGTGAAAGTGTAAAGGGGAAAGAGAGAAAGTAAGAGAAGTCCTTTATCAAGTGTAGAAGACATCAGATTAGAAGTGGAGATTAGATCAATGTAGTTGGGTTAATTATTGGTTACCTAGGGGATTGGTTACTCCTTGTGGGATGGGTGTCTCAATAAATTAATGGATAGGTGTTCGTTGATTAGTTTGTACTGGTCCAGATGTTAAATCTTGTATTTATAGGATTATAGTCCATCTTGTGGGGTTTAGTGGGTTTTGTCCCCTAAGATGGTTTCCCACTCATATCATGTGTTATGTGATTGATCTTCCTATATCTTCCTTATTCATTATAATGGTTAATTTATATGCATCATAATTGTATGTGTTGAATGATTAAGAGTTATAAATTGAATTGGATTATCTAGCATCACTAATTCACCCCCTCTCACTAATTATACCTCTAATAATTGGTATTAGAGTGGGTCATTTTGGATTAGGTCTAAAAACCTAAATGTGATCCTAAATAACGTAAGATGGCTAAACAATTGAAGAAAGAGAATCATGAGTTGAAGGTTTGAGTAGAGGTTACTTATGCATATCTAAAATCAAGTGAAGAAAAGTGCAACTAGTAAAATGTAGTTTTTGAGAAGTATAGAGGTAATATGAGTAAGTATGATCAAGAAGAAGTTGTGTTTAAGATCATGGACTCAAGATTTAAATATATTAAGGATGAGTGCATCAATCTCAATAAGGATCTATAATCCTTGAAATCAAGCTTAAGATCATAATTGATAAAGATAAGATCAACATTATTGAGGGTCAATTAAGAGTTACAAATACTAATCTAAGTTCAAAAGAGGAAGAATCTAGACATATCAAAACCTAGTTAAGAGACAAATGTCAAGTTGAGTTTAAATTAAGGTGAGCATGATGAGGTTAAGTCCAATCTTGATTCTATAAAGATTATTAAAGATCAAGCATGTATATTGAGGGATTAAATGACTAAATAAGTTAAGAGGGATAAGGATACTATCCAAGATCTCAAAATTTAGTTAGAGGTTGCAAGTTTAAGTATGAGATCTAAAGAGGATGAGAGTGTTCAATTAAAGACCAAGCTAGATTCATTGAAGGATGAACATGATAAATGTATTGTCAAGTTAAACAATATTGAAAAAGAGAGAGAGAGTTCAACTCAAGACAAGAAGGTGAAAAGACTGATTAGGCAACCAAATACTATAAGTTATGAAATTTCATTTCATGGTCATTGTTTTTCATGTATGCTTTTTGGTCATAAAGAAAGAAACTTTAGAAGGAAGAGGAACTAGTCAGCTAGACTTATGGATAACATAGTTTGCTATAATTGTCATGACATGGGACATATTGCTAGATTCTACCTTAGAATACATGGGAAAATACTAACCTAGGTATGGATACTTAAGAAGTCATGCTTGAGCATAATGAACCTAAGAGACAAGATGTTATGTGTTTAAGTTGTCATCAAGTTGGTCATATTGCAAGATATTATATAAACAATTTATTAAGTCATAAGAAGGTACATAGATAGCCTAGAGTGATCAAGAAAGGTCAATCCTTACAATGGAAACCTAAGGAAGTAAAAATCAAGAAAACTAATTCAATTGAGTTTAAATATCAAGTTGGACTACCTATTAAATAAAAAGAGAAATAAGATATGAAGAAAATTTAGGAATGCCAAAATCTGTCTTTATCTACTCATGTTGTGAATGAAGATACCAAGCTCAAATAAAATACCAAAGTGCTAATTGAGGCTAGTTATAAGGTATGTATGGATCCAAGATAACATCTTTCTATTGTTGAACAAGTTTCATGCAAAGAAGATTAGTTGTGAATGCCTAGTGATGTTGTTCTTTCTTCAGATGAAAAGGTATGTTTTAAACATTTATTGTCTCTATATGTTGTCAATCCACTCTTATAATAATAATAGTATATTGTTGTGGATGATTATGTTTCTTATCTTAAACCTAAGAAGAAGAAGAACTATCAGTATTAGATGATCAAGCAAGAGAAGGAATATGAGGAGTTGTGGGAAACTCCTGGTTTTACATTGTTATAGGATATTGTGGGTTAGGGTGTCTCTATCTAGGCTTCAAAGAGACACTTGATAGCAAGTAAAATCATCATCAATTCTAGTTGAACTTTGTTTTATGTTTTAGGATAAGAAATTTATTTTGAAAATGTTCTTAGATAAGGGGGAGGAATGAGTTTTATGAATCTTATCCAAAGTGTTGTGATGGAATGATTTAGAAGATATATTTAGGGATAGGGATCCTAAAGTCAAAGTTTTGACCAAATATTTTAAGGATGGTCTAGTTGGTCAAAGTGGTAAATAATGAAGCTATGTGTGAAAAACATGTACACAAGAAATTAAAATCTTCAAGTGTCTAATCAAGGATGGTGAGTTGTCAAAATTTTCTATTGCATAGAAAGACTGAAAATAAGGTTGATATAGGGTATGAGGAAAATGTATTGTCATGAAGAAGGTCTCATAGTTAAATATATGACATGTTGTGACACATAGAGTTAAGGGAAGCTAACTCAAATAGTTTAAAAGGTTTGAAGAGTTATACATGATGTGAGGGGGAGCATATGTGAGATGTTCTAGTCATGGAGGTGTTAGCAAATTTTAGCCTAAATACAAAGCTTTTACCTAAACAAATGAGTTAGAAAGAGTTTTAGATGGAATGAGTGGTCCAAATATCTCATATTACATAAAAATATTTTGAAACACTTGAATTAGGCTTAAAGTGTCAATTTGGTGATCTTAAGGAACTAGACCGTCAAAAGCATGTCACAGATAAATGAATAGACTAGTTTGCTTTTGTATTTTATAAATATGCTCAGGAAGCCTCTCAGAGCTAAAGGATTACATGGAGATGAAGTTATTCATTCCTTGAACATTATTTTCAAATTACATATCTTGATGTCTTTTCTATCTCAATACATAAATATTCAAAGTTAGACTTGCAAAGTGAAATATTCATAGGGATGTCAAGTTAAAGCCTTGTGAAATAGCCATTTAAATTCAAATGTTCGTAGGTTAAACATAGAGATGATAAGTGTCCAAATATTAGGAGCTAAGATCACATCTATCAATGAGTGATAATATAATAAATGTCAGTGGGTCCCAAAGATTCAATGACATGAATTTAATCATAATGAAGAGATCAATGATGAGCATCAAGTCAAAAGGTTATCATGAACATGCAAGTGACAAGTGTTAAGATCTTAGGTACTTGAATAGATATCCAATGGTGAGTAGAAACTAACAAGGCTAGTGGGACCAAATAGATCAATGGTGCATATCCAATCATATATAGAGATCTAATGGTTAGCAATGAGTCAATAAGTCAAATAGTCTTGAAGCCAAATGAGAAGCTACCAAGTATCTCAATTACATTATATTGGTAGAAGATCTACAACTCACATTCATTTATCTAGAAGAAGATTTATGATAAACATGAGGTTAAGATATCAATGGGATTATAGTAGGATCCTATAAAACAAATGAAGAGTTAACACTTGTCACAATATGAGAGGGCTTGAATCAAGATCAATGGTTGATATCAAAAATTGAAAGCTAGGGAATTCAAATAGAGAATAATTTTGACCTAGGTCAAACTAAAGAAAATTCTTCAAAGGCACATGTCAATATTAGATCTTAGTCAAACATACATCAAGTACATGTAGTCATAGTTAGAATAGTTATAATGAAGCCTCGTCACCATTAAATCACAGTCTCAACCTCTGGTTCAAAAATTTGGAACTTGAAAAGCTGATATTTTGGAGTTGCATAATTATTTCATGACTATGATCATTAATATTTAAAGAAGATATGTGCATATAATGAGTTCTCAATTTTCATAAATGCTCAAAGGCAAAAATAGGTTTTTCTAGGTCTAGTAGAGATCAAATATGGGAAGATATCTATTAAATAGAGATCAAGAACAAGCTATGTGGTTGATAGGCTTTTCATCAATAGAAAAACTATAGGAAAACCAATAAAAGAGATTAGTTTTCATCTATAATAAACCTATGTTCAGATATTAAAATGGGGCAGATGAATGATTATGAATAAGTGTTGTATATTTGATATATCTAGATCCTTGATAAGAAGTTACTTACCACCACTCAAAGTAGACATAGTATGGCTCTATAAGATTCAAGATATGAAGATTTTTTATTCATAAGTAATTCAAGTGGGACATGGTGTATAAAATCAAGCAAAGAGATATGGTGATTAGAGAATAGTGGAACACTTAATTATTGTTCATATCTTAAGGATATTTCTTCCTTGAAAGGATCATGACTCACCATTTAAAGAACATATTCTTTTCTTCTAGTGCATATTTCTCAGCCAATGAGAAAGCTAAAAGAATTTTGGAGTTAATGTAGGATAATTTATCAATGAAGGATTAGTCCTAATTAGGTAAAAAGGTGGTGGATCATTCATTAAAAGGGTTAAATAATTTATTATTCTCAAATAATGTGTTCCCTCTCTTATCTCTTCCCCTTTTCTATGTATCACCCAATCTTTCCCATTTGTAAGGATGCTCATTTTTTTGGAGTATTAGGGGACTTTTTGAGATATAAAAAGATATGCTCATTTTCATAAGTCTAAAACCTATCAAAAATATGTAAGAACTACCTTTTGAAGAAATAAATACTTTATTTACCTATCTTTTTCCTTGGATCTATGTTGAGTAAGTTGTGCATGATGGCATTGTGTGAAGGAGAATATTCGTCATCCATTATACTCCTTTTTAACCTCTTTTAGGGTGTTTTAAAGTTGTCTATAGGTTTTTATTAGTATTATTTATTCCATTAATGTAAACCCTTAATGATTCTCATAACTCCTCTTTGTTTGCATTCATTGCTTCTTGAACCTAGTCTATGACATACTTGTGTAATTAGCTTGATTTTGAGGTTGTGTGAGCTAGAATTATCTTGTGTTGATATGGTGTGTGATAAATCTTATAGTATTTTCCCATTTTTATTTGATACATCATGTTTTAGCCTTTTTAGGATCCCTTTTTCCCTTTTTAACCCTTGTCCCTATGTCAACATTAGTTTAGGTGATTCTTAAGAAGGAAGCCAGTCTTCTCTAGAGGTTCAACCCCATCATAGGTTACCCAAAGTCTAAGGTTGTCCAAATATTATGGATTAGTTAGAGGGATCCTATATAACTCTCTCAAAGGGTGCATATTAATTCCATAATAGTTTTTGGCATGCCTAGTAGGACTACTACATTGTTTACTAGTGAAGAGTTTTGATGTTCTCTTCATCCAACTAGATTTTAGAGTCAAGTGTTCAAACATAAATGGAAACTCTGAGCATTTATTAGTTGGTTTAAGTAACCTAAATAAGTTCCTAATCATCATAATATGATATGTACAATAAACCATATTTTGATTAGTATGCTTATTCTCTACCTCAACATCACAATTATCAAGTAAATAATATTTATGTGACCCCCCAGGTGGCCCTCAAATAGCCTGTCATCCATATCATAGCCTTTTTCCTCCTCCCACCCCTACATATGACTAATTTCATCCTCCTTTGCATTTAAATAAGTCTTCTAATTTCCCTTATTAATACCAAACTTACCCTGTTACATCCTTATCAAGAGTCAATCAAGCATTATTATTTTAATTGAGTTAAAAGGGAAATTTGTAGGGGTTTATAAGTGTCTTATATCATACCTATCCATGTTATATAAGAGGCAAGGAATGATATTTAGCTGGTCAAGAATATATGGTTAGTTTATGAGAGTGAACAATGGTCATCTTTTGAGAACGAGAACATAACAATGATGAGAAGTATGATCCAAAATGCAGACAGTGTGTTGATCTCTTATAAAGATCAACATGATCCTTTCTATCAGTCTTATGTTTCCTCTCCCCTCCAAGATCCTCAATCTCAACCTTTAAGAGTTATAGATCACCCACCTAGTCAACCTTGTCGATGTCCATCCTTGTCAAAACTGAGAGAGGCAATACTAGACCAAGGTAGAATAGTCATGAAATTCAATGAGGGGCTTAAGCTTGGATCTTAATTCCACATTCATGACATGGAGGGGATATGAAGCTTCTTGAAAGAGTTTTGGAATGTGTAGGCATCCATTGAAGAAACTGATTATCCATAAGTTGAGAAGGAAGAATTAAAAGGGTGGGTATTATCTATTGAAAAAGTGTTTGAGTAGTATGATAAAGAGTATGTCAAACCTAAGTCAACTATTTTTCCCTCTCCTACCATTATGCCCATTCCCACTCAAGAACATGAAACCATTCCATCATATATCTTCTCCAACACATTCGATCCTATCTATATCCTGCCCTCACTTGTGAGGCCACCCTCTCCTATAACAATTCAAAAGGAATAAAAGTGTCTATTCAATATTAATTTATATCATGGAAATTAGTTTAGAAGGGCATAAATAATAAGGAAGTATTAGTTGTAGAGGTCCAAGCTCCAATTCAAGAGCCACCAAAGAAGGCATTCAAAGTCTGTAGCTAGAAGGACAGTTTCCTAAGCTATACTCAAGGTTAAGTTATTAACCCTCCCACCATCTCCCTCTCAGAGAAAGAACCTATTTTACAAAAGATAGAGGAAGAGATTGTAGTCATAAGTGAGCCATAGGAGGATAATGCAAGTGTCTATGATGAGGACATCATGATAGGTACCTCACTTCATAAGGAAGATCATGTTTCAACTTTCAAGTTATAGGAGCTTGATGAGAAGTTAGAGGATAACCTTCATGAACCTATTGTGGAGGTCAATGGAAGCTCCAGTTACTTAGAAAATCAATAGAAAATAATGTGGTTCTTTGGCTGAATGAAAAGTCAAAAAAAAAATAACACTTTAGTCAAAAAACAAAAGATTCAAAAGGATTACTATGAAAAGGCTTAGGAAAAGACCAAAACTAAAATTTCTGAAATAATTGGACTTATATATTTATTATGAGATTTATATATAACACTTCTTCTAAATGAAACCTACATGCCAGACCTGGCCAAAGGTATAGACTTAGGTGGCTATGTTTTCTAATAAGGGCACCCAATTTTGGCTTGAAGGGCCAAAATTTGGTCAACAATGTCTACATTAGAGACATTTTTGTACCATTTCATCCATTAGAGAGTACATCAAAAGGATTGGCCATCAATCTACTTAGTTCACCAATTCTTATACCTCTAAATAAAGGTATTTTTCATCTTGGTCTATTACAAGTTAATGATACTAAATTTTTTACATTTGACTAAGAGGGAGGTACTTGTAAATTGTTGTACAATATTATATATATTAGACTATATTTTATGTTTTCTTTTAAATGCATTTTTGCACATTTATTTAATCGGTTAGTTGTTGTTTTTATTTTCTCCAAGTGCCTATGTACACTTGCATTTATTTGATTTGTTCTTGTTATTTTTTCTTCAAGAGAGAGTTATCTAGAGGGTTAGTCAGTTTTAGATTTAGATCAAAATATTGAACTAGAGAGGAGACTCAATTCCCAATAGACTAGTTAACACAAATGGTTTGGGTTCTCAATCATATCAGCCATGGTTCCTTATGAATCATCAAAGATGTTGGCCAATTTTGGCCTACATATAAATCTTCTACTTGAATGGATGAGTTAAGTAAAGTCCTAAATGGAATGAGTGGTCTAAAGATATCATATTGCTTAGAAATATTTTGAAACACTTTAAGCAGACTTAAAGTGTGAAATTAGTGATCTTAATGAACCAAGCAATCATAAGCACATCACAAAGAAATGAATAGACCAGTTTTCTTGTGCATTTTATAAATATTTTCAAGAAAAATATTAGAACCAAAGGATTACATAGACATTAATTTATTCATGTCTTGAACATTATATAAAATTTTCATATTTTGATGTCTTTTCTATCTCAAGATATAAATATTCAAATTTAGAATTGTAGAGTGAAATGTTTGCAGGGACATCAAGTTAAAGCCTCATGTAATATCCATTTAAATTGAAATGTTCCTAGGTTAAATTCATAGTTTAAAAGTATCCAAATATTAGGATCTAATATTAAATATAATGACAAATGATTATTTTATAAATGTTAATGTGTCCCAAAGATAAATGGCATGCATTAAATCATACCAGAGAGATCAATGATGAGAATAAAGTCAAAACATCATCATGAATGTGAAAATGACAAGTGTCAAGATCTTAGGTACTTGAATAGATATCCAATGAAAAGTGACACATGAAAAGGATAGTGGGCCCAAATAGATCATTGGTGCATGTGCAATCATATACAAAGATCTAACAGTGAGTGATGAGTTAACAAGTAAATTAATCTTGAAGCCAAATGAAAAGATGCTAAGTGTCTCAACTATGTTAGATTGGTATAAGATATACAAATTGAGTTCATTCATACATAAGTAGATATATGGTTCACATGAGGTTAAGAATTCAAATCACTGACAATATGATCCTATAAAATAAATGAAGAGCTAACACTTAGCATAATATGAGAGGGCCCAAATTAAGATTGATGGTTGATATCAAAATTCAAAAGCTAGGGACTTCAAAAGGAAAACAATTTTATCCTAGGTTAAACTAGAGAAAACTATTCAAAGGCATATATCACCATTATATTTCAATCGAGCATCCATCAAGTAGATGCAGTCATAGTTAGGATGGTTATGATTAAGTCCCATCACCATTAAAGCATACTCTTGATCTCTAGTTTAAAGATTTAGAACTTATAGAGCCCATCTTTTGGATTTTGTTGAACTGTTTCATGACTTTGATCATTGTTCTTTAAAGAATTAGTGTGAATACAATAAGTTATCAGTTTCCATAAATGTTCAAAGGCAAAAATAGGTTTTTCTAGGCCTAGTAGAGATCAAATATGGGCAACTAGCTATTGAATAGGGATAAAAAATAGGCTATGTGGCTTGTAAGCTTTTCATCAATAGGATAACTATAGGAAAACAATAAAAGAGATTGTTTCTCATATATAGTAAACTGATGTTCAAATATTGAAATGGGGTAGATGAATGATTATGAACAAGTGTCTCATATTTAGTATAGATAGATCCTCAACAAGTAGGTAATTATCACTGATTAAAGTAAATATAACATGGTGCTATCAAATTTAGGATATGAAGATTTTGTATTCATAAGCAATTCAAGTGGGAGATGGTGTAAAGAATCAAAAAAAGATATCTGGTGATTAGAGTGCAATGGAACATTTAATTTTTTTTCATATCTTAAGGATATTTCTTCCTTGAAAGGATTATGAATCATCATCCACAAAATAGATTTTTATCTTTTAGTGCCTATGTCACAGCCAATGAGAAAGGTAGAAAACTTCTAGAGGTAATGTAGGCTAATTTATTGATGAAAGATTAGTCTTGATTGGGTAAAAAGGTAGTGGAAATTTCATTGAGAGGGGAATCTCATTTATTATTCTCAGTTAATGTGTTACCTCTTTTCTCTCTTCGTTTCTTCTATATATCACCCATTCTTTACCATTTGTAAGGATTCTCATTTTTGGGAGTATTAGGGGAGTCTTTGAGATATTACAAGATATGCTTATTTCGATAAGGCTAAACCTTATCAAAAATATGTAAGAACTACCTTTTGAATAAATAAAGACTTTCTTTACCTATATCTTGCCTTGGATATGTGTTGAGTAAGTTGTGCATGATGGCATTGTGTGAAGGAGAATCTTCCTCATCCAATATCTTCCTTTTTGACCTCTTTTAGGGTATTTTCAATCTATTTGTAGGTCTAGATTAGTGTTCTTTCTACCATTAATGTAAGCCCTTAATGAGTCATAGAACTCCTCTTTTTTACATCATTGTTTCTTGAACCTAGTCTATGAAATACTTATGTAAATAGCTTGATTTTGTGGTTGTGTGAGCTAGCATTGTCTTGTGTTGATCTAATGTGGGTTCAAGCTTATAGGAGTTCCCCATTTTTATTTGGTGTATCACCTTTTAGCCTTCTTAAGAGCCCTTTTTCCATTTCTAACCCTTCTCCCTATGAAAACATTAGTTTAGGTGATTAATCATAAGGAATCTGACCTTCTCTAGAGGTTCAACCCCATCATAGATTACCCACAGCTTGGGGTTATCCCAATATTATGGTTTAGTTAGAGGGAGCCTGAACAACTCTCTCCAACGGTGAAAATTAATGCCATAAAAAGTAGAGATATGAAGGTGTTTGATATAGTTTTGAATTTAGTAAGATTGATATGATGACTTGATCAATCCAAGTCATGTGTTTTGACAGGGTATTAAATCCTCATGCATAAACAAAAAAGGGGGAACTTTGTAAATGTTCAAGTCCTAGGATCAAATGATTATATAGTAGAATCTAGAAGACAAAAGATAGTTGAGATCAACTAGATTTAGTTTGTCAAAGTGGATAAGGTGTCTTGGTAATGTTAGAATATTTTCATGATCAATTTTTGGTGTTTTAGAATGTTGACTACTATATGTACAAGGTTTGCAAGTGAGGCATAGAGATTTCTAGGTGTCATTTGAAAAATTGTAAGTTACCAAGATATCTTAGTGGGATAGAAAGGTTTGTTTAAGTTGATCAATTATTTTCTAGGTAATTTCAAGTTTTGAAGGTATTTTAAGTGTAATTAGAGAATTGTGTTTACTTTTGGGTTTCCCAATTTGTGTTTAAGGGTATGTAGGCCAAAAAATCATGGTATGGGAACTATGGGTTTTCAAAGGAGTTTGAGATCAAAAGTTGGTCTAGAAGTGTGTATTGATGACCTCCTAGTGTGAGAAAAGCTTCAGATATAGGAATTGATTAGAAGGTGGTGTGTTAATCAAGTTTCTCTTGTAAACCTAGTGTTTTTACTCATGTTGGAAAAATGGATTTCCTAATTATTTGAGATCTAATGATGATTAATTAGTTAAAATGGATAAATGGGTTCTCAAAAAGTCTTTCATGGTCTTCTAAAAGGGTATGGTTGGTTCCATGGAGAAGGATTTGTGAAAATAAAGGGCTAATTGGCTAGTTGGTTTATGAAGGAAGTATATTCCATAGGAAGATCTGAGTGTTTATTTTTGGCATGCATGAGGGGGCATATGATAATTCTCTAGATATGAAATTTCAAGACATGAATTTTCATACACAAATTTATGGGAGATGCAAGGTCTAGGTAGGGCTATAAGGCCTCTAAGCACGACTAGTATGAAGAAATGGACCTTCTTTAGTCTTTTTCTCAAAAATACAAAGGTTCTCAAAAAGGTTCCTAAGATAAATTGACTTATGGGTAGTCCATCTTAAAATTTTCAAGATATGTTCATGTAGTTTATGATGTTCATGTATGTTTTATCTCCATAGAAGCTATGTATGATAAAAAAAGAGTATAGTCATGAAGCATGTTTGAGAAGATCTAGGTAATAAGAGATATGAAAAATGTTAGGGGGATCTATATCATCTCTCAATGTTTTTCCTTTCCTATTATTGGTCCTTGAAGTCTTTTTTAGGTTTACAAGATCAAAATCTAAGCCCACTTTGTCATTGTGTCAAAGGGGGAGAAATTACTTGAAGAGAGAGATAGAGTCTGAGCATAATATTTATATTTGTGTTTGACATCAATAAAAAACTGGTAGATTTTTTATGGTTTTTCAATGCTTTCTCCAAGGTGATGAAGGATTTTGATGAGGTGTCATGTGTGCTAGAATGACAATGACAACGTGTGCTTCAATGTTATTGCATAATTCTTTAGTGTTTGAATTAGATAGGAAGATGGTGGATGTTATTTATGGTATGGTCAAGTTTTAGAGACTCTATGATGTGTTATGAGTGCTTATAGTGCTTATTTAAGTGAAATGAATTCATCAAAGTAGTCATATGAGTGTCTATGTTTAAGTACTCATCTTGATAGATGAAGTTGAGTGAGTAGATTGATGACATCAAATTTCACATTTGTGAAGGTTTTAAGAAAATTTTGATACATATATGGATTTGCCTATGAAATTTGATCATGTGGTTCAAATTTTAGGTCATGAGGCTGAGCATAGCAAAAGTAATTAAGGTACAAAGTTGGCCTTCTAGGCAAATTGTAGTGGTTTCTATACTTAGATAAATTTGAAAATGAAGATATAATGGTGGGCATTTAATCAGATCATAGATCTAACATTTAAAATTTAATCTGATCAGATAAGCATCCCATGGTGGGTTTCAAAGTCAAATAGTCAATATTTCATGTGCGAGTGATATGTGTCATAATCATAGAGTTTTAGTAGCAGATCTAATAGTGAGTGTGAAACCTATCAGATAGAGATCAATGGTGAGAATGTGATCATAAAGATTATGATCCAATGGAGTGTATTGATTCAATAAGTCAATAGACTATTTAGAAGGCACACAGGGATGCCAAGTGATGGAATTTAATTGGAGTCACGTGAGGGTTCTAAGTGTTTTAATCTCAGAAGTGAGGATCTAAGATAAATGGTGAGCATTGCCAGGTAAAGACCAAGATAATCCAAAGGATATAGATGGATTTAATTTTATCTACCTTCTAGGGGCTGTGATTAAGACATGTGTTTGTAATGTTTTGAGTAGCGATCGTTGGCATTCGAATTAGCCAAGGGAAAAACCAATTTGTAGTATTTTGATTATATCTTTTGATATAAGATGAATTTGCTAATGGAGTAAAAATAAAATTTTTAGAGGAATTTAAGATTCATCCAAATAAGTGGTTTATAAGGTTTTAATATTTTAAATTTGTAAATATTGAGATCTAAATTTGACTATGTGTTTAACCATATTATGCAAGTGACCTGAGAAGGAAAATTGATGAGTTCTTGATGGTATTTTGATGTTTAAATATGAAATATATATTAGATAGTATTTTATACTCCATAATAGACATCTTTATGTATTATATAGGTCTGAGAAATCCATATTTAATGTGAAGAATTGTTTATAAGTTGACTATGTTTGTTGAATGTACTGGCAGATTGAGTGACCATCTTGAAAAGGTAAGTTAAAGGTGTGATAAGTAGAATTGAAGAATAAAATTATTATGGAGATGTTATATAAGTCTCTAAATATTGTGATAAATTATTGGATGTCATGATTTGACCTTTATCAGTTATGGAGAGTTAAAATAGATTGACTATATATGACCAATTTGAGTGGTCATTTTGAGAAAGTTGATTTGAGTGTGTGTTGAAGTGTCTAAGGCATATGGAAGTGTTGAATAGGTCCTGAAGGGTTCATTAATGTGATATAATTATATGTCTATGTGAAATATTTGAGTAGTTGCTTCAAAAATTTGAGACTATGTTTTCTATGTATGAAGACCTGAAGAGCAAATATTGGTAGGTTTAAATATATAGTTGGTGTTATAGGTGGCATGGAACCATGAAGGAGTGATAAAAGGTCTATTAGATACATTTTTTATGTGTTAAAATCATTGGTAAAGGATGAATATGTTTCAAATAGTCTCACATGTAACATATGAGTATGAAGGCCTAATTATTATGGGTCGCAACAAGACCTAATGGTGGTTTGCGGATAATGAGGTAATGACTAATCTATGAAGTGTGTGGTTCTCACATGTAATGTGTGTATGGACATATGTTAAGTGTGGTTCAAATATGTAAAGTATCTTGGCTGACCAAGATGGGTTCAAGGAAGAGAGTGGTATACGTACAAAGTCTAAATTGGACTAAGGTTGTTGAGAAAGTGAGAGTGTGTGGAGCCAAGTGAAGGAGAAAATATCTGAAATAAAATGTATAGGTTAGTGAGGACCATCAAAGAGTGAAGAGGATTAGTCATGCTTATTTGATCAATTTGATGAAGGTGAACACAAAGGTCATTGGACCTAATGATCCTAGAAGAGGTAGATTGAGCGAGTAATCCCTATAAGTTGATTGAGTGTGATTAGTGAATGGACTAGAGAAAAAAGTAGGTTGAGGATTGTGTAAATGACATACAGTTCATGCTACTAATGTTGTGTTAGATTTTTTGTAGGTTTTCTTATTGTGTATGTGCTAAGAAGTGAAGAGTGATCCAAAAGGGTGTTTTGGATGTAGTGTTCATGTGTGAAATTTTGTGAAAGTCTAAAGGGGAAAGAGATAAATTAGGAAAATTCCCTCATTAGGTGTATAAGACATTAAATTAGAAGATCATGGTATCTGGGTTGGTGTTTGGTTGCCTAGGGGGCTAGTTCCTCCTTGTGGGATGGGTGTCTCACTAAATTAAGGGATGGGTGTTCCTTGATCAGTTGGTGCTAGTCTAAATGTTGAATCTTGTCTTTATAGGACTATAGTTCATCTTGTAGGGTTCAATGGGTTTTATCCCCCAAGAGGGTTTCCCACATATATCATGTTTTATGTGTTTGATCTTATTATATCTTCCTTTTTCATTGCAATGGTTAATTTGTATGCATCATGATTGTATGTGCTGAATGTTTAAGAGTTGGGAATTTAATTAGATTATTTGGCATCATTGATTCACCCCCCTCTTAGTGAGTATACCTATAACATATAATCTATTTTATTTAAACTTAGATTAATGACAAAGAATGGTTGCAGTAAATATGATATCTATTTTATGCGGCTTTGGTATTGCTATTTGAATGCATAATGATTATAATGTTGTAATTTAAATACATTTATGTTAATAATGTTATTTATGAGATTATGGTTTACATATTTAATGGATTCCATGTAATATAATATGACATCATCATAAATCCATTGAGAGTATGAGTATAGATCCTATGCCAAGAATTCTTATCCTTGTTATATATATCTTCCTAGTATGACTAATTGAAGTGAAGAAGCCCTTTGATCGTTCAAATGCCTATATGATTCTAGGATTAGTTTAATAAAGGTTTACACCCATATTAATCTAGGATTAGTCCACCAAAAGGCTTGTACCTATAGGCCATTATTCTTAGCCCATAAAAGGCTTGGACTTTTTATTCTACTTAAAGCCTTCTTTGAATTGAGCAAGTTACACAGGTAAAACTTTGTGCCATGACACAAATAACCTAATATGGGCCCCAATTATTTATCATCTATGATTTAGGTGAACACATAAGTTCTATGCCTTATGTGGATTGATGTTGGCATAGTAGAGTGTAAAATTTTGAGCATAAAGGGAATATCCCATGTTTGCACCTAGTTGCAATAAGATAAGAACTAACTAAGACAAATTTGTGCACCCTTTTATACAAAATTTTGGTTTCATTTCAAGGACCCATGTTTAATTTTATTATTGTAATGGTGTGATAGAATTATGTACTAACTCTCCCTTAAAAACATCGAGCACCAGATACAACATGTGGAAGATAGCTTTGTATTAAAGCATCCAACCTGCAAAGGATGAAAGCCATAAAATTTGTTCAAAATAACCTATATGATGCTTTTTATTAGGTATTTTCTATGAGATACTTGAGTATGTGTACCAATGGTTAGTTGCATATTTAACCCATAGAAGAAGAAGATATAGATAATGTTGTGAGTGGACTAAAAATCACCTAGAGAGGCTTGAGACCATGGATGCCACTTGGACTAGAGTAGTGGATAAATGGTGGCAAGGAGTGTTGAATAGATACATACTTGAGTTCATAGTCTCAACATATTTGTGCCCTAAAGAAGCAAAGTCCTAGTTTTTATGTGACCCTAAAGGCACGTTTGCGAAGGAATTTGGTGAAGAGATCAAAAATATAATGGTGGATTATGGTTTTGAAACTTTAGGGATGGAAAGATAAAGTCGTTTCACATATGGGTAATGCAAAGGGGAAAAGGGGGATGTGTAGGTGAAGCATAATGGAAAGGGATGAGCATATTAACACTCGATAGCTTAGGATACACACCTATAATAAGAGATGGCATAGACTAATGGAAGACATGGAACCTAGAAGTGTTGAGAGAACCCATAAAGAGTGGGAAGGGCATGGGGAAGGATCTCTTGAAATACATCAGTGTGAGGATGAGTGATATAATAAAGCAATGGATCATGCTTAACAATAGGTAGTTATAAGTGTAGATATTAGGATCAATCCATTTATAGAGGTATAGATTGCATCTATGGACTCCCAACTCTAAAATCTTCTTGTGATCTTGTCACATGATGCTCAAAGTAGACTATGGTGGACCAACTATGAAGAAGAAGGCCATAATAGGCTTAACTACCGTTAAAAGAATATGGACACTTTGCTTCTAAGATATGACGTCTATTAAGAGGTGTATGATGTACACAACTACCATTTGTTATAATGTGATATCCAAGTCAACACAACCATCTATTGCCAATTTCATTATGCGTACACCCATAACATTACTGATTATCAAGTGATTGATGAAATGTATGAGAATATGGTAAGAGGTACATGACAAGGTACTAGAATAGTCAGAGGGTAGGTTAACCAAGGAAATGAAGGTTGTAATAAAAAATATAGGATTTGGAATGTAGTGAAGCACCAGAGGGTGAGGTGGAGGATACAGTGATGGAAGGTTCCCATCACACTCATATTATAAATGTGGTTTAATGGAGTATTATCAGTGTGACTACCCTACACATCCCATGTGTGGGTATTATAAAGGGTCCCATCAGGTTGAAGAATGCCTTGAATTATATAAAAAGTTGACCCAAGGTAGTCTTGGCACTGATGAGGGTGTAAGAATGATTAGTTGTAAGCTAAAAATGGAAAAATGGACCCCAAAGGTGTAGGTGACTACTCATATTGGATTCATCACTCAACCTATAGCTATGTCAATACTTAAAGTTATGCTTAGAATATGGGGATAAGGGTCACACTGAGTGCATAACATAATATAAACCAAAAATTGAACCTTCCCAAGACCCAACATACTAAAAGGATATATTATAATAGGCCATGATTTTAATCTAAAACATGTAAGGGGAGACCCAATTAGTGTAAGAATTAGAAGCACAAGATGCTGCCTCTTGAAAAAATCAAGATAGCTAAAAAGTTGAGATATAAGAATTAACTGAGATTTTGTGTCTCCTACCAATAGAAAGAATGCTACCCTTATTAAAGAATTTTATCATAGAACATGTAGGATAAAATAAATATGAGGTCACTATACCATGCATAGATAGGGAACAAGAAGTTTGGCATACACAAAATGTAGAGTATCACCAATAATTCCTTTGGGATGCCACTATTGATGGATAGTCTATCTATGAGGTCCTTATAGATATAGGTACTAAGGTCAAGATATTAACTAAGAAAATTTAGGAGAAAATGGATAGGACAACCTTAAATCCTTCTCCTCATGTTCTTCATGGCCAATAATACCTAAGTGCAGCCTATCAAAATTATGAAGAACATAGTTGTAGATATCATGGGCACCAAATTCTATGTTGACTTTGAAGTGATTGAGTTAGTAGAATAAGACAACTACCTAGTGCTTCTAAGAATTCCATGATGTTATAAAAATAATTTAGATATGAGCTTTAAAAGGCACTACATGACATTTGAGAATGGAAAAGAGAGGGTAATTATAACCATCTAAAATGAGCAAGGACTCCCCCTATGTCAAGGGTGTGGACATCAAATATGAGATCAACCACATATATAACATCATGAGACTCTAGAACCTAATGAATAATGAGTCCTCTCTTGGGAAGATGGACAATTAACCTCAGATACCACTAATGCTTCCTATGATTGATGGGATGAGGAATCATATGAGACCACTAATCAAAGGTTGCACTTGGTACATGCAAAGGCATGAAAACCAATAAAGACATGATCAATCTAGATTGATCACACTTCAAAAATGTAGGTCCTTTGTGGCAAGAATAAGGGAAAGAGAATTTTTTGATTTAGTAAGGCTAAACTTGTAGCACTCCTAAGATATAAAGGGAGTAATCTAGTTGAATACTATGTTGATGACCTTAAATTAAGCATCCTAAAAGAGGTGGATAGAATGGGGTACTAGTGTATAGATTGAAGAGAATCATCACTCATTGATGGGTACCACAAAGGCCTAGCTTAATAACTTGGAAAGATGTGAAGGAATCCATTTACACTAGATTCAAAAAGAGAAATAAGGACTTAGAAATCTCAACCTACTCTAGCAGCTCTAACCCTATAACACATGTGCACCTTTTTAAATAAATGTTTACTATTTATGACAAAAAATACCCAAGGAACCTATGGGTACATTTATTCTATAGGACCTTAAATACTTGGGTGTGATCATGGTAAATTTTCAATTATAAACACTATGAGACAACTAACTGGGATACAGTTAAGGAGTGGTTTGTTCACAATTTCTCCTTTTCTTTTCAAAGCCTTGAATTGATTGAGCCACTTTAGGTAGTTTGAAGGTTGATGTTTGAGGACACTATAATATTGGAGGAACACATAAAAGACATTTTTGGTGAAAAAGGGTTTTCACTCCCAAATATTTTTGAAGAATAAACCCTCAATAATGACTTTAGTGATGAAGATGATGAAACACCAAAGACCCTACCCAACTTTGGATAAAAACAATAGAGGGTAGAAGACAAGTCAAGGATTCACATTAGGATAAGAGTGAACCCTACCATCAAGTGATAAAAACTACCAAGGTAGATATCAGCTTAGAAGGGGAACCAAAGATGGATACTATGGGTGCCTATTAGTATGACATGGAGCTAAAGTGTATTGTGGGCCTATTGAAGTAATTTCAGTAATTTTCCCTCAAAATTATAGAGACATGAAAGGCACATAGCCATCCCTCAAGAAGATGAGCATCAATCTAGTCGATGGTGCAAGACCTGTCAAGAAGTGACTTTATATGTGAACCCCAATTTTTGTGCCAAGGTAAAAAAATAGATCAATGGCATTATAAACATAGGCATCATTTACCCTATATATGAATCTAAATTGGTTATCCCCATATACATCGACATAAATAGGGATGGGTGTATCTAGATTTTTGTTGACTATAGATTTTTGAATGCCACCTATGTAACTAATCCCTTTCTAACTCAATTCATTAACTAAGTATTAGATGTCATCATAGGTTATGTAATATACACTTTAATAATGTGTTATTAGGATAACATTAAGTTCAAATTGAGGAGGAAGACAATCCTAAAACTCCCTTTTTAATAGAATGGGGTTGATTCACGTATAATCTCATGTCTTTTAGAATGAAGAATGTGCTAGTCGTAGTTGCCTAAGTGGTGATCACTACTTTTAAACACATAATTTAATAGTTATTACAAGTATAATTACATGATTGAACTGTGTATAGATTAGTGAAGTATCACTATGACAACTTGTGCCTTATGTTTGAAAGGTGAAGGTAGTTGAAAATTTATTTAAACCTAAATAAGTGTGTTTTCATAACACCATTTGGAACCTATCTCAATTACATCATCTATAACGATCGTCTACTCATTGATTTTATGAATATTACAATCATCCTTTATCTCAAGAATCCATCAACCTAGAAATAATTTCATGTATTTATTGGCCATTATGGGTGCTATAATAAGTTAATAAAGAACTATTCAAATATTTTAGTACCATTAGAAGAACTCTTGTAAAAATATGGCCCATTTTATTAGGGAAAAGCATAGGAAGATGAATTTGAGAACCTAAAGCTCAAATTGGAAAGCATTTGATATTACAATTTCCTAATTACATGACTCCCTCCATGACCATGTCAATACATTTATAACTATGATCGGTGCCATTTTGGCACAACTAGGTGAAGGTAAAATAGATCATCTCATTTATTATTACTTATTAGAAACCCCCTTCATATTTTTCATTGATCATGAGGCACTTAAGTACTTGGTAAATAATCCCATTCTTTATAGGTGTATTTATTAATGAAACTTTTTGTTTCAATAATTCTAGTTCTCTATTGTAGTAAAACCTAGAAAAAAAACCTACTTGGACCATCTATCCCACATCAAATTTAGAGATGTGGCAACACCTATTGAGGATGATATGACTGACATGAAACTTTATAGTGTCTAGTTTATCTTAGAAGACTTGGTAGAGTTTACCACATTTTTGACATCTAGATCTATGCCCTAGACTATGATGACTAAGGAGAAGAAGCAACTTATAGTTTTTACTACCCCTTTTCAGCTCAATGGTAGGGAAATATAAAAATTAAATCAAAATGATATTGTACATATATGTATCCTAGAGTACAAATGGGACTCAATCTTACAAGAAACACATGAGGGGATTGTTGGAGGATATTACACTAGATATGCTATGATGTACAAGGTTCTACAATCAATATTATGGTGGCCAACTCTATTTCAAGATTACAAATAATACACCAAAGAATTTGACATTTACCAATGCATGGGAAAATCAAACCACTAAGATGATATTCCTTTCATCCCCATCCTTACCTAGGAACCATTTGAAAAATGAGCCATTGACTTTATTGGGACTATTACTCCTAGTTCAAGCTATACAAGTACATGATACATTCTATTAGCCACTGATTACTTCACAAGTGGGTTAAGGTAATACCAACCAAATATTATACAACCACCATTACAACAAGGTTGATCTAGGAGAATATCATTAGTCATTTTGGATGCTTACTTAGATTGACTAGTGACCATGGTGCACACTTCATCAATGAAACCATTCAAATCCTACTGACTAAATATATAGTTATAGACCATAAAATAACACCTTATCATCCCAAATCAAATGACACTACTGAGGCATTCAATAAAATATTGGGGACATACCTCATAAAGATATTCAACATTAGTTTTAAAGATTGGGATGACCACATGTCAGTAGTATTATGGGCCTATCACACTATGTATAAGAACCTAAATAAGGCTACACCATTTTAACTAGTGTTTGGCATAAATTATGTTTTACCTATGGAGTTTCTAGTGCCCTCATTGTGTATCATGCATACTAGTTGATTGGATGACCAAGAATCTTTGAGAGCATGCTTAGAAGACTCGGAGTGCCTAGATGAGACTTGCACCCAAGCAAGATGGATCCATCAAATATAAAAATCATGTCAAAATCTATGACATGATAAGCACATAAAGTGCAAAGTATTTACTGAAGATGCACTAGTATTTCTATATGACTCAAAATATCTTAAGCACCAAGGAAAATTACATATTAGGTGGATAGGATCTTATATCGTCCATAGTATAATAGATACTGGAGCATGTAAGATGCACATGTTGATGGGTGAAATACTCCATAGGTAATTTAATGATAATGGACTAAATACCTATAGTCACTAGGATGGTGCTTGTGTTATAAGACATGAAATTCTTGGTCACAAGTCAATTACTTTATGTTGACCATAATAAAATTTGGTGTAAGACAAATCTTTCCTTATATTTGTTTTTTTTATGTTAGGTAAACAAGTGTGGTGATTTTAGGTCCGTAGAATAAATATTTGGGTGCTTTAACATATAAATCTAGTTGGGTGAGTCAAACATAGATGCTTTCTAAGCCCTTGAGGATAGACACCTAAGTTTTTATGTGGATGAAGTTTTCCAGATTTAGAAATATATGAGTATAAGTGAACAAAGGGAGGTACATAGGATGATAGTACACAAGAAATAAAGAAGAGATAATGAAAATTTGAAAGACCATAAATGATTTTTATGGGGTAGGGAAGGCCAAAGAAAGATATATGGAAGTATAGATAAATTGACCAAGAAAGGGAAGTGCACTTGAAAGGAAGCACAACACTAAGAAAAGATGGAATTGAGGATGCTAAATCATGCACATGTGAAGCACTATGCCTATGTTACCATAATAAGGGTAAAGATTATGCCAATGTCAATAGAGTATAAGATAAAAAAACATCAAGATAGGTGGTACCCACCTAATGGTCGATGTGAAGTGATCATTTGAATCAACTATCACTTCAATGAATATACCATTAAGGACACTTAATGCTATGATGGTGAAATCATCAAGATATGTAATAAATGATAATTTGGTGGAAGATTTTTTTGGATTTCATAGGTTTAGAAGATTTTAAGAAATCCATGTGCTCCCAAGCCATTAATTACCAACCATTAATGAGATAACTAAAAATAGGGTATAAAGGGGAAAATGGTAGACTGTAATAGGTTACAAACCTTTGAGAGAATTCAAACCAAAGCATAGAGCTAAATATATTTGAAGCCACCCAAACAAAAAAAATGCTACCATAATGAAAACTAGAACATCCATAACCCCCAAATAAGAACAGTCAAACCATGACAATAATAAATTCCATTAAAATGAAATAGAAGGTGAGTGGAGAGGAATTGAGAAAGAAATAGGCTAGGAAAAGTTATGTAAAATGATGAATCCACCATTAATGGCACATGAATCTTGATAGCTAAAGATAGTCATAAATCTCATGACTATGAAGAAGTATCAAGCATGATTAAGGGATTTAAAAAGATTAACCAACCTACTTTAATAGTAGCCAATTTAGAATGGAAAAGAAAAGGTTAAGTATAGGTATACCACAATCACAGAAGGATGGCAAGAAAGCATGGATGGTGAAATAAGTAGCCACTATGAAATCAGAGGCATAGCTAGTAGAAGGTGTTGGGATCATGGTGATAGACCTAAAAGTAAGTGTAAATATTGATTTTAGAGAGATGATTTTACCCCCATAAGTCATGGTTGGGTACAAATGGGTATACTTTACACACATGTACAAACTCAAATTTTATAAACATTAGATGAGGAGCAACATGAATGAATTGAATCAAGACTACATGGTCAGCATAAAAAGATGACAAAGGTGAGTACCATGCTTTTTGATGTCTGCATCTGAGATAAACTAGAAACAATAGGCATGACCTAATTATTTGAGTTACCAAATTTTTTATGCTATAAAATTGGTACAATTCTTCCTCTTGTACATTCATGGTGATTGAGTCTATTTTTTATGATGGCACATGTATATTTTGGTGTGCCTCATTAGTAGGATCATAGGACTTCCAAGCATAGGGGTAGATCTCTATCAAATAATAGAGGATGAAATGGAGGTTAAGAGGGTCCTAAATGTCTTGCGTTACTATAGATCAGGTTTTACATTCCCTATCAAGTAAATATAAGATGCTAGCATGAGGGTAGTGGCATGCCTTGTGAGCTCCAAACTTTGCCCTAGTGGTTACTGGTCTGACATTTGTAAGACCTACTTATGCATTACCCATCACATGGCATAATGGGTAAATTTAAGAATGTGTAGGAGTGCCACAAAGTATGTGAGACCTTTAAGTGGGGATACATGTTGATATTGATTATGATGACAACTTATGGGTGTTCTCACCCCACCATGAGTCCCCTATAATGAAGTATCAAGAATTCATCTTCCCACCCAAATTTTCACAAAAGTATAAGATAAGGGTGTAAGGGTGGTGTGATAGGTATATCGAGTCCTTTTAGATTGAATGGTGCATCCCTTAAGAGCTACCCCAATACCTAGCAAGAATGGTAACCTCAATCATAATGTAGTATTTTTGTGTAGTACACCTAGTTCTCATAGATGGGAACCTATATAAGAATCTCAAGATGCATTACCTATTTTATACTAAATATTTCATAGTAGTGCGAATGTAGATTCCCAACATGTAATAGCTAGAGATCCTAGTCAAGACCATGGCTAAAGATAGGAGAAGGTTGAGGTTTTATTATGTGCACCCTATAGCCAAGGACATTAAAGTTGAGAAGGATGACTCTGATAGGATGGATCTTGACCCCCTACAAAGATAAATAATAAATGGGTGCATCTTAAACATCTATTATGAAATCAAGTCATGCAAGAAGGGTTCCAAAACTAAAAAATATGATGATCAGTCCCTCTTGATCAGTGATGAAGGAAAGGTTGCATCAAAGATACATGATAAGACCTTCCAAAACAAAAAAGGGGAGAAACTTGAAGAGATCATAGAGTGCATTAAATTGAATATTACCTTTAGATAATAAACTAAACCTATAGCTCCTAAGAAGAATGTAACCTTGATTTCAAAGAGTGATTCCTCCATAAGGAATCATAAGAAGAAGAATACTAAGGATCTAGTTTTATTCGATAAGTACTTAGAATGGAGGAGAATATTGAATAATAAAAATTAGGGACATACATTTTATAGATAAAAGAAGAAGAAGAGCCCAATATCAAGGATGTATAGGAGTCCCTTCAAAGTGGCACAACCATCATGCTTGATGAAGAAGAGGAGCAATAAATATACTCATCCAACACATAACCCTCCACACTACCTCTATAAATATAAGATGGGAAGAGAAGGGTGTGGAAGAAAATGGACTTGAATAAGGAAGACATTGAGAAGGCATTGCACTTGAAGAGAAGTGAATATTAGCCTATGAAAAATAAGTGTCCAAGGTAGAGAAAAAGTCCAATAAGGTTCCTTTATGTCCAAGACCAACTATTTAATTAGTCAATCAAGTGCCTAGTGCCCCCACTAGGAAGGTAGAAGAAGCTACACAAGAGGTATGCCTGAGTGGTGAAGGGGTGACTAAAGAAAAAGAAGGCAATATTAGCACCTTATAAAAACAAATAGAGATAGTAAAAGAACCTCATTAACAAAAAATCAATGTAGATAATGAGGAAATTACATTATATGTGAACATTAAGAATCCTAAAAAAGAAGTGAACAAATGGGAAAAGTCTAAGGAAGAAACCCCTAATGAACAAGCAGATGAATCCTCTGAAGAAAGATCTAAAGAGAGTGATGGTGTCAGTGAAGAGGAAGAAGAAAAAATAGAGACAATAATCATCAAAAAGGATGAAAAGGATATAATCATAAGGGAGAAGGCATAAAATGGATGGGGTATGATGATTTTTACATGTATGATATCATTCCCCACAAGCCACCACAACTAGTATATGCAAATAACTTGAATTTGAATTTGATCATTACATGGATGAGACTCACTTTGAGGCACTTAAAATGGCTACTTTAATCCTATAAGATCCTGATGAGGAGTATGAATCCCTCCTCATAAACCCTCATGCCATGAACCTAGTCCAAGATGGGAATGCACTATTTATAATGGCAACTAAATTTGCATGCAAAAATATCATCAATGATGGCAGGGTAAGAAAATGGAAAAATATCCACAAATAAGTCAAATATGAAGCATAGGCCACCAAATTCAAGCTAAAAAATCTCTATGAGTGAATATATAAGGTCAAAACATCCCTTCTAATTGGAATAGATACTTTGAACCTCTCTAAGGTTGATAAATCTATGTGCTGGTATAAGAACAAGAAGAAGATCCCTACATCATGATATAAAAGGAGATTATTAGTAAGATCAAAGAGGTATAAGACCTATTTGAAAAACTAAAAGAGGGTGTGTATTTATCCAATTCCATTTTATTAAGCTTATCCAAACAAGCCTCAGTCATATACATGCACCTAAAGTAGGAAAAGGAGGAAAAGGAGAAGCTGGTGATATAAGTGTACTCAGTGAGTAGGTTAGAGAGAGAAAAGATCATGGGGATCATTAATTAAATCATTAATTAAATAAATGAGAAATATAAAAAATTGGAAGCACCATTCTATGCTCTACAGACTAAGGCCTATGGAAAAGGAACAAACCTAGATAGGAGTATGGAAAAGGAAAAGGCAAATGTAAAGGCCTTCTAGAAGGAGTTAGAGAAGATTGATGTTTTGGCACTTAGTGCTTCATCTACCAAAATATATGTTCTCACTAAAGTTATCAATCTCACTATTAAGGGCTTTGAATAATTTAGTTCTGAGCTTAAGGAGAGCATGCCTAAGTTCTACACTCCAAAGACCTTGATAGCCTATTTTGAGGATGGACTATAATTTTTGTATAAGGTAATGTTGGGCCCCTTATTTTTATAAGTATAGTATTCATAATAACATGAAATTTACATCAGTTTGAGGCAATCATTTTACATGATGATGACATTTTAGCATTTTTAGCGCTAGCTAGAGGTTACAACACACACCTTACATTGACTAGAAGGTGGTTAATTGGTTTTTGGATCTTAAAGGCATCTTCTAGGATTGAATATATATGGTGAATGTATTTTACAGATCATAATATGATGGATTTTATGGGAATGATCACCAAGTATCTATCTTAGCATTCAACATGCACATTTTACCTTGGCAGAGCTACTCTAGAAAGATATAAAAGGATTTCAAACTAGTTGATGTAGGGACATGCAAATGGTGTAATGAAGTTCTATCGAATTGAAACTTCTTTTGTATACATTTGGAAGCCATTAGACTTAGTCTTAGCATGGATGCCAATAATGCTCTAATTATAAGCACCCAAGCTTTCTTGCAAGCCTCTAGGTCATTAAGTAGTTTGAGCTAGGCATTTAATCTATTCTAAATTCCATGAATTATATACTCCATTTTATTTGAGACTGATTTAATGACAAATAATGGTTGCAATAAACATGATATCTAGTTTATGCATCTTTGGTATTGTTATTTAAATGTACAATGATTATAATGTTATAATCTCAATACATTTATGTTAAGAATGTTATTTATGAGCTTATGGTTTATGTTGTTAATGAAGTCCCTACAATAAAAGATGATCTCATCATAAATCCATTAAGACTATGAGTATAGTTCCTACACCAAACACTCTTATCCTTACTAGAAGTGTAATCTTAGTATGAGTACTTGAAGTGAAGAATCCATTTGACCCTTCAAGTGCTTATATGACATTAGGCTTAGTTTAACAAAGGATTACACCTATATGACTCTAGGATTATTCCACTAAAAGGCTTGTACCTATAAGCCACTAGGCTTAGCCCATGAAAGGATTGTGCCTTTTATTCTACTTAAATCCTTCATTGAATTGACTAAGTCCCATAGTTGAAACCTTGTGCCACGGCATAACTATCCCAACATGGGCCCTGGTTCTTTCTTAGTTGTGCTTAGAGTGAGATCATAAGGCCTATGCCTTATGTGGATTGATGTCAGCATAGTCAAGTGTAAAATGTTAAGTGCAAAGATAATATCCCATGTTTTCACCTAGTTGTAGTAAGCCAAGAACTGACCAAGAAAAAATTGTGTTCCCTTTACTACACCACTCCCCCTTGTGATGCATATGGAATTAGATCATTCCTAGGGAAGTCAAGATCCATTCAATGACTCATACCTAAATTTTCTTATGTAATTCATCCCATCAACAACTTGATTAGGAATATGAGTGGATTAAATTCTACAAGTGACTATCAAGCTAAATTTAAAGTGATAAAGTGTCTTCTTTTGTTTCCTTTAATGCTTAGGGTGTTTAGGTTTGACAAGCCTCTCATACTTTACATTAGGAAAATCGAGTTGTCTCTAACTTGCGTGTTAGTCTAGGAGGATGATGGTGGTAAGAAACATGACATATATTTTATTAACCTCTAACTAATTGACTATAAGACATAGTATACTCAACCATAGGAGTGTTTTTCCATCATGTTCAAAACCAAGGTGTTATGACATTACATGTTTAACCAATAAACTAGGGTTATAGTAAGGTCTCAAGCCTTGTGAACATTCTTAACCCAGCTAAACATTTCATGAAAGGATGAAAATTTCATCACTTTTGAGAAAATTATAATTTATGTACATTAATAATAAGTACATTAAAGGACAAATCATCATTGAATGGTTAGAAAAATATCCATTAGAGGTTGGTGATCTCATAGATATTTATTTTCCTAATGAGTTAGTTTTTTATATAAATAAACATGCTATTATTTATTTTCCTTGATATAGCATCAACATCAATTATTTAATTGATTATTTTTATCTTCAAGGTGATAATTCATATTAAAGGTAGTTCCTTCACATAATTGATAAAAGTAAATTATTATAAATTATTTTTTCTATCACAAAGCCTTTAATGATATCTTATTAAGGTCTATCAATCAATAAGAGTCAGAAAATGTCCTTTTTCATTTCCATAGTGGCATTCATGGTCGATATTTCAATGGCCACACAAATTCCCACAAGATTTATAGGATGGGATATTTCTGGACCATTATCCAAAATAATGCCACTAATTACATGATAAAATGTGAGAAATGTCATCATTTATCCTAGGACATTCACATTACCACTAGGGAATTATGACCCATTTTCACCCCATGGCCCCATTTCACTTAGGGAGTAGATTTGATTAGAAAAATTTCTCCCACCTCTTAAGATGGTCACATTCTCATCATCAAAACCACTAAGTATTTCACTAAGTGGGTAGAATCCAAGACTCTAACAATTGATACCAGATGAGTCATTACTAAATTAATTTTGAATGAAATCATTTGTCAGTTTGGAGTCTCATAGTTCATTGTCACAAACAATGGATCTCCTTTTAATTACCACAAGGTCTATGAAACATGAAATTAATTTTATATATCCCATCACATGGTCTCATTATAATAGCCATAAGCTAATGTCCAAACAAAGACACCAATAAAACTTTAAAGTTAATCTTGGTAGAAACTATTACAGACTTTAAAAGGGATTAGCACCTATAACTCTATCTAAAACTATAGGACAAGCATAGGCATACCCATAAGGTAAACCTTGTCTTCCCTAGTATTTATATTAAAATATATTCTACACCTTCAAATATTAATACCTAGCTCACATGTCTATCTCCAAGGTATTTTTGAAGATAAAGAGTATACAAAAGCATGATTAGAGTAATTAGAGACTTTAGATGAACACAAGTTCATGGATACACTGAATCCCATTACTTATGTAGGCTATATGTGCTAAAAATTGTTCATGAATGCTAGATATAAGTAGGAGATATTTTATTAAGGCTTGATAGTCGAATACATAAAAATAAAGGAGAAAGTCAAAAGTTTAGACCCAACTAGTTAGGTCCTTATTTAATGACTGGATATTTTAAGAAAGGAGCCTATCAAGTATGAACTTGGTAAAGAAATGAGTTTGGTGATTCTATGAAATATTTACACCTTAAACACTTATATATATATATATATATATATATATATATATATATATATATATATATATATATATGTAGTGTATTTCATATTTTATTCATTGTATTATATTTTCCATTGCCTACATGTTGTATTTACATATCAGATGTCGTATTTTATGATTATTTAGTTGTTAGTTTGCATGATTAAAACTTTAAAAAATGTATATTACCATCCCATTTCATCTTCATATTACCATATTATCCTATGGACGAGTTTTAAAATTAAACATTACATTGATTTTTATCTTAGTTCTTATGATCATAATATATATCTCTTTCCTTACACCTTCTTGAAAAGCTTATAAAATGCTAGTATACAAGCTAGTATGTGGAAAATTCCTTTTGTGTCCTCTAATAATAAAACACTATAATGATAAAAAAATATGTAACCCTACTCACCTATCTTAGTCATTGATGATGAGACCTTGAATCTTACTAGTTACATGGGGATAAGATTTGGGGGTAATAACCTTTCAAAATATATGGCAAATAGAAAGAAAGACACTCCTATGAAAATCAAAATATTTTGAAAAAAAGATTCAAATCTCATATATCTCATTATTCACTAACCTTCTATGTTGAACCTTCACATATTACTAGTTGTTTCAGGTTATAATTGGGGAGATATGCCCTTAATCACCTCTATCTAGTCTTTGGTAATGAGCCCATGTGTCTTCCTAGTCACATGAGACTAAGTGTGGAGGGTCACAAAGAAAATTAAAAAGTAAATGCAAAAAAATATTAAATTATAAAGTGCCCAATAAAGGTTTTTCAAAATGGCTTATTTATATGTCTATGTTGAAAAGGATAACTTTATCCCATTTACTAATTTCGTTAGGGTTAATTACCTCTAAGTGAAGCCAATAAAGTCAATATTTAATGAGTTTAGAAAGAAGTACATTTTCCCCCTTTGTTCATAGGGATTAGGCCATCTTCCTTTACCAAGAAATTTTTTGATGTATAACTTTAATTTTACCATCTTGTGTATATCCTACTTTTCCCTTTCATTCCTTTAATATAAATTGAAAGTCTTATGTTGTGTTAACAAAGTAGATCAATCATTACCTACAAACTAACTATTATCATAGTTATAGATTTATGTATATCCATCAGATTACATCATTTGTATACATCATGTTTTCACATTTTACATATATAATCATTTCCATAAAATTATCAAAATATAAGAGATACATGGTATATCATAAAATTCCCAATCATCTAATGTGATTAAAATTAAGAGCTTACATGAAAATTAAGCACGCAACACTTAAATGGAAAGTAACTAGAATAATCCAAAAACTATACACATATATCATAATAATGTCAAGTTCTTACAATCATGTATCTATTAAAGTCCACCTCTGTAGAGGGAATTCTACCTCAAAATCTCAAAAAATAAAAATACTATATTTTTATATACATGTACAATAGTGGTCTTAATAACTTGTATTCTTTGTATAGGGGGCCTTGATGCTAAATAATGTCATGAACTATGGCTCTTAGGTTACTTCCTACTAGTCATTCTTTGTGAGGTTATGTTTCCTCCTATTTTTCAACTCAAGGAAACTTGATCCTTTGTTTTAGTCACTCTCACATCTAAACTACTATTCTCCACCCTCAAAATGGTTAGTGTCATATAATCATGGTAGGTTATGGTAAAAAAATTTATGCCTACCTATATTGGTAGGTAATCCTAAATCAACCAATAATTGGTCACAAGTCATGTTCATCCCCATCTAATTTAAGTTGATTAGAGTGTCCCTGATCATAATCCTCTAACCCATAGATGTATCTATGATCATAAATAAGAATATATATATTATATCTAGTCATATGAAAATAAAATTAATAAAACATCTAAGTAATCATGCTAGAATGAAATACATATAAAGATAAAATTAACAAATAAACTATTTTGCCTATATCACCCTTATGCCAACTAGGATCCAAGTCATCTTCATCCTCATGCTCCTCCTCCTCCTCCTACCCATCCTCCCACATCTCAATGAACTTTGGACCCACTCCCTCCATTACATATTGCTATTATAGAGGATTTTATTGTGATGGTGGTGTCTATGAAATTTGATGTTGGTTTCTTACCCCTAATAGTGCCAATAAGATAGACACATGTACAAGACCTCCCCATCCTCCTATGAGTCACTATTTTCCCTCTCTCATCTAGGAAACCCTCACAATAAGAACTCTTAGTGTCAATGGATGTCAAACTAGTATTCCAAGTCTCCTAGTCCTAGCCTCTCTAATGCCTCTATATACCACTAGAGAGATGAGGAGGTTACCTATAGAAGGAATCCATAATTATTATGGTACCCTATTTATGAGGTGTAACTCAATTTCGAGTTTTCTATCCTTGAACTACATCATTCATATATCTACCACAAGGTAGAATCCCTCATTAACCCATTAGCATACTATCCCCTAATATGGAAATGCCACTAGATCAACCATTATTAAGGTACCAACTAATCGAGGTAATATGATGAAAGGGGACACATCTATTTAACATGAAGCTTTGATACACCCAAAATCCCCATCTACAACCTCTTTCTAGTAGGGGATCATCTTCTGATATACCCAACTCATGATGATCATTGGTTGGTTAATCAAGAGTGATCCCAACTATGTAATCTTATAGAAGTCCTTGTATGTGCATGAAAGAAACTCTTAATCCCATGAATAACATAAAACCTCTCCTTGATCTAACACATGATGAATGACTAGCTATATAACAAGCTATCTCTACCCTTGTCTCCCACTAGATAGGAGGTAAGGATCTCAATAATTTCCTTTTAGAGGTTTAGGATCCTATATACCTCAGCCCATGAAATTCTAAATCCACACATTGTACCCACATTAGATGCATATATATCCCCAAAGTGATCAGTGTAGTTATAAGCCTCTACCCTGATAGTGACCTCTTGTAAGGACACTAACTAAAATTTTATCAATAAATCTATAACCTGGTAGAGACTGATGAGAGTGATGGTTCAATCTCCAATATCCTATATAAACTAGAAGGTGTTTTAGTCCATTTCCCAATAATTGAATAGATACCATAGTAGCTTTATCTATGGGGGCATCATCCACACCTAAGCAATATGTATAATCCTCACTCTATTTAGGATGGATAGCTCATTAATTGTTAAAAGTTCCATAATCTATGATATCTTCTCTTACTCCCTATCCTAACTCCATCATATGTAGCCTCACTTTTTTGAAAAATGCCCCAAGTGATTTCTTAACCCCTAGCCTAAAAATTAACTTAAAAATACTATTTTTTACCTATAGGATGAAATCACCACCTTTTATAGGAAGTAGTTATAAAATTTCCCTCATGGTTTTGACTTCATCTTTTGGTGGTTACAACAATACCTTAACCATTAGATGATGGTCATGTAACTAATATGTCAAAGATGTAACTACTAGTCTACATAGACCAATGATTTCATCTTGATGTAGTGGTTTTGACTATTGACCATGTCTATCTGAGCCCCCACCTACTCCCTCCTCACCCCTACCAAAAAAAATAACTAAATTTTAACCAAAAACTTTAAAAATTTAATATTTTGATAGCCTAACAACCTATTTTATGCTATTCAAGGTTTTTAATTAAATGCACTTAATAAAATATAAATATTTGAATAAAATAAGATTATTTTTAGGTTCACATTAACATATAATGAATAATAAAAATTTACCTAATTTATCAATGATAATAAATATAATCAAATACAAAGCAACCAAGGGATAGAGAGATCATATCTTATTCAAATTTTAGATATGAGATATGACAGTGATTTAGAATTATTTTAAAACATTGATCAGGCTCAAGGGTGTGCTCACTTTACATTTTGAATATTTTACCCATAAGATGCTTGTGTCTACTTAGACAACTATGTCAATGTAGATGTCTAACTTTGATGCAGGTGTCTAGCCTCTAATATACATAGGAGTGGATCAAAATTACTATCAGATATGCACTCACTTATATGCCTAACTCATACCTTAGAATATGTCTATTTGTGTGTGAGATTTAGGCAATAAGTAAAACCTTAATATTATTACCTTTTACCTCTTGTAAGTTTCTAAAAAATGGTTAACATGTGAGTCGAGATAACCTTAGAAACCCTATATATTACTAAGTGTTACCTACATATCCAATACTCTAAAGAGGGCCTTAGAATCACATGCAATTCTCTTTCCTAAGCATGTGTATGGAATTATCATTATGAAACTATATGCTCTTTATCCTATAGTAACCCTTGGTACAAATAATGTAAGAGTATAGTGACATTTTGAGTGCTTTAATTAATTAATTTAGTACTATAGTGTAGTTTAAGAGTTTGGAATATTAAATAATTACTAATTAGAATTCACTTTATCAAATTTATACAGGGTGTAATTATATCATAAACTTTTTATATATATGTATCTCTTGCTTTTGAATTAGGACGTAGTGGCATGTAAAAATATGAAAATATAATGAATAAAAGGGACAAAATAGATGGTCACCAAGTTATATATATATATATATATATATATATATATATATATATATATATAATGATAAAAGGATAATTATTGAAACTTTTGTTAATGCAGGAGTCCAACATAGACGTAGGTATCAAGAGGATAAAAACATAAATAAAATAAAAAAAAATAGGTGGGGATCCTTAAGATACACTAGTTAAAATATAATTTACAACATATAGTCCCACATGGGAAGATAAAGGAAGTGAAATAAAATGGAACTAAAGATGTCCACACTAGATTACACCACTAGGTATATAACTCTTAGTCAAAATATGTATACAAGTAAAGAGCTATAAAAATAGGGTTTAGAACTAGATGTACCAAATATGGTTATCTATATTCTACCCCTTTAATCTAGTAATGCATAACAACTAAAATTACTAGTTAAAGGAAAAGAAAATGAATACCTTAGTGTGTAAAACACACCTTGCCTTCACTTAAACTTTATTTGAATATTACATGTAATAAAGAGCATGTCATAAATCTATATATACATATATATATATACATATATATATATGTATGTATATATATATATATATGTATGTATATATATATGTATATATGTATATATATATATACATATATATATGTATGTATATATATACGTATGTATATATACATATATATATACACATATATATATACATATATACATATATATATATATGTATATATGTATATATATATGTATATATATATATATGTATATATATATGTGTATATATATATATATATATGAACAATAATATAAAGTAACATAAATAAAGAGCATGGATAAAATACACTTGTGTATGTGCTATGTAGTAATGGCTCCTGAATGGTGGAAATTAGAGAAGTAGAAGGATACTTGCATCCTAATCCATATTTTAGAGATGAATATGAGTGAGATAGCAAGTGGTCAATTAGGTTTCACACTGGTGGTGTTGTATTTAGAGTGGGGAGAGTTGGGAGGTGACCATACCTCCAACCTGAGATAGAAAAATAGTACTTTAGCCATCAAGAGTATTATTTCTAAATGAACACAAATAAAATACATAAATAGGTGTCTCTAGATGATTTAATCACTCTAATATATAAATTGAGCCAATAATTCTAGATAGATAGGACCCAAATAATAATAACATAATAGTCAAACCTGGGTGTTAGTCAATGATCTGATAAAGTCTATGATATAGTAATATTCCATAATCTAATAAAAATTCATGATAATTTGGTGAGTTTGGAAGATATAACAATGTATGAGTATGTATAAGGAATGAACCCTTGTCCATGCCCCCTATCATATCTAGAGTGAATAAAATAGCTTGTGTATATTGTGCCTATTAGTTTTTACATAAACACCGTTGTTGTGAAATCTATGTATAATTGTAATACCAATGTATAGAATGTTGACCCAAATATATATCTAAACCATATATTATGCTTGATATCTATATATTTTTTACATGACCTAATCATGGATGACATGTCCCATTATAATGTGGAGAATTTAAAAACTATGTACACATGTAGAGGACATGTTTCCAAACATGACCCAATTATAATATGGATTTTAGGTGCTCTAGACAACTTTAGTTAGTTAAGAGTTTGAAAATATGGTAAGTAGGTTTAAGTGTGAATCACATGATAATTTTTAATTTTTATAATTTTGACCTTTTAAGAGTAATTTTTTTATTTTTCATGGGTCGATGGATACTTCCATCAAAACCTTAGATAGTAGTGTCAATGCCTTAATACTAGTCTCTAATTTTGGATACAACTATTTAATGGTTATGTCCTCTATATATGACATAATTTGACACTATTATCTTTTTATATATATTTTTTTAATTGTAAAGCCTAAATTTTATTACCAAAATATAATAGTTATTGATTATTTTTTCTAATTTTTTTTTATAGAAAGATGTACATATTTGGGAGTTTTATAATGGTAGGCATTTTTCAACATTGGTAGAGCTAAGGTTGGATGTGGATGACTAGGAAATGATAGATCAATCTAGATTGGGTCATGTGACTTGGTTAGGATAGGTCTTGTATGACATACACTTTCTCATGACACTGGCTGAGATGTGGAATTCGTATGCAATAAATCAAGATAGATCTACAAATTATCATACTTAATGAATTATAAGATTGGAGATGGTAATATTACCCAAAATTCATTGCATATCTATTTACAACATGACATGATCAATTCACATCTACTAAACATAACCAAGGGATATCTTACTATACAATATCAAAGGAGAGGGTTCTAAAGCCTCTAGGCAAATGATATTATGCAATAACCATAGTTAGTCCTACAATACATAAAATAAATATAATCTTGTATTCACTATAGATTGTGGTATAAAGGGGGATGGTTCAAAAATAACATATAACAAGCAAAGATAAATCTACTTAAGTCAATATAGAGATAAACTAAGCAAGAAGTACAACATTCAACCTATTAATTTGTGTAATATCTATCTACCAAATGAAAGATTAAAATTTAAGAATATTTACCTTTGGATGAAGCTATCATGTATTAATCTCTCCCTTTACCAATGGTGATTTGAAAGATGTTATTATGAATTTATAAGGATCACACTATAGAAATAAACTCATAGCTAAAATACTACTTCTTTGCATCCAAGACTTTCCCATAATATAAGCTTCTTTCCTTCCAAGGCAAAAACCTAAGAAATGACTCCTCAAGTATAGAATTATCATAATTACATTCTATAATAATGTGAATATTAATTTTCATCTCTATTGAATCGATGTGAGGGGGTATTTATAGTAAATGACTGACCCTAAACCCTCCCAAGAATTTAACCAACATGATCGACCAACTCAATTTTATTAAGTGGAAATGATAGTAATTAGGTTTATAATTAGTTCAGCTATCAACTTAGTTATGTAATGTGTATTTAATCTCTAAAAATATCATCTTGGATGATGTAGGATAAAAATGAAGAAAAAAGGATGTTTTAGTCATGGGATTTTCTAGAAGGGCAATTATTTATAAAAGTGGGTAGATGGGTTTTAATTGTTTAAAGTGTTAGATAAAAGTGAATTGTAGTGGTTTTAGGTAATGGTATAAGAACCAAAAATATTATGAATCACCAAAGTTCTAACTGCCCTTTTCCTAGTATAAATTTTAAGGCATGAGCTCAAAGATATTGAAACTTGATAGGTTTTTGTAAAAGAGAAAGCATCACTAAATGATAAAGTTTAAAAATATTATGTATACATATGCTCTAATCGAAGCTCATCACATATCATGTAGTTATAACATAGGATGGTGCTTTGAGAAAGAACATAACAATGCACAACTCTGAGCAAATAAATTATAGTAAAATGCAAAAAATTAAATTTTAAATTTAAATGATAGCAGGGATTTTTTTGAAAACAATTGAAATTAATCTATACATATCTTAACTTACCTTTATCTCTCAATAGTTATTTATTCATTTTATAGTATTTTTATTAAGGAAATATATAAAATAAAATAATCTAAAAAAATCAAATGAAATCTTAATCTAAACTAACTCAACCTATGATAGAGATAGAAATGAAAGAAACAATAAAAAAATTTACCTTAGCAAAAAATAAATCTCCCACCATTGTGATGTGAATTTGATTTGCTCTATTTGAATTATGGTTTCTCACTCTTCCAAAACAAAGGAAAAAATTGTAGTGTTGGATTATGCAATCTCTTATAATCTTATCTTGATAAAGCTATAATTAAGAAATTTCACTAAATTGGAGGAAGAACCTCTAATTTATAGAATTTGAAAATGGATGTGAACCATCCATCTTGAGATGAAGATCAAGAGATGAGCATAAAAGATAACTTTTAATTTAGAATGGGAATTTTGAATTAAAAATTAGAGTGGAGAACATGTGAGACTCAAAAATGAATATAAAATTCATTTGGGAGGAAGATATGGTATTAAATTAGTAAGTGGATGTGAGATGAATTATTAAATTGAAGAAAATCAGAACATAGAAGATAATGGGAATAAATGTTGATTATTAAATTGGATCATGGAAGACAATGGGAATGAAGGTGGATTAATAAATTAGATCATGAAGGATAATGGGAATAAAGTTGGATTATTGAATTAGAATGGAGAGAAATGAGAATAAAGGTGGATTATTAAATTGGATCATGGAGGACAATGTGAATAAAGGTGGATTATTAAATCAGAATGATGGGGGACAAGTAGAGCCTTTGGATATGTGAGAATAATTTTGATTTTTTAGATTTCTGAAAATTATGAATTTCCAAAATCCATGGAACTTTTAATTAGAGAAATATTAGTTAATCAACTTTCGATTAGTTTAGGGATAATAAAGTAGTGAATAGTGAATAGGGAAAATTAAGGATGATTAGAGATGATTAGGTATTTAGTGAAAAAAAGGTTAAAATCAACACAAAGTGTTTAATTTTGATTTCTTACATTTTCCCCCTCTTTAAGAAGTCATTGTGAGACATTTTCAAATTAATGAATTTTCAAAGAATGAAAAAGTTGATGAAAAGGTGGAAAATAAATAAAAATTAGGTGAATAAATAATGCATGTTATGATTTTATTATTTCTAATCGATATGAGAAGGATTTTAGATAGAATAATAATATAATTATTGGAATAAAATGAGGTACCCATGATGATTCCGACTCAAGTGTTCATATGGTAAAGTGGAGGAAAAATCAAAATGATGTAGATGAAAAAAGGATGAAGTGGTGATAATGAAGGTCATGAAGAAATTAAGTCACTAGAAATAAATATCATACTTGCAAGAATAAATTTGGTGTAAAAGGATTTACCCCTAGATGAAAACTAGAGAATAGATATGAAAAAGAATATTTCCTACTCAGAAGCTTCACACTTGGATGGTGCTCAAAGTTAGGAGTCACATGAGTAGAGGTAGGAATGATATATCTCAATAAGTTATGGGTCGTAAAATAAAAAATATAATTTTTCCAATTTGAAAGGAAGAATTTATAGAATTGATAGTTGCAAGCAGTTGATAAATATTGATAGAATTTTAATTAATTAGGGCCTAAAACTAAGAATAAAAACTATTTGAAAATATGAAAAGGATTGGTTGGAGGGAAAAAATATTGGAATGGGAGGGGATATGTTATAGAGAGAGGACAAATTATAAAGTGTAAATAGATGGAGATTGTAAGGATGGTTAGACATCTACCTTGTGTTTGTTTTTTCCTTGATTTAGAATTCTAACATGAATAGGTGAGTAAAAGTTGAGCAACCTAATTTTTAATTTAGCATAAAATAATAATCACCAATGATATGAAATAACCATGATGAATATCTATGTTTGATGCATAAGGACTGAAAATATTATAATTTTTTTGCAAAATAGAGTGCATCATGATATTGAAAAATCTTAATCATCATATAGTGTAATACACAAAATAATCTTAACTCAATACATGATAAATATTAGAAAAAAAAAGTGGAAAGAACATGAACATAGTAAAAAAGAAATAACAAAAGTATACATAAGAAAAATATGAGTGTAAGATAAAATAGATAAATCACAAGACAAATGATAATAAAATAAAGAATAAAAAACTTTAATGAAGACAAGTTCATCATAATCATAATAAAACATCGGTGAAAATAAAAACTAAATCAATCAACACTGAAAAAAGATGTAAATCACATGACTAACATCCTAGGCTAAGGTGGAGGCTTTTGGTATCCAACATGAATGACAAGATTGAATGATGGATGAGGAATCCCTAAGATAACCATATGATTTCAGATATAAATGAGAACAAGTGAAATCACATTTTAGATGAATGGAGATGATGAATATAGTGGCCAAACTGACCCTAGGGGGCCCATGCCCCTAAACATTACCTACATAGTCCAAGTTATATTACCATTAAGAAAGGCATGAACACCCATGACAATAGGGATATACTTTAGGCCACATGTAGTTCTATAGAAAGGGGGAGAAGAAAAATGAATGAGGGAATGGTAAGAATAAATAGATAGAGTGTGATGAATATGGAAATGTACTTGCAAAATGGCCATTTTTGTGGACAATAATAATTTTTACAAAAGAGCGAGAGAGCCTTATGGAGAGGAGGAGACGAGTGGGACAAAAGATGAATTTCTACCTTTTTTTATGAAAGAATCATAATGTCCACATAATATAAGGTAAGAGAGAGATAATAGATGATTGGGCACTCATGTAGTGATGGATACAGTCATAGTGTCCATCATATCTAAGGAAAGAGAGGGATAACAAGTGAGTAATAACTCATATAGTGACATATATAGTCACAATATCCACTCCATCTAAGGTAAAAAGATATAATAGATGAGTGGGCATGTATATTGTGACTGATACAATCATATTATCCACTATATCAAAGGGTAAAATATGATGTGTGAAAAAAAAGGAATATGGGTGCACCAGTAGTTGAAGGGGAGACAAGACTAACCCATAAATGGATGAAGTAAGAGTGATAAGATAGTGAGGTCATAGATAAAGATGAATATGGATATTGGTGTAAGAATATAGACATGGATAATGAGAAAAAAGGATCACAAATCATGAGTAATGTCACCAAGTGAAAACAAGGAGGATGAGAAAAATGAAATGAAACAAATAAATGAGAAGAAAAACAAATGGTAGAAGATGGGGGTGATAGGAATGTGCTAAAAAATAATAGATTGGAGAATTGAAAAAAGAATGTGAGAGAAGGTTAGCAAACATGAAGGGGAAGGGGATAATTATAAATATGGTAGGCAATGAAATAAGTGAAAAGAGGTCTATAAGAGACCAAGGAGAAAACAATTTGGTGATGAAAATGAAAAATAAGGAAACACATAGAAGAAAGGTGAATGTGAGGAAATGGAGTGGAATAAGGATGTAAAAAGGATCATAGGAGAGTGAAGAAGTAGGTGGTATCATAACCAAGTAAGAATGGATAAGAGAAACAATGATAAGCAAGGAGATGAATAATTAAGCAAATCATATGGTGTTGTTGGAGATGAGAATTAGATAGAAAATCTGAAAGGGTTTACTAAAAATGGGGGGAATCATAAGATGGGTGGAGAAGAAGGTGAATATATAGGGTAGGTGTCAATGATCTTATTAGAAGATATTGATAAGCTAAATGGGTGATTAGAAGAGATTGACAAGATAAAAAGGGGTGAGGTGGTGAAGAAATAGTGGATAGAAAATGGAAAATGGATGATAGGAAAGGGAATAAGTGAAGTAATATAGAAACACAATGAAAGGGAATGAGATGAATATAAGAGATGAAGATAAGGGATCATAATTAAAAAAAAAAGGAAGGAATAAGTAACAGGGTTGACAAGGATACAAAGCATAGACAATCACACAAATGCAAAAGACAAGTGCGTACAGAGATGGAAAGAGGAAAAGTGGAAAGCAAATCACAAAAGGATGACATAGATAATAAGTAAAGGGAAACTATGTAAGGCTTCTCAAAGGATAAATATCCAATTGGAAGCTAGTTGTGGAGGAAAAAATAAGAATAAAATGATGACATAATCAAAATAAACCAAAAAATGAAGAATGGAAAATGGAAAAGGTGTGAAGAATGGAAAATAAAAAAAATTGTGGTACACAAGAAGGAAAAAGGGATGTAGAAGAAAAGGGGGAATAAAAGAGAAGAAGAAGAAGATGTTTAAAAATGGGGGATAAAAGAAATAAAAGAAAAAGAAATAATGAAAGACATAAAAGATGGGAAAGATGAAAACAAAAATTGAGAATTGGAATGAAAATGGCTTAGAAGCATTGGAAGAGAAGTAAGAAGGTTGTATCAAAGAAGATAAAGATGTAAAAATGACGATTGGTTTGTAAGGAAACATAATGGTGTGGAATTAGTGATGAAATGAAAGTGATGAGGATGATATGACAAATTACCAAGGGAAAGGGGAAATGATGAAGATGGTGAAATAAGATAAATAAGATAGAGGGCAAGGTTGGGAAAAAGTGGAGAGAGGGACAAAAATATGAAAAAGTGGGTGGGGGAGTGGGAAATAAAGCATGCATAAGAAATGAAATGAAAGGTGATGGGGAGACCAATGAAGTAGAGTAGATGGTGGATTTATAGGAGATAAGAGAGGTGCATGAGGAATGTTGTCAATCCTTGTTTTAAAAGAGATTGACAAGTTGTAAAAATGGTTAAAAGAGATTGAAAATTTAGAGGTAGGGAGGTGGTGAAGAGATAGGTAGAGAAGTGGATGAAGAGAAATTAGGTGAGAAAGGAAGATAAAAAAAAGGGATGTGGAACTGTTAACCTTAGTAATTGAGTGCTACCTACATAGTACAAAAAGACCTCAAACCAAAGTAGTTCTCCTAAAAATGGGAGGAATAAAAAAAAAGTATTAGACAATGTTAAAATATACGTATGCTAAGAAAAATTCAAAGCTTCCCTAATGTAGGACACCCTAATAAAGAGGGTGTTGTTAGTAATGTAAATTAGTGATAAAAATATGAAAAATATTAGTTTGCAAGCTAACCTTAGAATTTAAGTAGTGCGTACATAGTTTGTGGACATTTAATCCAATGCAGTTCAACACATAAGGAAGTGATGATAAAATGGGTTGATGGATTAAATGTTAAGATTAACCCATGAATTTTAGTAACCCACTTAAGCTAGTGATTTCACATTGTGATTGATCAAAATTATGGATTGATTTTTCCCCAAGTAATTTTATATGAAAGGAGTGGGTTGGAATGATATCTCGCAAGATAAACTTCACATTTTTAGGTGCCCCATCAATTAGGGTTCATAGTAGCAAATATGGGAATGATATATCCCATTGAAAATATGTGAGATCAACTCAAATAATTTAATGACTAATGGAGTAATTGAGTGAGTGATAGACTGATAGAAAGAGGATGGATATTATGATGTTGTAGGTCACAATCAATAGGTATGGGAGATTGAGTGGAAATAGTAAGAAATGATTGTGGATGATGGATGTGAAAATATAAACAAATAATTTAATTGAAAACATGTATTAATGAAGATTATGCACAAATGGATTGGATATGGATGGGTGGAAGAGAGAGTTAATTATGGGGTGAATGGGGCAACAAATTTTGTTTACACCATGACACTTTCACAAAGTGAAAGTTTATTGGTTTTCACTCGTGGATGAACTATTTTTTTTGTTTCTTTTCTCTTTTTCTTATGATTTGTTTTGTATTTTGTTGATTTTTTTTGTATTTTTGATTTGAGATGTTGGACTCACATGCCCTCTACAGAGATGGATTTTACTAAAGACTTAGTTTACAAACTCAACATTAGAGGACCAAACATTGATGATATACCATGTATCTCTATGTTTTTTTGATAATGCTTTGGAAAATGATGATATATGTGAGAACAAAAATTTAGCAAATAGATGTAACATGATGGATATTCATGAAACTTTTTGAAAGTGCTAATATTTATTTTGTAGGTGATGACCTAGTTATTTTGTTTACACAACATAAGACTTTAAATTTGTAAAAAAGGAATGAAAGGGGAAATATAATAAGTATGAAATGGTGAAGATGAAAATAAAAAATCAATTTTTTTCATGGAAAAGGAAAGTTACCTAATCCTTATGAGTTAAGGGAAACATATGTACTTATTACTAAACTCACAAAATACTAATTTTATTAGTTGCATTTAGAGAGAACTAACCCTAAAAAAATTATCAAATGGGATAAAGTTACCCTTTTCAGTATAGACATATAGACAAGCTTTTTTAATAATTTTTTCTTTGGACACCATTTGATTTAATATGCAACACATTTTTTTGTGACCCCATACATGTAGTATCATGTGACTAGGAAGACACATGGGCTCATCACCAAAAAATATATGTAGGTGAGTAAGGGCATCTCTTTCCAATGCTAATCCCATGAAACTAGTGAGATGTGAGGGTTCAACACTGAAGATCAGCAAAGGGAGAGAGATATGTAATATAAATATGATGTTGCATAAGATTTATATAAGGGTGTAATTATATTATAAAATAATTTACCTCCATGTCTTGGCTCCATACAACTAGTAAGATGTAAGGTCTCATCACCTAAGACTAAGTTAGGTGAGTAAAGTTACCATGTGTTTTTGGTAGCATGCAAATGTTCTCTATGTAGAGGGAATTGTAAGGGGAAAATTTTTCATGGATAAGCTTATAGACTAAGTTGTAGGCTAGTATTTTCTAAGTATTTCAAGAAGATGTGGGGAGAATAAATGTACTATGATCATAATAACTAAGGCAAGAAACAATGTAATACTAACTTTGATAATGTTTTCCATGGGATAATAGGGTGATATGAAAAAGTGAAATCATATGATAAGTGACATTTTGAAATTTTATGTTATATGAATTAAAAACTAAATAATCACCAAACATAACTTCTGATATAAAGACAAAATGTAAATGATGAAAAATGTAATGCAACAAGGGCAATATGAAATGTAAATATAAATTGGTTGCCCCTAACTATCAAGATACTTATAGATAAAAAGTTATTTTATTTCTATTTTTTAGTTTTTGAGTTTATAATTTTTTTGGCTTTTTAGCATCTAAACCCATTGGAGGGCCATGAGATGCATAATTGTTTTCTGATGTTATGTGATTTTTTTATTTTTTTTAGAGTTTTGACAACTAGGATAGATAAAACAACATTAGAATGATTTAGGAATAAAATATTTTGAGTTGCATGATGTTCATCAGTTCATCAATCTCTTATCCATTTCTATTAAACAATTTATAGGCTCTAGAGTCATATTTGGAAATGATAACATATGGTCCCAACCAATTTGGTTCAAACTTTTCTTTCTTTTATCGCTCAACATTTGCATTTTGTTGGTTTTCCTTAAGAATAAGATATTTGATTTCAAACTCCTTGGATTTTATTTACTTATTATAAATATGATGAAAGTGATTGTGGTACAATTACAAATGGTTTAAATCATTAAGTCTTTTCTCATCTAGATGTCTAGTTCACTGAGGTGTGAAGTATGATATGATTCTTCATCAATGATTTGTTGTGAAGATATACACAAAAATCAAACCTTGACTTCTATTGGTAGAATAGACTCACTGCCATATATAAGAGAATAAGGGGTTATCCCTGTGGGTGTGTATATAATAGTGTGGTATGCCCAGATGGCAAGATATAGTTTTGTATGCTAGTCATGACCAAATTCATTGATAACTCTTTTAAGGAAATAAAAATTATTTTATTGGTTGCCTCAAATTTGCCATTACCTTATGGGTAGTAAAGAGTGGAATACTTATGAATGATGTGGTATGATAAAGATATTTAATGTCTTTATTCATAAATTATTTTTCATTATTAGAAATGATAGTGGAAGGGCTACCAAAGAGACAAACAATGTGGTTTAAGATAAATTTAGAAATTTGCTTTCCAGATAAATAACAGGGATTGCCTCAACCCACTTGTGAAATACTATGTTTCCATTATGATATTCTTATGTCCATCATAATAAGTAGGATTTATTTTTCTAATGAGGTTTAGTCCCCATCTTGAGAATATCCAAGGTGTAGTGATAGGTTGTAGATCTTGTGATGGATTATGGATAAGGTACACATGTTTCTAATAAGGTATGCATTTATTAACATAGGCACATGAATTGGATTAAATTTTATGCCAATAGTAACCTACTCACAAAATCTTATTTTTAAGGACCATGTCCCTTGAATGTGCCTCACATATTCCCTCATGGACTTTCCTAATGGCCAAAGTTGATTCCTCAAAATTTAAGAAATGTAAAAGAGTTCCATCATAGCCTCTATGATATATAGTGTTGCTAATGATGGTATAGTGAGAGGTGCATTGGATAAATTACTGGCATTAATTATGGGATAGGTTAGATGGTATGATATTATTATGAAGATAGGTATAGATGTTAGAGTACCCTAGGAAAGTGGTACCAACCATTTCACATACCATTTCTAAATTAGGTGTATCATAAGCTAGTATCATTAGGTACTCAACTAGGAACTTGTTGTATCTTGTGCTTAAATCTAGTAGGGAACCAATGGTAGCCATAGAATCTATTGATCTATTATTCATTATTGGCACTTATTTAAATTATATGTAATCAAAAGATAATTTAAAACTATCCACCATTTTATTATAAGAAATCATCTTATCATCATGGTCTTAGAATTCATTAATGACTTTATTGATGATAAGCTTATAATCACCAAACACAAGAAGGTGTTTGATTCCCCATTGTATTACCATTTTGAGGGATGCTATGAGACATTGATTATTTGATATGTTATTATTGCAAGGGAATTTTATTTTAAAAGCCTTGGGAATGAAATATCCATCAGGTGTGACCAATAAGATATCTACCCCTGATCCATGATTGGTAAAGAACCATCAAAGAAGAGCTACCAAACTAGAGACTTGTCTGTAGACATTATTGATTCATCTAGGAAATATGAAATTAGAGGTCATTTATCATTGATTGTTGATTCATCTAATACATCTACTAAGACCTATCCTTTGATTACTTTTTGATTGACATACTCTAAATTAAACTCACTAATACTCATAACCCACTTATCTATCCTACAACTTAGAGTTGTTCTAAATAAAATATATTTTAGAGGGTCTATTTTAGAAATAGTCTTGGTTTAATTATTGAGCATGTAATGTCATATTTTTTTAGAAGTAAAAATATCTGATATATATGTTTTTTATATCTAAGATTAGTTGAGATCATATGATATAAAGGTTATGCTTAGGTAATACATTACCCTTTATTTTTCATTGTCATCATGTTATGCTAATAATGCCCTTAGTGTAAATTGAGTAGCTAAAATATATAACAAGAAAGGTTCACCAACAATAGGTGGCATTAGTAATGGTGGGTTTGAAATATATTATTTAAGATTTTCAATTTCTTTTTTATAGTTCTCATTCCATGTAAAAGGAGTTTCTTCAACAAAAATGTGAAAGGGTGAAAAATGTCTACAAGTTGAGATAATCACCTAATTGCTTGAATTTTTCCTTGTAGACTTCTAAGTTATTTAATATTATTAAGTGGAAGCATATCCATGATAGTTAAAACTTTATAGAGATCAGCTTATATGCCACATTTTGAAATAATGAATCATGAAAAATTTCTTGATGTAACATTGAACACACATTTCTTAGGATTCAATCTCATGTTATACTCTCCCATGCACTTAAAAAATATGATAAAACACTTGAGGGTGTTCTCATTTGGATTTATATTTATCAATAATATCATCAACATTATCTTTCATAATGTCATAAAGCATGTCATGGAAAATGATAGTCATTTCCTAATAATATGTGGCTCCAACATTTTTCAAACCAAAAGGCATTACTTATTAGAAGAATGCTCCCCATGGAGTTTTAAATGCAATTTTATGTTGGTTTTTAACAATATTTTTTATTTGATTATAGCCTAAAAAGCCATCCATCAATTACAACATCTCATGACCTGTATTTTAATCTACAATCATGTCTATGTTGGGCAATGGAAAATAATATTTTGGGCATACTTTGTTGATATCACAAAAATCCATGGAAACTCTAATCCTATCTAGTTTCTTTGATATTGGTATAATGTTAGATATCCAATCTAAATAATAAATGGGATGTATGAAACTAATAACCAATTAATTATTTATTTCTTCTTTTACTAATAGTGCAATATTTGGATTCATCTAATGGAGCTTTTGTTTGATTGGTTTAACATCTAGATGAACCACAAGGTGATGTACTAGTAATTATAGATCAAACCCTAACATATATGCATAAGATCACATAAATACATCAGAGAATTCATGGAATAGAAATATAAAAATGACCTTTTCTTCTTGTGTAAGTGATATGGAAATTTTAATAATTTTAGGATATTCTTCAGTGCTAATGTTCATAGGAATAGTTTCTTCAACAATTAGAGTTGATCCATCTTTATAATTTAGGGGTGGTGTAGGAACATGGAAATATTCCATCAACTCTATTTGATTGGATGTAGAAGCTTAACTGATATTGTTATGTAACTTGCATTCCCAAAAGTATGTTGAATCATATAATTGAATTAGAAACCCTTTCTTATGGTCACCTTTGGAAATAGCCTCTTCATTAAAAAAATGATCAAGCTAAAGTGTTAGATGTTTATCCCATTATATGAGGTATGGATATGAAAGATCAAGTGTAAAAATAACATTATCATGAAATAGGTTGGTGAGGGAAAGGTATTCAAATCATCTAAGTATGGAAACCATCTCACTATCTAAAGAATCATCATTTGACTCAATAGAAGAATCACTTTGGAAAAGTGTGAGATGTACATTGACTGGGATAAATCCTATACCATGTTTTATCTCATTTAAAATTATTATGATAGGATCGATGGGTCCTTGATCATGGAGGACAAGACCTATACCATTATAGTTCATTATATTACACATGCTGGATTTGGCAATGTGATACTTATTATTGGAAAAACAAAGAACTAGTTCATAAGAATAAAGCCAAGAAGGATTAGAATCTTTGATATGTTCAACTGAAAGGAAACCACCTTCTATAAATATTATCTTTCCAAGCTATTGATCATTATATTATCTTTTACATGGTTGGTTGTTCTATAGTTATTCAGAATGGTATGGATTACACTTATGGAAAAATCTTGAATTATATACTTGTTCATTCCTTTATCAATGATCTTAAAGTGGGAAGAAATGGATGAGGATGCTCTAAAAATGGATAGTAGAGTGAAAGCTTGTTAAATATAATGGTGATTTAAAGCTTGCTCTATATAAGGTTGATATGAAGCTTTCTTAGATGGTTAGTTAAATGCTTTACTAGTGGAGGCCTTTTCAATGGAGATAGAGGTAGTTAGTTTATTCATCCAACTACCAAGGGGAGGTGTTTGAAATAATTTTTTTTGATGCACATAATTTTAAAATGAAGGATAATCCTTAGTATGAGTAAATTTATCATCAGTAACTAGTAAATAGTTTAATTTTTATGTATTTGGCTTCTAATAACTTGCAATATTAGAAGGGTCGAGGATCACCTTGTATAGTAACTTTTATTCCTGTATGGGGAAATTTCAAACATTGATCTAAGGTGGATGGGATTAAATTCATGGAATGTATCCATGGATGCCTAAGAATTGTCTTATGGTATATCATGATCAAGGACATGAATAAGAGTTTTTAAATAACAAGCCTAACCATTAAAGGAAGATAGATTATTGTTATAGATTATCTCTCATTGTTGTCATATGCCTTTATGGTAATATTTTTTATTTATAATGCTATAATTGAATATCATAGATGTTTTACAAACCTTAATGTACATAAATTAAGTGATGAGACATTTTATATAATAACCCTTTTCACTTTGTGTGTATAGATAATATCCTCTATGTACAATGGGAGATTATGATCTAATCTTAAAAGAGAGACATCTAAATGATCAAACATTATTTGGTTATTTGTAAATAAAGAACCTATTAACACTTGAAAATTGGTAAGATTAATTTCTTAAGGTACACTTTAATCCTATATAGCTTTATACAATATGTTTTTATATATAGGAGATGTCTTGAGAAGATCTAATATTGAAATATTTGATGGCATTTTCTCAAGATGGTTGATAATGTTGTACTTGAACTTAACATTAGAGGATGATGCACTTGAAAGGGTAATATTTTCCCTCCTTATGGTAATGGTAAAATTGTATGATGGAAAATTAATAACATTGACATATCTATATAGGAATCAATACTATTGATTATAGAATAAAATAGATGACTTGCCTGATTAACATTACTAGATTCCAATTGTTTATGTTTTTTATTTCGCTTTCCTTTCTCATGATTGGGGAATAGATCTTGGTCTATCCCAAATTTTTGGTTGATATATGGTTTAAATGGTTGATTTTTTATTGTTATGACACCTCTATCAATTATGTCTTAAACATAATGTTTAAGGCACATAATCCTATTAGTTAAATGTCCTTTAATTTGATGGTATTCAAGATAATCATCTTCTCTATACCAGTTGGGTTTAGGAAAAATTTAATAAAAGGGTTTAGATTTAGTCCATGTGATCATGTTTACATGAACCAAATTTCAAAAAAACATTCTCATAAGTGTCACCCAATTTATTGAACTATTGGGTTTTACCCCATTTTCATTGAAGAGCCAAAGGCTTGCAAGATGTGCAAATCACAAAATTTATGAGATCACATTAACATAGTTTATTAAATGAATATTGGTTACATAAATATGCAAGAGGAATCATAAGATCTAGGAGATCTTCCTCACCAAAATCCCATAAAATCTCCTAATAACCTATAATAAACCCCAAGTCTAATGTGATTGTTACGAGTAAAAATCACATACAAATTATTTCATTCCACTTATTAAATAAATATTTATGGAATAAAAGAGCACATTACAATGTGCACACTAAATATTCTATCATTCCCCCCTTTAGTGTGCTCATGGGACATAATTCACATTCAAGAGCATTGATCTCATTTGTGAATGTTGCCCCTTTAATCTAAAGGACTCTTGGATGTTAGTTTCTACCAATATTTCATCCAAGTACATAATGACCTATTACAATTTATTTTTACATTTTTGTCAAAAAATAATATATTTTCATTTACAAGTTTTGAGAATATATGTTTTGAATCCCTCTTTAGATAAAATCTCACCTCCTAATAATTTATTAAAAAAATAAATTATTCTTAAATTATCCTTTAATATATCATGATTTTAAATTATTCTTATTTAAATGTTTTTGAAAACATTCTTTATTTTTAAGAAAGAGAATTTTCATAATTTTAGACTTATAGGAAGTCAACCCATACAAACATAAGTATAAGATAATCAATTTTTATCTTTTCAAAAACTCAGAAATGAAAAAATAATAAATCTTTACCCACTTTTAGGGTTTTACCAAAAAAACTATGCCATGTTATGGGAGGAAGATGTTGCCATATAGTTTGGAGAGGCTTCCTAGTAAATGATTGGGTAAATCCAAGGAAAGGTTATCCTACCACCGAGGGAAAAGGCTTAAATTTAGCAAGTTGAGTCAAATAGATCCATTGAAGAAGTTGAAATTTCTACCAATGGACCACTTGGAGGCTATGTTTGAAGGTTATATCTCACTGTGAAGAGATCCTAAAAGAGGATCGATGCAGGGATAGATATGCATCAATATCTATAGCTAAATAGTGGTATGTTGCTCTAAGGGTTTATCCATTTCCATCTCCTATATAAAAAAATGTTATGCTACACAACAATTTGGGTTGATACTCACCACCTTCATTAGATGATGTAATTTTAATAGATGTTGTGGATAGAGGAGTAGGCCATTTAAAATTTTAAAGGTCAAATATCAAAACATTCAATGTAGAGCTTATAAATATCAAATTAACCAAATGATCCAAAATTCCTTTCAAAATGTTTGTAGGTCACATTTTTAGTTACTTGTTGAGGTGTATTGAGATCAGATATCTTACAGGATGAAAAATATCCATCTAATCATATAAGGTCTCAAACTATATTGAGATGAATATAGATAAATCATTGTATACAAATCTTTCAAAAAATAGAACCATTGAAGAGGTCTCGATTACCCAAATCTACTTCAAAATATTAAACAAAGTAAGTGATCTCAAAAAACCTAAAAAATAACTAACAAAGAATTCACTATGGGATTTCATGTAGCCCATACTACTACCAATTGTAAATTACCCAAAAAACTACATTTTTATAAGACATGATATGAATAGAATGGGTGCAAAAACTATAGAAAGAGGTGGACAAGAGAAAGGATGATGGTGATTTCCATCAAATTTTACATGGTATGCATTAAAACCCATTGACAAAATGAAAGTATGATGGTCAGCTATAAGATGTTCTATTGCACATGGTCTTCACTATAACATTACTCAATATGTTGTTTGGATGCAGGAAACAATGGATGAAATGTACATATAGAAAAACCTATTATGATATCACTATTAGGTTTTAATCCATTTTTAATGAAGAGCTATAGGATCTCAAGATGTGTAGAGAACAAAATTTAGTTGATCGCAATAACATATTTTATTGAATGAATATAGGTTACATAAATATGCAAGAGGGCTCCTAAGATCTAGGAGTTTTTCCTCAACCAAATCCCATAAAATATCCTAATAACCTATAATAAACCCCAATTATAATGTGATTTTTATGAGTAATAATCACTTAATAATTATTTAGTTCTACTTACTAATTAAATAATTATAGAACAAAAGAGCACATTACAATGTGCACACTAAATATTCCATCATGAACTTGTGTTTAGGTTTGCATTATTTAGTTTATCCACCAAGAATTTTGATGTTATTAATTGATTAATTTTAGGTTTGTGTTTGATGTTGAGGATTTTTATTATATTTGACATCATTCACACCATCTCCAACAAGAATTTTATTTTTAGAAAAGAACTTGGTTTTTTTTTATCGATTTAGAGGAGTTATTATTATTTGATTTAAATATTTTGATTACACCTCTTTTAATTATTTTTCTTTCTACTTAAACTCCATTTTCAATGATTTTTTTAGATGTCCTTGGGCATAGAAGTAGCAAATGCTATCCCAAGTCTGAATTTAAATTATTCATAAAGATGTCCTCAAGATCAATTTTAGGAAATGACCATGTGAAATGACTTGCCATTGATAACCATATTTGGAGGAAGGAAGCAAGATTTTCACCATTATGTTGATTAGTATTATGAAAATATAAGGTGGGCAAATCCTTTTCGATGTTATAAGAGAAGTGGAAAATATTTTTATAGATAAGTCTTTAAAGGTGAAAATATATCCTTTTGTAAGTCATGAAAACCATTCAAGGGCTTGGTCCCTAGAATTTGTGGGGAAAAATGCAACATGTATTCATTACTATAAGAAACACCTGCACATGTATGATAGAAGACAAATAGATGTTCTTTAGAATCCCCTTTACCTTTATACTTGTCAAATTTTAGGAGTTCAAAGTAATTTGGAAAAGGTGTATTCATTATACTTAAATCATATGGTTATGAAGAAATTTCCTCAAACTTGAACTATTTTTTACATGAGTAAGTACCATATTATAATCCTTGAACTATATCCTTTATGTTTTGAAACTCTTGTATGAGATATTGGGATAGTTAGTTCATTTGACTTAGTGGATTTATGGAATTATATGTTTGACCCATGAATTGGTTTATGTTTTGTGGAACTTGATTTGTTTATTGGTTAAAGTTATTTGGAGGTTGGTTGTTAAAATTAATGTTTTGAGGGTTTGGAAAAGGATTGAAATTGGGGTTATAACTAAGGTTTGGTTTTGTATAAAAACCAAAATTTGTTTGACTTGGGTTTGGATTGGAACACAATTTTGTTTGATTTAAATTTGGAATGAAACCAAGGTTGGGGTTATTTTCAAAGTTTATGTTTAGATTTGTTGGATTTGGGTTTGTATGAAAGTTTGAGTTGTTTGGTAGATTATTGTTAAGTTCATGGAGTTGGGATTAGTGTTGTAACTAGAATTAGATTGATTAAATATATTTGGATTGGGTTGTTGTGGGTACATGTTTTAGTTTAAATTAAATGTATTATAACCTAAGGTTAAATTACAGTTAGCTTGGTTTGGTTGGAGTGGATTTTAGCTTCCATTGTTTTTATTTTTGTTAAGGTTAAAATTAGGATTTGTGTTAGGGTTATTGAAATTAAAGTTAGTTGGTGTTTTATTTTGGTTTAAACATGTGTTAGGATTTGAGGTGGAATTAAATTAAAGGTTGGGATTGGAGTTAAAATGAGTTGAAATGGGATTAGAATTTGGATTGTGACTTGGATTGGATGGAACCAATCCAAGAGTTTTAGAGGAAGAATACTAGTTTGATAAACCATTATTCAAATTAATATTATTTAGTATACATGAAACAATACTCAAACTAGTATTGGATGGCTAACTTGGCAATATAGAATTAGTATTCAATATTTGATTTTTATTGGGAAATATTGATCAGCCTTGGAGACTTTGATTGGGGTTGATTGGTGAGTTTGAAGATATATTCAAAATTAGATTCATCTGACCATAACCTTGTGAATTTGGATGAAATTTCAAATTTGGTGTAATAAAATATTGATTGGTTAAACTTAAATTGAATGGGAATCCCATGTTCAAGTTTGGGTTGACTTATTGGATGATTGGTAAAATTGAAATAAGATTCAAGTTTTTATTGGTTGGGTGAGTGATTAGTGAGTTTGAAGGTATATTAAAACTTAAATTAGAATTCAAATTTACATTGGGGTTACCAAAAAGGATTGGTTGGTGGATGAGATTGAAAGTGCATAATATTTTGGGTTCCTTAGGTTGCATGAATTTCTATGGAGAATTCATGGATTGCTTGAGATGATGCCTCATGTAAGATAATTTTCCCTTTGTATTAAGAAACATGGGGATGGGGTTATGAGTATGTTAGAGGGAATTCTTACCCTATAAATAATATTTTAAGGTAGATAGATTAGGATTGAAGGATGACATTTCTTTGCTTAAAATCAAGTATTACAAGTTCTATATGTCAAAATCAAATGGAAATTTTTCTCCAAAGCCAAAGGATTTAAGCAAGACTTCATTATTATCTAATATGATATAATCATAAAAGGAATGTGGAGGTTGGATAGATTTTAGAGGGAATTCTTACCCTATAAATAATATTGTAAGGTAGATTGATTAGGATTCAAGGATGATAGTTCTTTGCTTAAAATCAAGTATTACAAGTTCTATATGTCAAAATCAGATTGAAATTTTTCTCCAAAGCCAAAGGATTTAAGCAAGACTTCATTATTATCTAATATGATATAATCATAAAAGGAATGTGGAGGTTGGATAGCTTCTAGTATAACCTCATCTTGGTAAGCCTCTCCTTCTTATCTTGTTTGGTTATCTCATGTATTTCTACACGATAATCTTGTCCAATAAATTGAAAGGGATCATTACCAAATGGCCCATACCTTGAATTTAAACTATTTAAGATGGACATTTGCCTAGTGATAAGAGACATGGATAGGATAAAATAGAATTACTCAAATAAAATGGAATTTATAAACTAACAACACTAACCAAAGTGATAAAAATATTCAAATTCTTTAATTAATTGGTTTGCATTGTTGCAAAAAATGTTTTAATTTTAGGATGTATTGATATATTTTTTAAAAAACTCAAAAGAGTTTTTTTATAAATAAGGATATTTTAGAATGTGGAAAACATAAGGAAACAAAAAATAAATTCATACTTTAAAAAGTCAAATAATTACACATAAAAGGTGGAAAACTAGGATAAGGGTTGTGAATAATTTTTGGGACTTCCAATGTCACTTACTGATTTGTGTTCTCAACTATGGCATAATATTTCAAGGCACTATCCATGGATGATCCTACCATTCCCATGGCCTACTAGGTCTAGTTTGAGGGTGTGTGGAAGGTAAAATTTCAGTGCTAATAACTAACCAATGCACCAAAGTTGAATAATAATGGAGGCTTTCTTAGGCTTAAATTTAAACATGATTATCTAGGTGGAGTTTTATGAGATATCTTTCAGTACATTAAGACTTAAAACCATGGAATAAATAAATAAAGTGGATGCACACTATTGGTTCTTTTCCTAAAGTTCTCAATATAGCTATAAGGGTTTCAGTGTCATGATAATTGATGATATCATATTTTGAGGTAAATATTAAAATCCTAAGTATTTGAACATAAAATACCCTCACATCATGGTATTATTAAAACACATAATCACATAGACAATTGAGATAGTTAAATCACAATTTATATACCCCATAAATATATGGGGTTTCACTTACTACGTGGTGGTGAAATCCATGGCCAATAGAACCCCTAGAAAGAGAAAAAATAGTAAGTGTTTGTTTCTAATTTTCAAGTATCATCATCAATGTGATGCAAAGGAAAGAGCATACAGAAAAACCACTTGTTATAACACAAAAAAGTATAGAATTATTTTTAATTTATGAGTATCGTCACCAATGTGATTCCAAGGGAGAGCATACCAAATTACATTATTAAAAAAATGCTTTAAAATAAATAATTAAATTGAAACCAAATGTGATGTAATTACTAAAAACTTCAAAAAACTAAATTGAATGAATTAGTAGCAAAAGAAAATACATTGATTTTTTAATCACTTATATGAATTTTCTTTGATAATCATTCTGTAAATAATTTGTTAGAGTTTTTTTTAAGGAAACCTAAAATAAATTTAGAATAAACCAAAAAAAAAAGAGAAAATAACAAAAATCAATTGAAACTATTTTTAAATGTAACTATGACAAATATGATATAAAAAAATGAGGGAAGATCCCATTGGGCATGCCAACATGTATGAAAAGAAAAAAAAGCTAAGAAATCAAATGAAATATTAATCTAAACTAACTCAATCTATGATAAAGATATAAATGAAAGAAACAAAATAAAATTATACCTTAGCACAAAATGAACCTCCCTCCTCTATTATGACGTGAATTTGATTTGCTTGCTTTGAATTATTGTTTCTCACTCTTCCAACATAAGGAAAAATGGTCAACATCATGGTTTTTAATCTCTTATAATCTCGACATGATAAACCTATAATGAAGAAGCTTCAATAAATTAGTGGAAGAACCTCTAATTTATAGAATTTGAAAATGGATGTGAACTATCCATCTGGAGATGAAGATCAAGGGATGGGATTAAAGTATATTTTTTAATTCATAATGGAAATTTTGAATTAAAATTTTGAGTGGAGAACATTCGAGACTCACAAATGAATACAAAATTTATTTGGGAGGAGATATGATATAAAATTAATAATTGGATGTGAGGTGAATTATTAAATTGGAGAAAATTAGATCATGGAAGATAATAGGAATAAAGGTGGATTATTAAATTGGATCATTGAAGACAATGGGAATAAAGGTGTATTATTAAATTGGATCATGGAGGACAATGGGAATAAAGGTGGATTATTAAATGAGAATGGATGACAATGGGATTAAAGGTGGATTATTAAATTGGATCATGGAGGATAATGGGAATACAGGTGGATTATTAAATCAGAATGGTGGGTGATAGGTGGACCCTTTGGGCATGTGAGGATAATTTTTCTTTTTTAATATTTGTGAAAATTATGAATTTATAAAATCCATGGATTTTTAATTAGATAAATATTAGTTAATTAACTTTAGATTAATTTAGGGATAATAAAGTAGTGAATAGTGAATACAAAGTGAATAGTGAATAGGAAAAATTAAGGATGATTGGAGAGTACTATATATGATTAGGTATTTAGTAAAAATAAGGTTAAAATCAACAAAAAGTGTTTTATTTTAAGTTTCTACATCCTTGATAGTGGAAGGCACATTTTAGCTACTTTAGACAAACCTTATAGATATAAGGTTAAAGAGTGAAAAAAACAAATCACAAGGAAATTAAATTTACATAAATTAATAATTCACTTAGAAAATTGGTAAGTAGGGATTAAAAATTATAAGTTTGAACCAAAAAACCAAGAAAAATAAATAAAATGTGAGTAAATCAAGTTACCAAAAAGCCAAGGCTACTAAATGATCGATAAACCCAACAATCATATCTTTAAGTAATAAAAGTAATAAATCATATCAAACTAAGGACACATGAAACTAAAATTATTTGTACAACATGAATGTAAAATAAGTAACAAACCATACTCAAATAAAGATGGAAAAAGAACATAAATGTAAACAACATTGATGAAAGAGAAGTAACAATCCAAACTCACTCAACAATAGAAAAAACTAAATAGAAAATAGAATAAAATGGTCCAAAAAAGGGTGAAAAATAATCTCAAAGTTTCAATTAAAACCATGGATATTCAATAAGGATAAGACAATCATTAAGAAATTAACACATAATCATTCAAAGATGTAGCTTACACTCTAATGATAGATTAACTAAAACAATATTATTCTAAGCATATTTGAAAATAGATGGAGAATATGGAATATAGAAGTTGGGAAAAAGATTTAGAAACAAACTTTCCTATCAAGGGGGAATACAAAATGGGTGGTGGGGTAAATGAAGGTATCACCAAGTGAATAATATTGATCAGAGACTAGACACTAAAATCAAGTTAGTAAGATAAGAAGACTTTTGACATTATGGATTCTAGATAACTTTCCCTAGTCACATAAATTTGGGTTATCTAGTGAAGTATAAATATCATCCTATGAATTCTATATCCATGAAAATTATTATTGACCTACCTTTCCATAATGTCTTATCCACTTCTCAAGACCTCTTACAAAGTCATCCATATATTGAAAAGATTGGGTACTTACATGATAAAGTAGGTGGCACTGAATATAATTATTTTTAAGAGATTTAGACATCCCAATATATTAATCTATTGTACCCCAATGGACTCAAATCTATCATAATGCTAATTTTTGAGTTTAAAATTTAAATTAAATAAGATATGTGCCTAATAATCATGTATTTTTGTGTGATTTTAAATTTTGATTTCATAAATGGCTTTTTATCATAGCCTTTTTTAAATGATTTAGATTTTCAAATTTTTATGGCTTTTTGTATTCCTCCTCTATATGAATTCATAAAACCAAACATGGGTGATAGAAAACTCTATCATTAAAGAACATAGACTTGGTAGTTAGGAAAAATAATTTAGAGAGCATGGTGTCTAAGATTCTTATGATTAGACATTAAATAAGATTTCTATCTTAAAACTGACCTTAGTGTGTCCAAAGTTGAATGAAATATGGGAGAGAATTAAATTAAACATGGAACACATGAATTACCTCAAATCACAAAAAATGTATAGTGTGAAAATGATACAATGAAAAATAAGCATGACTCTATATCATAAGAAATAGTGGGGGTGAGACATGCAAAATAATTTGTTAAAATTGTTACCAAAAAAAATTATGACTAATTTTGAGAGTATGAAATCACAATTCTAAACCATTGCCTTATTTTTCTAAGTTAAACACTTATCTAGAAAGGAATTTATGGAATTAAATTTTTTGAGGAAGACCTAGTCTTATTCGAGGTCTTACAATGCAACTTACAAAAGATAAAATGAATAGGTGTAAAAATGAAGAATAATATTAGAGTCATTTTGTGAGGAAGGCCTATTCCTATCCAAGGTCTTAAACTACAACTCATAAAGTTAAATGCAAAAAGGTGGGAAAATAAAATAAGTATGTAAAATGAAAAATAAATGATCTAAAAGAGACTTCAAGATTGATTGGGAAAAAAATTAAGATAAAATATATTCATGAGGATGGTTGGGTCCTATCTACGATATGATAATTAAACTCACGAAAATGAAGGAATATAGATATACTGAAGTATAAATGATAAGAATAAAGGCTATTGAGATTGATGTAGTGCTACACATTAAGGATCTTTTAAAAAACCTATAAAATGTATTAGTATTTACAATACATGTAAATATGTGAGAGACATATATAATAATAATAGTAAATCATTTAAGCAAAATGTTTCTTTAAGAACTAAGCATTAGTGGGTTCTTTGAAAATACGTCCGTCATTAGTTTGTAATCTATAAGTATTAGGACTAAGAATATATTTGATAAGGTAATGACCCCACAAATTTTAGGTGTACTTTCCTTATTTATCATGGATATAATATAATTTGAAGATTAGGTCACCAATATTGAAATTACGCACTTTGAATTTCTTGTTAAGTTATTTAACAATTTAAGCTTTGTATTGGAAATTATGTTATTAGGCAACCATACATCACCCATAAAAAAAATATAAGGTATGGAAATAGGATTCATGCAATTATTCATTGGAAAATATATCATGAATATAAATGCGTAAGGATGCTAATTCAAATTATATAGGTAAAACAAATTCAAACCCATATATTAACAAAAATGTTATTTCCCCAATAACATTATTTATGCTATTATGATAAGCCTAGAGAGTGGGATAGAGATGAATGTGCCAATCAATAAGATATTATTGAATAGATTTTCTATAAAAAAATTAATAATTTTATTAGTAGCTTGTGCTTGGCCATTACATTGAAGATGACAAGGCATTGAAAATTTGTGCATAATTTTGAATTTTGCACATAGTTATTTCATATATTTATTTTTTAAATTTTCACCTTTATTAGAAATGATGGTATGAATAATGCCATAATGAAATTATTTTATTGAAAATAAATTCTAAAGAGGAAATTCTTATAACATTAACAAGAGGTAATGATGAAAGAGGTGGGTAATACTGGGCATGCTGACAACATGGAGAATACTGAGAAACTTAATGATCTTCTCAAATCAATGGTTATGTAAAGAGAGTCCTCTTTGACTCTAGTCTTTCCATTTCTTGTGTTTTGTTTCTGTGTCTATTGTTTCTCAGCTAGTGGTGTCGTCTCTCTGAAGGCATATTTTGTGTGATTGCCTTCTTGTCTTTTTTTCTCTATAAGGGTTCAACCCCTAGTTTGCCACCTTACCTTATCAAAAACATTAACAAGAGGTATAGCTTTGACCCACTTGGTAAAATATTTAGTGGTGGTGATAATGAATACATTACTATCTTGTAATCTAGGTAATTTATTGATGAGATATAATCCCCACATATAAAATCACCAAGGAGATTGGAAGGTTTGGAGTTTCACTAGAGGAGAGTGAATGAGATAATTATGAAGTTGACAAGGATTACACTTTTTAGTGAAAATAATGGCAAACATTTGAAGAGTAGGACAAAAGTATCCCATGTGTAGGCATGTGTAGGTTATGTCATGACTAATATAGTGACCATCATAGATGCACCCTTTTGCTTATTCAAGGAGATCAATAACTTATTTTGGAGTTACAAAATTGATTAAGGTAGCTTCCACATTATGATAATAGAGGTTATTATATTGAAGTACATATTTGTATGCTTATTTGTGAATTCAAGTATTTTTATGAAAATATACCTTTGGATGGTAAGTATGATGCTAAATTAATTGGATTCTTTTTTCGTACCATAATCTCCGTTGAGTGGTGATATCTTCAACGTGGAAAATTAGAAAATCATTTTTATGTTGTATAGAAGAAGGTAAATTCCTTATTTGGATAAGGAATTGTGGATTATGAAAAAATTGATGAGGATGAAATAGATTTATTGATAAAAAAAGAGAATCAACTATAGCATTTCATTCTCATGGGATTGGTTCAATGTAAGTGAAGTGAATTCCTTGGCAAATCTAGTGTAAATTTGATGATATGTGATAAGGTTTTCATATTTACATTGATATGTTCTAAAGCATGTAACTATGGGATATCTAAATTAATCATGAATTATATGCCTAATATAAGAGATTAATATTTAGCCATGTTATTGGTGACATCAAAGTTTAATTTAAATGATAGAGGTATGATTTTACCATGGGATTTTGTTAAAATTTATCCTACCTTAGCTCCTTGAAGGCATTTTGCATAGTCAAAGTTAAGTGTCCAAGTTTCTTCATGCAAGTCAATTGTAATTCTTGGTAATTATTCAAAGAATGATTTAGATTTAATGGTATAAGGAAGAGGCTCAAGTTATTCATGGTTATTTACTTCTAGATTAATAGTGAAGTTATGAAAATAGTACTTGAGAGAAATTTCTTGGTTAAGACCTTAAATATAAATAATCTCTTCATTAGGAAGAGTATCTTGAAGATGATTATTAGATGGTATGTAAGACATTGTAATTTTATCTTTAATGAAATATCCTTTGATAGACTTTTGTGTAACAATTCAGAGATCAAATTTGATCAGTAGGACCATCCATTTAACAATTTTATCTCTAGGTAGGAGAGCATTGGACAAAAAATAATGAAGTGGATCAGAATGAATGATGACATAAGTAGTTTGATAAATCATATAATGGAAGAGATTTTTAGTTGATAAATAAATAAATAGATATCCATATTCTAGTTTTATATAATTTTTTTATAACCAATTATGGTTTGATTGATATAATAGATGGCATATTCTTTACTATCTTTTTGGGCAAGCATTTCCCCAAATAATAATGGGGTAAATGATATATATAAGATATATGGATGATAACTTGAAGGTGGTATAAGAGTATGAGAATGAACCAAGGATTAATTCATGTTATCAAACAATTTTTGGCATGAAGTCATCCATTCTAGAGCATTGCATTATTAGTAATGAAATTAATGAAGTATATGTGGCAAGGCATTTCTATAAAAATGGGAATTTTTCACAAGTTTCCCAAGGTATGTGCATTTTTATGGAATGGAGAAAGGGATAGACATGTTAATAATATATTTTATTTTAGTTGAATCGACATCAATGACTCAATGGGAGACTACAAACCATAAGAGTTTACTAGAAGTAACATCAAACACACATTTGAAGGAGTTAAGTCTAGCTTTGTATTTAATAATTTGATAAAAAATGATAACTAAATCATGAATGTGATTCTCATAATGTTTATATTTGTAAATAAGATCATCCACATAGGTTTTGACAATTTTATGACGAGGTCATAAAAAAATTAGGTCATTTCATGTTGATAAGTAGCTCTGACATTTTTTAGACCAAAAGGATTTTTATCGTAGAAATAAGTATCTTGTTCTATGGTAAATTTCATTTATTTTAATCCTTGGGAGCTATGTGGATTTGATTATATCTTGATAAATTATCCATGTGTGATAACATTTCATAGCCAACGGTAGAATTAACCATGCCATCAATTGATGGTAGGGGAAAATTATCTTTTAGATACACCAAGTTTATGTTATGAAAAATAAATGCATTGATAAATAACCATGGTGACTTTTTTATGAACAAGGATGATGTTTGAAACCAATTTTGATTAATCCATGGGTTTAATGAATTTAACATCTAAAATTTTTATGATTTAATTGTGTCAAAAATTAGAAATTTTAGGATTAAATTTTCATTTCTTTTACCACATAGGTTTGGCATTCAAGTATGTAATTATATTATGGAAAATTATGTTAGGATAAATTTTAGGCATGTATTAATATGACCAAGTGAAAACTTTATGATATTTTTCAAATAAAATTCTAAACTTATCATTTTATTGAGGTGTGAGTTCTTTAGATATGGTAGTAGGTCAAGGACATGTAGGTGTATTGCATTTAATTTTTATAGTTTCTTAGATAAGCATAATATTTTCATATTGGAAATGATATGGAACAAGATGGAGGGAAGAAATAGGATGTGTTTTAGGATACACAATACAAATTATATTATTTAAGTACATAAGATTTTTTGAAGGTGGCCTATCTTATGATGTTGGCATGAAATTTGAGGTTCTCTATCATGGAGGAGTTATAGTACAGCTTCATCATTGGGAAGTGTGGTTAAAAGTCCATAATATTTGAGATAAACTTCAATATCAATGATTTGATTGCCTTTATTATCATATTTAGAATCTATTTATCTCACAATAGTAGCTTTAACATATAATGTAGTAGAAGATAAAGATTTTATGTTGATGGGATTAGGTTGAGAGAAATAAATAAGGTCCACATTATTTATAGTGGTTTGTTCAATATATGTGATCATAGGTGATAAATTGGGAAGAGTTATTTTAATCAATTTATATTAGGTATATTTAGATGATAGTGGTTGAATTTTATTAGATTGATCAATACCATTATAAGAGGGAGAAATGATATTTATGGTTGGTAAAGTGGGTTATATTGAATTGAGTTACACAAGCCATTTAGGGATATGGTAGTAGGGATTTATTTTATTACCCACTAATGATCGATTAGTAGGGGTACATAACCTTCAAGTTTTGATTTTTTATCAGATGAGATATGAATGACATGAACACCATGGTTGAAGTCTTACATTTTTACTAATGTATTTTGGTAATTTTGTGCATTTAAATATCATGATTGATCTTGGGCCCTGATATAACTGTCATCATAGGTGTGAGAGATAATACATGCATCAATTTATATAAGAGAGTCAGTAGTAGAAAAACCTATGTCACTAAATTTATAAGGAGGCATGGTTAAATGATATTTAAAAAGTGTAGCTATTCTATATTCAATATAGGTGAAATTATCCTTTGTGTAAGAGGATTCATATGAATTACATAGGGGAGAAGCATTGGTAGTATTATTGAGTAAGGGAATGATGTAATCACGTGGGAGTAAATAAATATGGAGGTATCAAGTGGTATTACAAGTATTTTTCACTTCATTTGGTTCATCTCCATTTGAATCTTCAATCGTAACATGTAAATTTGAATTCATGTTAATAAACTTAGGGAGAGTGGACCGTAGATGTGCTAAATAGTAAGAATGTGATATTGAGATTTAAGATTTAGTGATTGGATGCTCTATGGATTAGGATCAACTTCATATTTGTAGCATTTTAAATTATGTATGGATTTGATACATTGACTACCTAAAGAAGCAATTACATGCATATAATGGGTCCATCAACAACTGAGGAGCATGTTATAAGATAAGGGAAGATTAAGAATCATAAGATTAGTATGATCTATCTTGGGTCTAATGGTAAGAGGGATCAAAATGAAACTAATTGGTTTTTGATTGGTTTTATAGAATCCTCTACATGTGAGGTGTTTCTTTTAATATTTTATCTGGTGTATCCAATTTTTTGAATTAACTAAAGAGACATGACATTAATGCTTATCCTTCATTTATTATGACTTTTCAAATGAGGGGTTTTTATTCCAATTTTGATAAAGAGAGGTGAATCATATGGTTTAAATAAAATATCATCATTAATAATATCTTCTTTAATAAATTCTATAAATCATTTTATACAAGAGGAGACTATTTTGATTGTATGAAATTATATAAGTGGAGGAATATTATAAGGGAGTTCCAAATCGTGAGATTGTTGTTCTTTCATATCTTTCATTTTTTACAAAAGGAATTTATGATGACATGAATAAGTTAATACTAATTCCATGAAGGTAATTTTGTAAGGCATTGAGTTAAGTTCTTTTAAGAAATTCTAATGAGATTTAGAGGAAGAACTAGCATGAGGTTTATGAGAGATGTCATTTTTTATATGGATATAAAATCTAGGTTGAGGATTTGGTTGTGTAAGTGGTTTGTCATTGATATTTCATTTGGAAGATGTTGGTAAAGTAGTTTTAGTATATTTATGAAATTATTTATCGATAGAGGATTTATTAGGCTTAGTGCTAGGATTATTGTGAGTGAGTTTACATCAATAATTAACTTTAACTACATTCAAATATTGAGAGTTGGTGTAAAACTAATCATAATTGGTGTCAATTGCACAAATATTATCATTTAAGTGTTGTGTATTAGGGTTAGAAGAGTATTTTTGAGGTTTTGAGGGTATGGGTTTAGTAACTTGTTTCTTTTGATAAGATTTATGATAATCATGATGACATAATCCGATCATAACATCATGATCAAATGTGTTGCCTAACATAAAATAAACTAGAAATTTGATAATCCCATGAAAAATTTAATAATAATGACCAATGTTAGCATGAAACCACACAAAAAACAAATATTATGATCATACCATGATGGGGAAGCATTATTGTTATAGATAAAGCATTTAGATGGAGGTAGTAACTACATAATTTTTATTACTATTAATGGTGGGTGGGAATAATTTTAATTATTTATTTTAAATACTCTTATTTTTATTATAAGGGATTTAGATTATGTATTTATAATCATAATTTCATTAGTTAAATTTTGGAATGATTCCTTGATTGAATTGTGTGTTGGATCAAACTGTGTCATAAGGAAGTCTTATCTTTTAGCTTGATCAAATGTCTTGTTTAAAGTTTGTGTGGAAAGAGTTCATACCTTGTATTGAAGACAAGGTTTTTAAGAAATGATAAATAATTTTAAAATATTATCATCATTCATGTTGTGATTTGATTTGTGAGCTAATGATTTCCATCATTGAATAAAAGTGTGAGATAATTTAGATGGTAATTTCATAGCATTTGACTAAGGCAATTTTTTGGGAGATCATTTTGTTGAAATTATTTAACTAAAGAATTGATTAAATCCTCTAGTTGTGAGGTGGAATGTTGAGGAAGTTGATTATACCATTCTAAAACATTTTATATGAATATTTTAACTAGATGTTTGGTAGTAGAAAAGGTATTGGTTTGGACCCATTCCTTGGAGAGATTACCAAATGATTTAAGAAAGGTGGCAAGGCAAAGTATTTAGTTCCATAATATTTAATGGTTAGTTATATTTTTACAATATCAATGGATACAATGAAGGGAGCTAATGGTTTATTTTGAAGGTGTTGAAGCATCTTGTTATGCATAATAGTTGGATGAGTGATATTCCCATTGACATACCTAAGAGAAAGAGGAACAAAGTTTTGGTTATTTTGAGGTATGAGAAGGGGAGGTTGATTAGTCATTTTAAAGATGTGATGTTGAATTTGCATCATTTGGGAATTGTTGGATGTTTTCATAACATTAATTTGTTGAACCATTTAAATAAGAATTTGAGTGGTATTGATGGTGTATTTTGAATTCTAGTGGTAGGTGATGGTGGATGAGTGTGAATTTTAGTATTTTAAGGAGGAAAATTCTCCATAATTAGGGATATGAATGTTTATTAAAGGAAGATTCACTATGGGAATATTTTATATGTGAGTATCTATTAATCCAATGGTATAATAAGGAAGTTTGGATAGGATTTTATCATGAGAAGTGTGTACTGGATTAGATTCATCAAAGTCATCACATTAGGTGATTTGAACCATGTTGAAATCAATAGAGTTAGACAAAGTATGGGAATAAGTGCACCATGAGGGATTATCCTCTTGGGTGGCTAAGATATGTAAGAAAGAAAAAACCATGTATCTTCTAAATGGGTTAATATTATTAGGGAAAATTTTGATGGGTTATTTCATGGTGCTAAGTAATGCGGAAAGGAAAATAGTTAATTATATATTATTGGGAAATTTGTTTTGAGAAATGAAGCTAAACCAACCACTAGTGGGACTAGATTGGCCAAATAAGTGGGAACTAAATTTAGTACTAAGCCATCCTGATGATACAAGATCAGCCAAATCAGTCCATTTAGATATTTTTAAAGAGGTTATAGTATGGCGTTAATCTAAATCATCCAAAAACTACATAATCAGATCTAGTTGGATTATAAATAGAAAACAAAATGAAATAGAAATAAAGTAAGTTAGTTAGGGGATATGTAATCGATCATGTTGATTTATTTAGATTTTGGATAGGAAATAGAATGGATTGGAAATAAACTATTAGTTAGGGACTACACACTTAAGCAGGTTGATCTAGTTGGACTATAAATATAAAACACAACATACTAGATATGAAATAAGTTAGCCAGAGGCTATGCATTCAAGCATGTTGATCTAATTGTATTTTGGATAGAAAATAAAATGGACTAGAAATGAACTAAGTTAGCTAGGGGTTACACAATCAAGTAGGTCAATCTAGTTGGATTCTAGATAGAAAATATAATGAAATAAAAATGAACTAAATCGACATCTAATTGAGTAGGTTGATCTAGTTGAATTCTAAATATAAAACATAGTAGACTAGAAATGAACTAAGTCAGCTAGGGGATACATAATCAAACAAGTCAATTTAGCTAGATTTTGAATAGAAAATGGAACAGACTAGAAATGGATTAAGTTATTTATGGGCTATACAATCCAATAATTTGATCTAGTTGGAACATCGGATAACAAATTAGTATACTAAATTGAGTTGGTTGATCTAGTTCTATAGTCTAGCCAGAGTTTTAAACTACTAAAATTGTATGATTTAGTTTAAAAATAGAAGTAAATTAATCACACAAGCAACTTGATCAAGATGGTAGATCTAGTTGAAACCCACAACACAGGACTTGTATCAATGTTGGCTAATATAGTCTATAATACAACATAGAATAGTAAGTATCAAGTAAAAATATAATTTTATATCTACTAATGATAACTATCTGAAAATAATATTAGGATATTGTACTAAAGATTGTGTTTGACCATGTAGACTTCTAAATGTATTGGATAATGATGACCAAATGTTTCAAAACATTAACTATGGAAAAATTTTCATTTCCATAGCCTACTAAACCTAGTTTTAAGGGTAATCTATAAGTAAATTCTTGATGGTAACTACTAATTGATGCACCACATAATCAAATATATGGTTGGATTCCTAAGGTTAAATACAAAGGGAAATCCTAGGCATTTACAAAATACCATGAGGTAAATGGAAACTAAAGATTGTGTTTAGCTTTGTATTATGGCTATGAGTATTGGGTCAATCCCCTCACACCATTATATTTGTAAACATTAGTCAAGGATTGTAAATAGAATATTGAGTATCTCTTCATGATAATATCTATGTAGTTTTAAAAATACCTATACATATTTTCTAGGGAAAACCAAACAAGATAAAAAAAATGTGAAAATCATTTTCTTAAAAACCAAATTACAATTTTTGAAAGTAAATAAACAAGTAAATAATTTTTAATTTAAAACATAAAAATGATTTTAATTAATATAAAATTAGGGGTTAGTTTCAATCACTTATTATATAAAATGAAACATATAAAATAAGATCGAGTAAATCAATCTAGTTGAGCCATCAGTAAAAAACAAGATCAAGCTACTCGATACCATCTACTTGAAAATTAGACCTAAAATAAATAAAATCAAGCTAGTCAATTTAGTTTGCTTACAGAAAATAAAAATATATAAAAATTTCAAATTGGTCGATCTAATTTACCATGTGTATAGTTTGATATAACTAACAATTGAGTAAAGTAATTAAGTATATTTTTAAACCAGAAAAGTAGGAATTGTAAATTTTTAAAAATTGACAAGGTTGAAATACCAAGCTGTTAAGAATGAACTTGGAAAATAGAACAAGATCAACTAGGTTTATTGAGTATAATTGATAATTTTTTGTTTATTAGGTTTTCCAAGAGAGGGTTGTAATTATATAAAGGTAGAAAACTAGAAATATAACTAATAAACAAAATTGAGAAAGTAGATTTAGTATGATAAGACAAAAAATATGACTATTAAATAAGATCAAGTAAATTGATGTAGTTGATTATACATAAAATGTAGAAAGCAAAAAATGATTGGATTAATTAATTTGATTTTGTTAGTTAAAAAGTAAAAATTATGTATAAAAATATTTAGCAGATTGATTTTTTTAGACATAAATAAAAATTCAAAAGACTAATAAATAATAGGATCAACCAGTTCGATCTAGTTAGCCAAAACTAAAACCTATGAAGAGAAGATAAAAATAGGTTAACCAACATGACCTAGTTGACTATAAACCTTTGTACCTATAAATATAAAAAATGAATAGATTGAGCATCTTGATCTACTTATTTTTAGTGTTCTATATTTGCCCCCTAGATGATCATAATATTGTTCAAGTATTTTACTCAAATCTAGCCCAACATGGGACTAATCCTAGGCTATGGGTAACTTAATAATGAATTAGACCTCTGGATAAGGTTGGCTTCCTTCTGATCTATCACCTAAATAACAATATGACTAGTAAAAGGAAGAGAGAAATGGGTAAAACTGCATTAAAACATATAAAAGAGTCAATACACTAGTAATGTGATTATTCATCCACTATATTTAAAATTCTAATAAACACTAATGAGATTGGTTATAACTCCAAATGGTTGTTTATGAATTAGTATTTCATATAGAGGTTCACCAAATAATCAAAACCTAAGGGAAGAGAAGCTTGATTTAAGGCACTAAATAATCAATGTATCCACTTGTTAAATTTAATCAAATGACATTACACACTGAGCATGACCTACATAAAAATATGAAATAATAGCTCGGTGAGATCATGATTTGACAAGGGAGATATTTCTACCACATATGCAAATCAATCTAACATTAACACACTATACCAAAATCACAAAATATGAAAAGAGTCCTTTATTTATCTTAAGAGGTTATGAAGATCAAAGTTAGGTAGAGTTTAGTCATGCCCAAGAGAGGGATTACCAAGATGTTTTCAAGGCTTAGAAGCATGTATTTATAAAAAAAGGGATGAGAGAGAGAAGTAACTGAGGAAACAAAAAACATTAAATGAGGTCCAACTACCCTTTATGGATTAGGATTATTGATGATGATAAGTCATGATCTTATCAAGAAGGCTCAATTTAAATAGCTTTCAAAAAAATTTAATGCCCCATGATATTTATTTAACCAGGTCTTCATCTTAAGATTTCATGCCATTTTCATTTGATCTACTGATGAGGACCAACCCTTCATACCTTTGAACTGAAATAGTCTTGCTTGATCTCTTTCAAGTGGCCATATATCCTCATTTATTGATGTAATGACACTTCTAGAAGATAATATATTCTATTATATTTTATTTTTAATATAAATTCATTATGGACTAAAGACCAATGTCATTTATTGGTTTTCCTATAGCTCACTGCCTAGTCTTATTTTGAAAACAAAATGTTGACCTTTGATTGAAATTGGTCTAAAATACCTATCCTATATCTATGAATTTCAAATGGTGATGTTTGGTCTCTAAAATGTGACCTTGGTTCAATCCTAGATCACCCTTGAGCTTGGATTCTATGCATTTGCTTCACCTAAATCCAAAATAGATTGTTTAACTTTCATCAAAAATATCCTAGGCTTAATTTCTCTCATTGTATATTGATAGACATGGCATATTTGACTCTTTTAACCTTTTTCCACACCATTGATTTCCTTGTATGAATGCTATGGAGTTATAGATTTTATACAACACCCACTAACTTTTGAAACTTGTCTTATTTGTATGCATCTTCAATATCTTTTGACCTTTTTGATTCATATCACTCTGTTGATCTTTCTCTTCTAGATGAACATTGATCATTGATCTCCTAGAAAATAAATGTACTTGTGCCACTTTTCATGCATGTATTTTGTCCTTAGATTTGATGACTTACTTGACTCATACTCACCATTAGATCTTGGATGCATGATTGAATGTGTGTCATTGATTTGCTTGGGCTCATTAACATATCAATCATCACTCATCATTGGATCTTCTATATGATTGAATGTAGATCATTGATCTTAATATTTGAAATCAAATGGCTACTTCATGAGGTCTTACTTTAACATCTACATGCATGTATTTGATGTCTTGATAAATTTATTTAATGTTCACATGACCATCACTGGGATATTTGAACTTCAATGGTTATTTGTTGAGTCTTGAATTTGATGTTCATGTACCCATCATATGACCTTCATGAGAACATCAATGACATACATTCAACCGTCAATCTTTGACCCCCAATATATGATTACTAAGATTTAATTTTATGTTTTCATGGATGTCTTTGAAACATTTGAAAACCAATGGTCATTTTTTGTGCTTGAATTTGACACTTGCAAGACCATCCTAGACCTTTTTTAAATTGAAAAAACTATTCATTGTATCCTAAAATTGGCATTTGTGTAAATGTATTTGACCTGCTGAAACATAATTTCCTTGAGTCATTTTCTTCATACTTTTATCTTTGGTATTTTGTATTAGACAAATGACCCTTTGGGTTTTGGCCGTAGAACACTTTGCTTAGAAATACCCTTAAAAAAAGTGTTTGGGACACTTTCCTATAGAAATGACCTTTCAAAAAAAATGTATAAGACACTTTGATTGAAAAATTACCTTTTGGGACTTTTTCTTTAGACCTTTTGGATTAGAAATACCCTTCATTAAATTATTTAGGACACTTTGCTATAGCCTTTGGGAAAATTGTTTGAATAATTTTCCTAAAAGAAATGACCCTTAGGCTTTTACTATGAACAAAATGTCTAAGAGAATTTACACTTATGATTTTTTGATGTAGATAATTTCTCCAAAATAAATAGGTCTTTATGAACTTTGTCTCGGAAAAGTTATCCAAAATAATATCCAACACTTAGCCAAAAAAGGCTGCTGAAAGATTTGAACTTACCAAAATAAAAGCCTGAAAGAAATATGCCAAGTAAAGACTTAGTCAAAACAAAGGTTTTGTACTTAGATTTTTGAAATCCTATAGTATTTTCTTGAACATGTGCTTAAAACTATTATATTTCTATGAAAACTTATCTAGATCTTCCATTTACTAGGTAGACCTATTTCTCTAAAATCAATAGAATTACTCTTTAAGATTACTTAAAGTGTTTTCAAAATTGTTACAAGTAATATGATCTCCCTCTTTTATCATTGGGTCCTTCTCTCAATCAAGAACATTTCGTAGTCCTTTAAATCTTTGTATATAGGCCCAAAAATAGCCAATAGTTATATAAAATTCTTGGAACTAAAGACAAAAAATAGACTAGATTGACTAGCTCGATCTAGTTAGCTGAGAAATAGACCTATAAAATAAAAATGAATCAACTAGATCAATATAATTAATTATGATTGAAAAATTAAATAAATGCAAGGGTTAGATTCATTTTAGTTTAATAATAATGTATGAAATGGATTAGGATGGATCTATAACGTGTCTCTTTTATGAATTCTAAGCTCTAAGAAAGAATATTACCAACAATTTATTGTATAGATATTTATATCAAGGTATGACCAATTTAGATATGCTAAACCTAACTAAAGAATCTCTTACTACACAACATTAGAAGAGAGGGTTCCAAAGCATACAGGAAAATGATACTATGTAATTAATCTAGATAGGCCTATAACACATAAAATAAAGCTAATCTAATGCTTAGTAAAGATTATGGAAAAAAGAGGGATGTTTAACAAACAACATATAACAAGCAAAGAGAAATCTAATTAAGTCAATGTAGAGGTAAACTAATCAAGGAGTACAAAATTAAACCTATTAGCTTTTGTAATATCTATCTAACAAATGAAAGAGTAAAATTTGTGAATAATTACCTTTGGACAAATTTGTCATGCCTTATTCTATACTTATACAATGGTGCTTTAAAAGAGGTTTTCATGGATTTGTAAGGATAACACTATAGAAATAAACTCTACACTAGAAGACTCCTAATTTTCATCCAAGACTTTCCCATAAGATAAGATTATTTCTTTCGAAGGTAAACCCTAAGCAATGACTCCTCAAGTGTAGAATTAACAAAATTATGAGATACAATAATGTTTAAATGAATGTTATTCTCTATTGGATTAAAGTGAGGGGGTATTTATGGAAAATTATTAAACCTAAAATATCATGAGAATTTGGCTAACATGATTAACTAGCTTGATTCTATTAGGTTGGAAAGATAGTAATTAGGTTTCAAACTAGGTTGGTCAAGTTGACTTAGGTTCGTAGTATGTGTTGAATCCCTAACAAGATAAACCTAGATGCCATAGTATGAAAATGAATAAAAAGGATGTTTGCTTAGTTAAGGGATATTTTTTAAGGGGATTTATTTAGAGATGTGGGGTAAATGGGTTTTAATTTCTTAGGGAGTTGGATAAAAGTGACTTATAGTGGTTTTAGGTAATGGTATAGGAACCAACAATATTAAAAATCATAAAAGGTCTTCCCACCCCTTTCATAGTGCACCCTTTAAAGCATGCAATTAGAGAGATTAAAAATTGATAGGTTCCTACAAGAGAGAAAGTATCAACAAATGATAAATTTTAAAAATATTATGGGTATACAAAACCTAGATACCTTTAATTACTAGATCTTAATAGGGGAGATGTCAATTAAATTAGAGGATATTGATAAATTTTACTATTGACTATCATAGGTGAGAGAGAATAGGTTGTAGGAGATGACATCTATGGTTATATTCAATAGTCCCATATATATTTTATTGGGTAGAAAACACTATATGGAGATCAAAGTAACATGGCTCATTTTGATAACATTATCAGAGGTGATGTTCTAAAGTTATGGAAGTTCATTTATGTACTATTGGACTTGTTTATAGTGGTGGAGGGTGACATGGTTATAGTTTAATATTTGACACATTATGATAGAGGGTACTAGATATTCTTGGGGTAATACAATACTATCCCATTTATATAAATATTTGTATTGATTTTTATTAGAGAGCCAGGGTTGTGGTATTGAAGCTAGCACCTTAATACATGCATGGCCTTATGAGTATATTATGGTAGTTCATTCTATTAGTGTACCATTATTAGGTTGGGCATATCCTTTTATATTTTTAAGGGTGGGTACTCCCTCATGGTAGGTTTCATACCATTATGGAGTAAAATACTATTTTGGATAGGTTGTCACCAAACCAGATTATCTGAATCCATATAGGACATTTGATGGGTGGCCTAAGGATGGGCATGAGTTTCATAGGATCTAGATTAACATGTAGTTGATTAACTATACTCTTGGTATATATGATTTATTATACTATGATCATGTTTTATGGTAGTTTGGCTTAGAAGTCATGGCATTAGTACCATACCCATGGCCATGTATAGTGTGAAGTGGGCATATGCCTAATGATAGAGCCACATTGACGCATAGGGATATAACCACACATCTTGTTGATGAGAGAGATATCATGGATCCCTTAGTTACATGGGATGATTTATTATGTATTCATGGTTATATGAATTGGTGGATATATACCTATTGGATATTAGTTTTACTAGTTATAATTTTCCATCTTTGTACCATACATGTGGCATAATGAGAAATAAGGTGAGATGGAGGTGGTATTGATATTGTCGGATCATTAGATGTATATGTGGAGGATATAAAATCTAAACATAAGTAATTTAATTTTTAATTATTATATTTTATGATATAGTATTTGGTATGATAATTGTAATTGATTTGTGTTTTCTATGTCTTGTAAGTAGGCAATCAGGAACGAGCTACCATGGTAAGCCGAGTGATCTAGGATATCACTCAAAGTGTGCTCATGGATATATATGGATAAGCATTTATTGAGATATTTTTTTATATTATGAATGACCATGCACATTTTTTTGATCTACTAATAAGGGTAGTGACTACATATCACACTATAATGATTGAGCAGGAGGAACTACATGAAGAACTTGATGACTGTGAAACTACACAATTTAGTACCATAGATGCTATGTACATTTGTATTGAGTGATATGAAAATCTATGAAATTATCATGAGGAAGCATTTCATCGACTAGGCACATATGAGAAGATACCACAATGGACCCAAGTGATTCCACACTCAAGGGCAGTGAATATATCTAGTGATGATGAGTATACACCTAGGGATAATCCCCCAACATATGATTTATATTATTATTTATATAGTATATATCATTTTTATTTATATGTGATATTATTCGCATGGTTTATTTTATTTCATAAGTACATGGATAGTTTAGTTCTATATGACATTTGAATACTTTAATTATATTTGTTTTCAATATGTAGATTTAGATATAATATATTACATAATTGTATGAAATATATCAATTTTAATAAAATATTTTGCATTTTTAAGAATAATAAAATGTTCATCATATGTAATGAAATCCAATTGGAAATCAGAATTCTCAATTTTAATGATAATTTGGTAATGGAATTATTGGTTTTGCTTATGTCATTAACTATGAAGTATCTCTAGAAATATCTTGTGAATTTTTATGAATCTATTTTTGTACCAATATCTAATGTGTAGGTAATCTTTATCCACGTTCCTCTCTATGAAGGACCCAATCTACCAATGGCTCCTTAGTAGGATTAATGTGGGAGAGATTAGCCATGGTAGAGGGTACACTAGGAGAAGGACTTCTACTAGTGGTCATCTTCTATGAAGGTATATAAACCACATATTTCTCAAAAGGAGAAACATGGAATGTCATGACCCTATTAGAATATCCTCTTGTATAAGTGTTTAAAATAGGTCTAGATATGTCTTTTCAAAATGTAATGATTTTACCAATCATCTAACTATGTAAAATTTTACTGAAGAGCAAAACAATCATTATATCGGTGCCCATATATATCATTTTAATTGTAAAAGTGTTTTCATTTGACATTTTAAAATATGTGTCATAAATGAGAATTAGGAGAAAGATTTATCATTCATTTATCTAATAATGTGTGAAATATATCATGTGGTCTATCTTGGTGCTAATCAAATTGAAGTGGTTATATTTTATAGAGGCATATGGTTTAACTATAGGAGGTACTCGATGAGTGTGTTCTTTTCCTTTATTCATTACCTTTATTATTTTTTCTTTGTAACACACTACTGGTTTTGTAGATCTTGAAATCATAATATTTAATGAAAAATTTAAATCTAAAAGTCATATAAAATAGAGATACTTGTAGAAGAAGCAAGGAGGGTGAAAGGGTGAGTTTAAATTTTAGTTGAGTGAAATTTAAAATTAGGAAGTATGGGTAGTGATAAAAATAAGAGTGGGAGTGAGTTGGGTTATCATGAGGGTGAACACAAAGAAAATCAAGGAAAAACATGAAGAAATCATGTAAAACATGTGAGAACTCAAGTCTTATATGTTTTTGATAAAGTAAGGTGGCAAACCAGGGACCGAACCCTATATAGTCAAAAAAGATAAGAAGGCAAACAAACAAAAAATGCCTTTAGAGAGACGACGACATAGCCTAGAACAACAGACAGAAACAAAACACAAGCAACAAAAAGACTATATTTAGAGAGGTCTCCCCTTACATAACTATTGATTTGATAAGATCATTAAGTTTCTCATTCTACACATTGTCAGCATACCCAGTATTACCCACCACTTCCAGCATAGACATTTTTAGCAGAATTGTATTTCGAAGCCCTTTGGTGAAGACCTTCTCTAGCTTCTGAATGCAGTCCTTCAGGGCCCCAATTTCAATTTTTCAATTAGTCTCATTCTCAATGCCCTCACTAGCTTTCTCAACATACATTTCCCCCTTATTTTCAGTAGTTCCCATAGTATCAGCACCCTACTCCTTAGTAACCTCAAAATCCCTAGTAGCCTACTTCCCTCCAATGTCCTCCAAAATTTCCTAGATTTTGAGCTCCTTAGACTCTTCCTCTTGGGTTGCTTCTTCCAAAGCACTTTCTGAATAATCAATTACTTTGACCTTTGGGGCTAGTTTACTAGCAATCCACCTTGACCTTCACACTCTAGAGGGGAATCCTTCCTTATTAATTTTGGAAGGCTTGTGATATTTTCCACCTTGGCCCCTCGTGGCCCTGCCTAGATTCTTATGGGTCCCTTCCATAGTCTCTTTAATATTTTCTTCCTCTTCATCAATATTTATCTTCTTACCCTTCTTGCTCACAAAAGAGCTAGGGTACCAATAGGGGTCTTTTCAAGGGTGGAGAAAGAGACATCTTTTGTTTTGGTAGGAGCAAGAGAAACCCAAGACTCATCAATAGCATCACCAGACATTAGGTTGGAAGGAATTTCTTCACTATCAACTCTGATATTCTTGGTTGGCATGAGGTAATGGTGAAAGTTGTATAGGTATAAAACTATCCCTTGGTGTAGGGGAATAGGGTTTATATCCATATTCTTAACCATTTTAGCTCTCACCCTTAGGACAGAGTGTTCTAAAGAAGAGAGCAGGTAAAAAGGAAAGCTAATAATAACATTGCACCTAAAATGATTTAACAAAAGAAGGTGGTAATTGTAGAACCTGGTAAATTTCCCCTTGAGAGTGAAGTACTTCATGAGAATGAAGCACACTCCATCCCATGGCTCCAAAAGTTTAGCATGCTTGAACCCTCCTTGATACGGGATGAGTTCTTCTCCCTCACCGAGAAATAGTTAATGGCTAGCCATATCCATGATTTTGGTTTTCCTTTAGAGTTTTATACCCTGCATGGTCATTCCCATGGCCATATAAATCATCTTTTTAGAGATTTCAAAACTAATACCACCCACTATGACATACCTATTCAACCAGGATCTCACAAACTGCTCAGACAAGTTTTTGTCATAACCATTCAACCTTTCCAAATATGGGCTGATACCCCCTTCTTTACAATAATGCCAAACCAGTGGATTATATTTAAATTCACATCAAGAGATAGGTTCAATTCAAATATGGTCTCCCCCCATTCTGTAATTATAGACAAAGACAATAGAGTTCTTAAGTTTTACCTCCATCTTTGAATTGGTAGCTAACCCTTTCTTCCATTTATGCAAAATGCAAATGTGATAGCTCATTTTACAAAATGCCTTGCAATGATGATGTTGTCCACTCCCATGCTTGAAAATAATTTCCCCTTGATTTTCATGATGAGACTCGCATGCCTCAACCTCATGATATAATGAATTATTAATGATTACCAAGAAAGTACTAAGGGTATCAAGTTTTAAGATCCCCAATGGCCCTCTCCATGTGGACCACCTCTGAAAGCTATCCTTGTCATCAATGCACCTCATTCCTAACAAGTCATCTCCTTTTAAGTGATCTCCATAATGTTTAAGAGAATATGAACACCTTGTCACCACACCCTCCAACTTGAAAATTGCTGACCAAGGTTGGCACAAGCATCAGTGACCCTATTGCCTTCTCTATAGGTATGGGAAATCTCAACTTTGGAAAAAATTTGTAAAATAAATTGGATATCAGTAATGATGTTTTTTAGCTTGATTTCCACATTTGATACTTTATTAATGGCATCTATGACCATCTTAGAGACTCCTTATATATTCAAGTTCCTTATTCCTAGGGATATAGCTAACTTTAATCCCCATAGTAAAGCCATTTCTTTAACATAGTTATTACTCTGGCATCCAATTCCACCAGCATAGATAGTAGACATCCATCCTATATCATTCCTTATAATTCCTCCTCCACTAGCTTTACCATCCAACTTGGATGCCCCATTAAATTTGAGTTTTATCCAGTTAGGTTTAGGGGGGATCCATTTAGTATTAAGTCTATGTAGTATTTTTGAGTTATTATACCTAGGGATTTGGTTTAAAACCTTCCATTTGGCTGCAATTTGGCTTTCAATTTGAGGTAAGGGTTTCTCCACAACATGAATATGAGCTATTATAACACTTTCCATAATGGTCTTAGCAAAGGAGTTAAACACCTGAGAAGCATTTATAGCAGTGTCCCTAAAAATTTTGTGATTGTACTCTTTCCATAAAGTCCAACTCAAACATGGTAGAGCTTGCTTCCATAATTCCACAAGATAGGGATCTATGAAGGTTGGGTTTTAACTGAGAATTAATTCTTTAAGGTCAAAATTTTAGACCCATTCAATACCAAAGTTGTTAAGTATTGTGCCCCATAATTCCTGGGCAAACTCATAGTGGATAAAGAGGTTTGAAATTGATTCCTCTTTTGAACGACATAGGAAACATCTATTAACCAGAGTAAACCCTCTCTTTTGAAGGTTATCCTAAGTAAGGATTTTTTTATGAGCAGCAACCCACCAAAACATGTTAATTTTTGGAATAATTTTATGATTCCAAACATTTTTCCATACATCTTTATTCTGAGCTTTAGGAATGAGCAGATGGTAAGCAAATTTGATAGAGAATGATCCATTCTTATCTGGCCACCAGTATTGTTCATACTCCTAGGGGAAGAGAGTGATTCTGATCTCAAAATGCACTGTTGGATCTCCTAAACTCTTGAGAAAAGCTCAGGCTGGTGCACACAGCAATCCAAAATATTTTTCTTGCTCCTCATCCCATTGTTATTTTCCATATAATCACTAACCCTATCTCCAAAAAACTAGGTATTCAAGTCAAGAATCTCTCCATAGTTTTCTTGTGTGATGAGAGCCTTATCCTTTAACCAGATATCATCCCAAAATTTAATATGCTAGCCATTTCCAAGTTTCCATCTAATTCCCTATTTGAGAAGGCTTCTACTTTTTAGCATTTTATTCCATATCACAGATCCCTGGGGTAATCTCATTTGTTGAAGAAAGTTGGAATCATCAATGCTATGCATGTATTTGGCATACATTATTTCCCCCCAATCATTGTTTTTATGGATCAGGTTCCAACTAACTTTTGAGAGAAGGGCTTTGTTCATGTTCCTGATGGACCTAATATTAAGTTCACCATGAGATTTTGGAAGACACACTTTTTCCCATCTGATTAAAGACATTCTCTATTTGTCTTCCACTCCCATCCATAAAAATTTCCTTTAGATCTATTCCTATTTATCAACAAAATATGTATGAATTTTAGAAAGAGACAAGAAGTATGTAGGAATGCCTTGTAGTGAAGCCCGAAGAAGTTGTAATTTACGAGCACTACTGAGTAGTTTCCCCTTCCAACCAAGAAGTTTCCTCTACATTATTTCCATAATTCCATTCCAAAATATAGGAGATACCTCTTTGACTAAGAGTGGGAGACCCAATTAGGTAGCTGGTAGGCTAGCTTCAACACATTTTAATATATCAATGATTATGTCTAATCTCATTAGGAGTGTTGAAGAAATACACATTGCTTTTCTGGAAATTTATCCTTTGTCCCGACTCTCTGGCATAATTATTTAAGATATTCTTCCATATTCTATCTTAAATAACTAATAAGATGCCAAATAAGATGGTATCATCCACAAACTGCTATACCACCATAGGATGAAGGAAGGAGGCAGGTTTGATGTTCACTAGCTTTTTTGAGGCTATATCTGCTTATATGTATCTTCCCAGTGCCTCAGCCATAATGATGAATAAGTATGGGGAGAGAGGGTCTCCCTGATGAATTCCTCTTGAGGACAAGAAAAATCCTCTAGGAACACCATTAACTAGCACTGAGAATTTTTCAAAAGAGACCACATTCAATAACGAATGAGGCATTTTATCATTAAACCCAAATTTTGTGATCACTTGGAATAGAAAAGTCCATGAGACTCTATCATAAGCTTTAGAAATATCAAGCTTGAGAGCCATCCTAGGGATCCTACTCTTATCCATGGAGTGAATAGTCTCATGTGTGGTGATCACAACATCAAGAATCTGCCTACCTGGGATGAAACCTTTTTGAGCAGGAAAAATAATTTTGTCTAGCAAAGGTTGAATCCTCATGACCAAAATTTTAGTACATAACTTATACACAGTGTTGCATAGACTAATGGGCCTAAAATTAGTGATGTGTGAAGGTTGTGATTTTTTAGGAACAAGTACTATGAAGGTATTATTAACTTGTTTCAAAAGTTTACCTGATCTAAAAAAATCATAAACAGCAGCCGTGAGGTCCGCTCTTACTATCTCCCAATATTCCTGAAAGAATATAAGAGGAAAGCCATGAGGACCCATGGCTTTAAAAGCACCCATGGAGAATAAAATAACATGGACTTCTTCCTTAGATATAGGCTTTAACATCTCTATATTATCTTCTTCCATTATCAAATAGGGGATTTTATCAATGAATTGATTCATAGGTCTATCAATTTTATCATTATTATTTTCTTTTGTTAGCAGATTCTGGAAGAAAGCCCTAGCTTGTTCCCCTATTTCATTATCCTTGGTAATAATGTCACCATTATCTAGTATAAGCTTAGTTATTGAGTTTTCTTTCCTATGTTTTATAGCTGAGTGATGAAAAAAGGCAGTGTTCCTATCCCCCTCTTTAAGTCACTAAACACGGGATTTCTATTTCCAGAAAACCTCTTCTCTTTCCATAAGATTATTCCATTCTAAAGACAAGGTATTCTCTTCTTCTAAAGTTTCCTTAGATTCATCCCCTTGATCTATCAATTTTTGTATATCCTTGAGTTTTCCCACTATATTTTTCTTCTGCTAGAAGACCTGCCCAAAGTTGTATCTATTCCATCCATAAAATTCTTGTTTAATGTGCTGGTTTTTCTTGACTATTCTAAACATAGGAGTACCTTGAATAGGAATTTTAAACCATTGGGCCAACATTTTTCTAAAGTATTTGTGTTTGATCCACATAGCTTTAAAATGGAATGGGGAAGGTCTGGAATGTCCCTGTTCTCTCCAACTGAAGAAGATCGAGCAGTGGTTAGACATGGTTCTAGGGAAAGATTACACCTACATATTATGATAATCCTTTTAGTTTCTTGATATAAGAAATCTATCTAATTTAACCTGATTCATTTGATCTCCTCTTCTTCTATTGGTTTAGGTAAAATTTTGGTTTTGCAGTTCTATGTCCAATAATCCCCAATCATTGACGAATTCAGCAAAGTTGAACATGTTGTCTGAGTAATCCATAATTACACCCTATTTTTCATAAGGGTATAGAGGAGTGTTAAAATCTCTAGCTAACATCCATCTAATGTTCTAGGGATTATTCCTAAAACTACTCAAGTCTATCCATAATTTCTATCTCAAAGCTTTGTTATTCGGTCCATAGACATTGATCAATGACCAGTTTAAAGATTTCATAGAAAAATTGGTAATCAAGAATTGCTTATTATAAGCCATAAGAGACCCCTAGATTTTAGCACTATTCCACATAGTGACAATCCCCCCTAAAGCCCCTTTAGCTGGACTAATGCAAAAAGTTGCCTTAGGACATATATAGGCAGTAATTTTCATAAAATTCTCCTCATTCATCTTGACTTCTTGGAGTAATAAAATATCTAATTTATTATCTAAAATATAGTTTTAATGTCAAACTACTTTGAGGGACTATTAAATCCCCTCAAGTTCTAAGATAATATCCTCATTTAGAGGGTTTGGTGGGTTGGGTCTCCAGTGTTTTTTGTTTACCACTGGCAATCTCCCTAGCAATCTCTCTTTGTCTTGTTTCTCTTAGGGTTGCCCTCCCTTGTTTGGGTTCAGTGTCAACATCTACAAATTTTTTACCTTTTCAATTATTTTTCTTTGGGGTAACCCATTATTCCTATTAATTACTACCACTTTGTCCTATTACACCTATTGATAAATAGTTTTGTACTTGGTCTCTGACTTCCAGAGCATGGAAAATGTCTTTATTTAACTATGGGTCTGCTTCTCCTTTAGTGGGACTTTCTGGAGTTGCTTCTTCTTGTCCAACTCTTGGAACTTTGTCTTCTTCATTGACTTCCTCTATTAAAAGGTTAACTCTTTCTCCTTAGACATATTAGTCTATTTTTATAGAGGGTTGACTGTGTTAAATATAGCCTTCTGACATTCATCTGATACTATATTTTCCTTTGGGACAGGTTTTCCCTCACTACTAGTGATATCCTCCTTTCCTGTCTCCTCCTCTCCCTTTTCTATGTTGTCAGGATTTTCAACATTACTCTCTATTTCCTACTTGTTTTTCTTTCTATAATTGAGATCCTAATCATCCCCTTCAATCTAGGAATCATCTTTCCTCCCCTTTTGCTTTGTTGTGCATTGTGTCATTAAATGTCCCTTTCTCTCACATATTTGACAGAAAGTGGAATCATTTTCATAAGTGATTATTTGAGTCTAGGTCCCATATTTAGTTTTTAGCTCTATGGTCATAGGGAGAGTCCTATTTATTTCAACATTAACACAAAGTCTATCATACACGCATCTAGACTTTGTTCTAGTTGTATGATCTGTAGTGACATATTGGCCAATAGCATTGCCAATAGCTGTGAAAACTTTTTCATCCCAAAATTCTAAACGAAACCCTGACAGTCTTAACTAAGCAAAAGTAGACTTATTAAGGTTTGAGTTAGGATCAAATCTTGGTTTCCATGAGCATAAGGCAAGAGAATGTGGGCTATACAGCCATGGTCCTCCAGCAAGAGTAGTGATCATGTCCTCCCTATTCATAAATCTAAAAAGGAATAGGCCTCTTGCCATGGTAGTGATTGAAACACTACCCTTAACTTTCCACCTAGATAGAACCCATTCCTAACCATTTTGATATTAGGATGGAAATAAAAAAACATACCTACCAATGTAAGTTCCATGGATGCCACAATTTCCTCCACCAAATTATCTGGGATATTCAGGGCCATGCCCTCCAAGATAACAGGGAGGCTCGACATGATTTTTGAGAGGCACCTCTTTTCACTTATAAATGCCTTCTTCCATCTATTGGATGGACTATCCACTACCAGATTCCTAAACAGATCCCCAGAAGCATTGCCATTAGTAGTGTCCTCCATTGGATCCGTGATCCCACTGGTCACACTCAGGAGACCCAACTAGGTGGGAAGAAACTAGTTTCAAATGTTGTCCACACACATCACCATTCAAGTCTTAGATGTTAAAATTATAAGATGTGAAAACTTGGATGAAATTGTTATAGTTTATAGGTGTTTGAGATGTAACCATTGATAAAAATGATGAAACTTATAAATCATATTATGAGACTACCATAGATAATTATGAAATCACCTTATAAATAATGAAATTGTTACAATAGTTTTTGAAATTATAATGGTAAAACATGTCATATAAGGTCAGTCTTATAATGGTAAAGGGTATTTTCATCACAAAAACTAATTGTTTCATAAAAAATGGAGGAAATTTAAAATTAAGGCATGAAACACTCAATAAAATATACCAAAATGTCAAAATAGGGACAACTGAGGGGAGAGGGGTAGGAATGTCAAAGAGAAACATATTCAAGTGTATTTTGGATATCATTACATCACCATTATATTATTTTAGAAATGTTTCACTATGTAATTTTTGGGTACATAAAGTTAAGAGATTGGAGTGAATTGTAACACCATCCACTTATAGTAGACCTGTTCAAGTTCTATTTCTATTTTTATTCCTGATACTAAGCCTACACATTCATCTCTTCTTTTTATTTTCATAGTAAAACAATCAAAATAATCAAAAGAAATTAGTGTGCAAGTGTTTAACCCTAAATTGTATGAGGATCATACTATGGGTAGATGTGATTAATAATATATAAATGAATAAGCACAAGGCTAACAAATAGATCTATAGTGGGCTAATTAATCACAACACTTAGATAAAACATATAATGAGTTCATTATGCTAAGATTTGATCAAAATGGAAATTATGACTATGCTAGATATTGAAATAATAATTAAAAAAAGATATATAGATATAATGATAATATAGATATGGATCTAGAATAGGAAGGAAGTAGACTAGAATAATATTATTGAATAGACACCAAATTATATATTAAGTACTTATATAGCTATAGACACTTATGTCAACCTAGGATAGTTACATTGATGTTAGTGTCTAGATTAGATGCAATTGTTTAGTATAAAATAACTATTGCAATAAGATGGGACCACTTGGATTCTTCTTGGTTTATCGTCACTTTCACTCTAGTGCATTTAGATCTAGGTTATGAACTGTCACTTTTTATCAAATGATCAAACCCTAGTTATTCATCTTCATAGTGGCTACAACAAAATGGGTTAGTGGTCGAATGGTGTCAACATGACCCATAGACTCATTTATCAATGAACATTACCTACATAATTAATAATATGAAGAGGTCCTTAGACTTGTGTAGTTCCCCCTATGTGTTGGCTTGTGTGTGAACTGTGTAATGTGTGATAAGTATAATAGTGACCTAGATTGTAACATGGAAAATATAGTTCTTGGGCTATGCCTTTAGTACTTTAGATATATGGATATGTTATCCCTATGAATGATATAGAAATAGGAGAAAATAGGGAATGTTTTATTAATTGAATGCTCTTCAGTATGAATATAGGTCTATGCTAGGTGAGGAATGAATGAGGGTTGATCTTATGTTTATACCCATCCATTTGGGGTATATATCACATAATATCACTTAGGTTGACTATTAGGATATAGTTCATTTTAAACTTATAAATTTAGGGCATGGACACTTTTATTAGAACATCACACATTGATATAGGTGTCTGACTAGGATACAAGTGTCTAGGAAGCAAAAAAAGTAGGTGCATGTACAAAACCTATAGAGGTGCAAGATAAGTAGGTTTTAAGCATTTTAGGAAAGATAAAAGGCCTAGGCCATCAACATAATATTTTTTAGACTAAGAGATAGGCCAAGGCAAATAAGAGAGAGAAGATGCAGGGCTTGAAAAATAAAAATAATATAGAATTGAGAGGAATAACCAAAGTCTGAGTTTAACAAGTGTATAAGACTGATGTGATATATAGTTCATAAATATCATCTACACTTTCCCTTTTAATCTAGTAATTAAATTACTAGTTTATAGGAAATAAATGTGTACATGGATGTGTATAAACATATTGCCTTTGCTTGAGTCCAACTTGAGTGACTTTTGGTGACTAAATTATATAAAAGAGCATGTTACAATATTTATTAAGTGCATATAATATGAAAATTAAAGTATTAAATGATTTAAATTTAAATAGATCAAGTTTTTAGAGTATACCCATGTATCGATGAAACCATATTACCTTTTGTAAATTTTATTTGAAAGATGTATCATTATAAATCACTAAAATTGAGATTAGGATAAATGTAAATATGGAAAGTGCATGTATATAAGGACCAGGTTAACTCACACTATCAAACTAGTGAAGATGGATGATATAATCAAGGCCAACCTACAAACTTGTAAAGATTGAGTGATTTAAAATTCTAACCCAATAAGTGGTAACAGTCCCTAAAAGTGTTAGGACTCTAAAACTAATTTTATTTTGTAATATTAGGCATAGATTACACAAGATGTGAACCTTAGATATGTCTCATGTTTAAACTATGTATAAAAATGGTACCAATGTATAGAATTATACCCCAAATGTGTATTTTAATCATATAATTATGTAATGTAGCCAATTTGAAACTGTGTAAGTGTTGAGATCATGATTTTAAAGCATTCCCCACTATAGTATGAAATTTAAAACTAATATAAGTGCCAATGTGGAGCACATGTTTCTAAAACATGCCCCCACTATAATATAGAGATGTTGAATAATATAAATGTCCATGCACCCTAATTTCATCTAGTAATGGGGGTAGTGGGTGTATATCACACTATAACAAATAAGTGAGAAGAACTACATGTAGAGCTTGACCATCGAGACATCACACAATATAGCACCATAGAGATTAATTAAGTTTTATTGAGTTATATTAAACTCTATGGTGTGAGCATTAGGAGATAGTGAACCAAATATTTGAATATAAAGAGAAAGTGTACAAGTTATCTCAAAAATATGGGCCCACACTAGACCCAGGTGATTCCACATTGAGAGGTGTAAGGGTGGTGGATATAGATTTTTATGATGAGTATACACTTGGGGATGTGACCCAAACATATCGTGCATATTATTATTTGTATAAACTTTATGCCATTTTAATGTATATATGACATTGTTCACATGGTTTATTTTACTTCATATGTACATGCATGGTTTAGTTTTGTATGACATTTCAATAGTTCCATTGTTTTTTATTTCAATATATAGATTAAAATGTAATAGATTACATAGTTATATGAAATATGTCAATTTTAATGAAAGTGTTTTCATTTTTAGGAATAATAAAATGATCATTATATGCAATGAAATCTAGCTGGAAAAAAGAGTGCTTGATTGTAATGATCATGTGGTAATAGAATTATCAATTTTACTTTTATGACTAATTTTTAATTATCTATATAAATATCATGTGAATCTATATACATCTATTTTGGTACCCATTGATATTATGTAGGTACACCTTATCCATGTGTCTCTCTATGAAGGACCTACTCATTTAATGGATCCTTGGTAGGATCAGTGTGGGAGAGATTAGTCTTAATATAGGGTACACTAAAAAAAAGACTTATATTATTGGTCATCTTCTGTGAAGGTCAATAGACCACATGTTCTTGAAAAGGATAAACATTTGATGTCATGAACCTCTTATAATAGACTCTATATGAATTATGTGAATTAGGTCTAAATATGTCTTTTAGAAATGTAATGACTTCCTTATTGGCTAACTTGTAATATCTTATTGAAGAGAAAAATAATCATCATTGTAGTGATTGTGTATACCATGGTAACTGAAAATGTGTTGTCCTTTTACCTTTTCAAATTTATATGGTGGATAATGAGAATTTTGAGGAAGATTTATCATTCATTTATTCAATATTTTCACAATATATCATGTGGTTTATCTTGGTACCAATCAAACTGAAGTGGTTATCTTTTTGTAGATGTAGGTGGTTTAATTATAAGAGGTACTCGGTGAGTATGTTTCTTTTCTTTATTGAATACCTTTACTCTTTGTTCTTGGAAATGTACAAACAGTTCTAAAGAAGGTTTTTGTATTGGTTCATGACCTTTCAAAGTTTTCTTATTTGATTTGGATATGTTATATATACTATTCTTTCTTTTAGGTGGTGAAGTAGGTAAGTTAGTTTTTGTATTCATTAAAGTACATGCATATTTATGAACATCCCAATGTAAAATATTGAATTAAGTAAAGGGATTATACAATGTTATTTCTCTAAGAGGAGAAATAAGGCTCCTAATAAATATAAATTAAACTTGAAAATATGAGGGGGTATAGTTAAAGGAATACAATATGTCCATAAATATAATAATATAGTTTTTAATGCACTCATTCTCATTTTGTGTTAATACTTGTAAATGTTCTAATGGCAATGTTGTGACATGGTATTGCACCTTGTGGGGGAGTTATTTAGGATACTCCACTCCTAGTCACAATATGGTAAAAACATTAGGATGTGGGTTTTATATGGTGATCCTGAACCTCCAGATAAGCCCAGATTCCTCTTGGTGAATCACCTAAACTAATGATTACACTGAGAAAAAGGTTAGAAAGAGGGAAATTGATCCTAAGAAAGTTAATCAGGTGATACACCAAATAAAAATGGGAAATTCCCATAATATTGAACCCAAAATAGATTAACACAAGATAATACTAACTTATACAACCTCAAATTCAAGCTCATTGCATAAGTATTTCATAGACTAGGTTTAGGAGGCAATGAATGCAAAGAAAAAGGAGTTCCAAGACTCACTAAGGGATTATATTAATGGTAGTTATAACACTAATCTAGACCTAAAAATAGTTTTAAAACACCTTAAAAGAGTTTAAAAAAGAAGACACTGGATGAGGAAGATTCTCCTTTACATAGTGCCATCATGCACAACTTACTCAACATAGATCCAAGGCAAGAGATAGGTAAAAAAATTAGTTATTGTTTAAAAAGGTAGTTCTTACATATTTTTGATAGGGTTTATCCTTATGAAAATGAGCATATCTTGAAATATTTTAAATATTCTCCTGATACTCCCAAAAATGAGCATCCTTTTAAAATGGGAAAGAATGGATGATATATAAAAAAGGGGAAGAGAGTAGAGAGAGAGCATGTTAACCAATAATAATCAATGAACCACCCCTTCCAATGAATGCACCACTACCTTTTTACCTCTACATTAGCTCTAAAAGTCTTCTAGCTTTCTCATTGGCTAAGAAATATGCACTAGAAGACAAGAATCTATTCTATAGATGATGAGTCATGATTTTCTTAAGGAATAAATATCCTTAAGATATGAATAGAAATTAAATTCTCCACTATTCTATAATCATTATATCTCTTTAATTTATTCTCTATACCATATCCCACTTGAATTTCTTATGAATACAAAATCTTCATATCTTGAATTTGATAGAGCATTGCTATGTCTACTTTGAGATGTGGTAAGTACCTTCTTGTCAAGGATCTAGCTATATCAAATATGAGACACTTGTTCATAATCATTTATCTAACCCATTTCAATATCTAAACATAGGTTTATTATAGATGAAAACCAATCTCCTTTGTTAGTTTTCCTATATTTCTCTTATCGATGAATAGCCTATAATCCATGTAGCTTCATTCTTGATCCCTATTCAACAGCTAGCTACCCATATTTGATCTCTACTAGTCCTGAAAAGAACCTAATTTTGCCTTTGATCATTTATGGAAATTTATAACTCATTGTATTCACATATCTTATTTAAAGATCAATGATCACAATTATGAAATAATTATATAACTCCAAAAGATGGGCTCTACAATTTATAAATCTTCAAACCATAGGTTGAGACTATGATTTAGTGGTGATAGAACTTCATTATAATCATGCTAACTATGTTTGTGTCTACTTGTGACATTTTATCAAGCTCTAATGGAGATGGGATGATCCTTGTAAGACTTGATTTTGCTTTAACCTGGGTCATACTTATTCTTCATTATAAGTCCTTGGCTTTATCTTTTAATTTTGACCATCGATCTTGATCTGAGCCCTCTCATATTTTTCTAAGTATCATCTCTTCATTTATTTCATAGGATCTTACTAACATTGATTTGACTTATTGACCTCACATACACCATCTATCTCTCTTTATATGAATGAATGTGAGACATAGATCTTATACCAGTTTAATGTGTTTGAGACACTTGAAATATTCTCATTTGTCTTTGAGATCTATTGACTTGTTGACCCATTACTCATCGTTGATCTAATTTTTAATATTACATGAAAATCATCGATCTACATGGACCCATTAAACTTGTCAATCAATGTGCACCATGAGATCTTTGTTTAGGTACCTGAGATCTTGAGACTTGGTAGTTTCTCATTAATCTCACCATTAATCTTTGATGTATGATTAAACACATGTTATTAGATCTTTGGGACCCACTGACATCATATATTGCCCAGTCATCATTATATATTCATATTATCTCCCAATATTTGGACACTTGTCAAATATACATTCAACCTTAGAACATTTGAATTAAAATAGCTATTTTTCAAAGCTTAAACTTGATGTCCCCGTGCACATTCCATCCTGTAAGTTTACCTTTGAAACTTTATATCCTTAGATATAAAAGAAATCAAGACATGAAATTTTTAGATCATGATTAAAGAATAAATAAATTCATGTCCATGTTATCTTTTGGCCTTAAGAGTCTTTCCAAGAAAATTTATTAAATGCACAATTAGGCTAACATATTTGCTTTTGCATGACGTGTTAATAATGATCTGACTCTTCTATGTTTGTGCAATAATGTTCAAGGCTCAAAATGAGTTTTTGAGACCTATGAAACCTATTTTATGTCCATGAAGTTCATGATCACCATGAGAACCTATTAAATCTCTTCCCTTTCAATGATATACCTATTTCAAGACTAGCTTCTCAAAGCTCAACAAATTGCACTTTAAACTTGCTTAAAGTGTTTCAAAAGATTTTAAAGCAATATGAGATCTTTATACCACTCATTCCATCTAGAAAACTATTCAACTCATCCATTTAGGTATAATATTTGTATATAAGCTAAAATTGGCCAACATCTTTGGTGACTCATAGGGAAACATGCCTTCTTTACTTGAGAACCCAAACCATTTATCTTGACTAGTCCATTGGGCATGGAGTCTCCTCTCTAGTTCAACAATTTGATTAGAATATAAAATTTACTACCCTTCTATATATCCCTCTCTTGAATAAATAAGAACAAAAAGAGTAAAACAAACAAAGGCAAGTGAAAGAAAGAACCTGGAGAAAAGAAAAATAACAAATAACTTACTAAACAAATGTATACAAATGTCCTTAGAATAAAACATAAAATAAACTCTAATATATATAATATTTTATAAAAATTTATGAGCACCTCCCTCCTAGGTCAAATGGAAAACTTTTAGTATCATTCACTTGTAATAAACCAAGATGAAAAATACCTTGCTTTGAAGGTACACGATTTGGTGAACCAAGTAACTTGATGGATAATCCTTTTGATGTGCTCTCCAATGGATGAAATAGAATAAACATGTCTCAAATGTAGACATACTAGTCTAAGTATTGTAAGATTGATTCATTCTAGACTATAGGAGCACTTTCTTGATTTTGCTCATCACCCTTGAGAAATCCTTGCATGAAGAATTCATTTAGGCTTTTGTAAACAATTTCACTTGGTTCAATTGATGGTTTAAAAAGACCATATCTTTTTCCCTTGTCCTTGTGAAAATTAGGACTGATCATGCTTAGAGCATCATGCTCATAGGTTCCTATAAGAAGGAAATGTCTCTTAGCTTCTTCAAAGTCTTTGGTTATGGCATTGAACCACTAACATAACTCTTTAGGATCTTAACTAGTATATTCATCAAATTGTATCACTTGAGAACTTGAGAACTTGATATATATATTTAATAAACCTCACTCAAGATTTAATCTTGTTCTTCAAATACAAATGAGGGTTTATTTGACCATCCAAGGCCTAAAACATCACATTTAACTTTCTCAAGGTTTGATCTACTTTATTTTAGCTCTAATATATCAGGGACATCCTTAACTAACACCTCATCTTGAAGTGGACCAACCTCAAGCACCTTTTTTTGATCCTCTTCTTGATCTATGTAGAATGGATGTTTAGTAGTCCTTTCAAGGTCTACTCTATTTTTAGCTTGAGGATTGTCTTCTTAAGGCAAGTTTGCAATAGTGAGCTACTCCATTTCACTCAAGAAATCTAAGAATAAATGATACCATTGATCTTATAAATAATTTTAGCTACCCTTGACCTCCATAATAGGTTAATGAAGTTTTTCCTCTTTCTTCTCATCAAGCTCTTATAACATGAAAGTTGAAACATGCTTTTATTTATGAATCAGACTATCTATCATGATATCCTGATCATAAACACTTGCATTGGATTCATGTGGCTCACTTATGATTATAGGATCCTCCTCTATCTTTTTTAAAATAGGTTATTTATCTAAAATATAGATGGTGGGAGGGTATAGAAGTTCACTTTTCTTGTAGCTTACGAGAGTGTCCTTCCAACTAGGGACTTTTAATGTCTTCTTTGGTGGATCTTAAATTGGTGTTTGGACCTCTACAACCAAGACATCCTCTTTCTTCTCTATTCCTTTTGAACTAATTTCCATGATGGAAATTAGTATAGAACAAAAAAAATATATTCCTTTTGAATGCTTATAGGAGAGAGTGGCCTCACAAGTGAGGGTATGGCATAACTAGGATTGAATGTGTTGGAGAAGATCCCTAATGGAATGAATTCATACTATTGAGTGGGAATGGGTGTAGGGGTAGGAGAGGATAAATTAATTTACTTAGGTTTGACATACTCTTTCTCCCACTACTCAAACACTTTTTCAATAAATAATACCCACCCTTTCAATTCTTGCTTCTCAACCTGTCAAATAGTCAGCTTATTCAATGGATGTCTACATATTCCAAAACTCATCAAAGAATATCCTTACAACCTCCATGTAATTAATTGGGAATTATTGTCCAATCTTAACCCCCTCATTTATTTTCATGACTATTATTCCTTGGTCTAGTATTGCCTCTTCGAGTTTAGATAAGGATGGACTTTGACAAGGTTGACTAGGGGGTGATCAGGAACTCTTAAAGGTTGAGATTGAGGCTCTTGTATGGGAGAGGACACATAAAAATAATCTAAATTAGATTTATTCTCTTCATAATATATCAAAACATTATCTATATTTTAGATCATGCCTCTCATCATTGCTACATGCTCATTCTCACAAGATGACCATTATTCACACTCACAAACTAACCATCTATTCTTGACCAACTGAAGAACACTCCTTACTTTCTATAAAACATGGATATGGATGATTGGAGAAAACTCCAAACCCCTACCAATATTCCTTATCAACTCAATATAAACTAATAATACTTGTTTGACTCCTAATAAGGATGTAATATTATAATCTTGGTCTTGACAAAGGGAATTAGAATATTTATTTCAATGCAAAGGAGGCTTACCTTGGTTTTATGTAGGTGTGGGAGGAGGATAAAGGCCATGATAGGGATGAGAGGCTATTTTAGGCCACTTTAGGGGATCACATAAACATTATTATCCTAATAAGTATGATGCTAATGTAGAGAATAAGCATATTGATAAAAAAAGGTTGATTATACTTACCAAATTATGATGATTAGGCACTTAGTTAGGCTACTTAAACTAGTTGATAAATTTTTGGATTTTCCATTGATGTTTGAAAACTTACCTCCAAGGCTAGTTAGATGAAGAGAACATCAAAACTCTTCACTAGTGAACAATGTAGTAGTCCCATCTAGCATGCTAGAAACTACTATGACATGGAATTTCACCCTTATTGGGGATTTATTCAAGCTTCTCCACTCCTAATCAAAATATGGAAATAACCTTAGTATATGGGATCCTTATGGTGAAGTTGAATCTCTAAATAAGGATGACTTCTTCCTGATGAATCACTAAAAATAATGCTTACAATGAAATAAGGGTTAGAAAGAGGGAAAGTACCCCTAATAAAGGTAACTAGGTGATACACCAAATAAAAATGGAAAAAACCCATAAGATTTAACCCACACTAAATCAATGTAAGATAATGTTATCTCACACAGCATTAAAATCAACCTAATTGTATAAGTATTTCATAGACTAGGCTTAGGAAGCAATGAATGTAAACAAAGAGGAGTTCTAAGAATCATTAGGGGATTACATTAATGGTACAAATAAAACTAATCTAGAACTATAGACAACTTCAAAACACTCTAAAAGAGGTAAAAAGGAGGACAATGGACAAGGAATATTATCCTTCACATAATGCCATCATGCACAACTTACTCAAAAAAAATATAAGGTAAGAGATAGGTAAATAATGTATTTATTTCTTTAAAAGGTAGCTCTTACATATTTTTAAAAAGGTTTAGCATTATCAAAATGAGCATATCTTGTGATATCTCAAAGAGTCCCTTGATACTCCCAAAAATGAGCATCCTTTTAAAATGGGAAAGAATTGGTGATATATAGAAAAGGGGAAGAGAGAAGAGATGGAGCACGTTAACCAAGAACAATCAATGAGCTACCATTTTCAATGAATGATCCACCACCTTTTTACCCAACTAGGACTAATCCTTCATAAAAAATTAACTTATATTAGCTCCAAATGTCTTCTAGCTTTTTCATTAGCTAAGAAATATGTACTAGAAGACAAGAATCTATTATTTATATGATGAGTCATGATCCTTTTAAGGAAGAAATATACTTAAGATCTGAACAAAAAGTAAATACTCCACTATGCTCTAATCACCAGATCTCTTTACTTGATTCTCTATACCATATCCCATTTGACTTAATTATGAAGACAAAATATTCATATCTTCAAATTAATAGAGCCATGTTATGTCTACTTTGAGTGGTGGTAAGTACCTACTTACTAAGGATATGGCTATATCAAATATGAGACACTTGTTCATAATCATTCATCTACCCTATTTCAATATTTAAACATAGGTTTACTGTAGATGAAAACCAATCTCTTTTATTAGTTTTCCTATAGCTATCATATTGATGAAAAGCTTATAGGCCATGTAACTTTGTCCTTGATCCATATTTAACAACTAACTTCCCATCATTGATCTATACTAGGCCTAAAAAAACCTAATTTTATCTCTGAGCATTTATGAAAATTGAGAACTTATTGTATGCATAGATATTCTTTAAAGAGCAATGATCATAATCATGAAATAATTTTTAAACTTTAAAATATTGGCTATACAAGTTCTAAATATTTGAAAAAGAGGTCAAGACTATGATTTAATGGTGATAGGACTTCATTATAATCATCTTGACTATAACTACATCTACTTGTGACCTTTGATTAAGATCTAATGATGATGGTATGATTCTTGTAGGACTTGCTTTCACTTTGACCTAGTTCATAATTAGTCCCCATTTGAAGTCCATGGCTTCAAATTTTAATTTTGACTATTTATTTTGATTTGGGTCCTCTCATAGTGTGCCAATATCATCTATTCATTTATTTTGTAGGATCTTTCTATCATCCCTTTGACTTCTTGACCTCATTCACACCATCAGTCTCTCTTTGTATTAATGAACATGATACATAGATATTCTACTAGTTTTATGTGGCTGAGACACTTGGTAGCTTCTCATTTGTCTTCAAGATTTACTAACTTATTGACCTATTACTTTTCATTGATCTACTTTATATGATTTCATGATAATCATTCATCTGCCTAGACCAACCAACCTTCTCAATTGACATTCACCATTAGATCTCTATTCAGGTACCCAAGATATTAACACTTAGTAGTTTCTCATTTATTATAAATTTTTGACTTGAAGCTCATCGTTGATCTTTGATGTATGATTAAATGCATGTTATTAGATATTTGGGACCCACTGACATTGAAAATTTCCTACTCACCATTAGATCATCATCTTAACTCTGAAGATTTGGACACTTATTATCTCTATGTTTAAGCTTGGAAAATTTTAATTAAAATGGTTATTTGTCAAAGTTTAAACTTGATGTCCCTATGCATGTTTCATTCTATAAGTTTAAATTTGAAGCTTTATATCTTGAGATAGAAAAGACATCAAGACATGAAATTTTCATAGCATGATTTAGGCATGAATAAATTCATGTCCATGTAATGTTTTATACCTAAGAGGATTTTCATGTGAACTTATTAAATTTATAATCAAACTCACTTGTTGGCTTCTACATGACATGTTGATGATGTTCTAGTTCTTTTATGTTTGTACAAGAACTTTCAAGGCTCAAAATGAGTTTCTAAGACCTGTGAAACCTACTTTATGTCCATGAATGTTATGATAACCATGATAATATACTAAATATCTTCCCTTTAAACTCTATACCTATTTTAAGACCTACTTCTCAAATATAAAAAAATTACACTTTAAACTTGCTTAAAGTGTTTCAAAATATTTGTAAGCAATATGAGCTATTTCAACCACTCATTCCATACAAAACTTTACTCAACTCATCCATTTAGGTAAAATCTTTGTATATAGGCCAAAATTAGCCAATAAGTAGCTTAGGTAGGGTATATCAATAAAAATTTGATAAGACCACATCTTTAAGTATTTTGAATGTTGAAAAAGAACCGTTTGGGAGGATATAAAACCAATGAATAGCCTCTTTAACTAAACTTGAATGGAAGCCCTTCAATACAAAGCACCCATCCTTAGCCAAATGTTTAAATAAATATATATTATTTCAAGTATATATTAGGATCCTCATGACCATTTAAATAGGATAAATTAAGCATAATAAATTTATAAGGTTAATAAGATTCAAACACATATTGAGTAAGAGGTTGTTTCTCTAACATATTCTCCTCAAAGGCAGCCTTATGAGATTAAGCTTACAACTTAAGAGTTCTTACTTGCTCTTGAATATCTCCCGTGGTAGCCATGGTGGATAACATTTCACAAGTAGAGATTAGTGAATAATTTGAATAGTTTCCTATAGGTTTTGAAGTGCCATTCATATGAAACATAGGAATAATAGATTATTTACCACCTTTAAAAATAGGATTATCACATAGTTTCACAATAGGTTAAACAGATAAGTATATAATTTTGGATGGCATGAAGGTTGATATCATTTCATTATAAGATGTCCTATTATTTGAAATTTTAATACATATAATAGGAGTATGATAATGGACTTCACTTGGAAACACATGCTCCTTTTGAGCAACAAAGGCAAAAGAGGGAGGAAGAGAAACATTTTGTACTTCATTTACAATACTAGGAGATGGAAAAGTGTAAGTTTCAATTTCATTTATAATTTTCAAATAAGAGAAAGGAATTTTAATGCTACTTTTTATTTTATTTTCATTTTGTCATTTAAGAAAGGGAGGAGAGGAACTATTACATGAATTATTCTCATCACAATTTTGATAAAAAGAAGTAATTTCACTATTTTCATTTGAGTAATCCAAATAAGGAATAATATTTTCAATATTATCATAGCTTTGACAAAAAGGAAGACACTCAATTTCTTCAACATTTTTATTATTGGAAGCAAGAGAGGAACATTCAATTTAATCAACATTTACATGATTGGAAGGAGAATAAGAACACTCAATATTTGATGCATCTAAAGAAGGCATGCATATAACATTTTGATTTAAAACATTATTATTCTAACCTATTTATTATCTATGGTATCATTTTTTTAATACAAATAAAAAATGTATTGTTCTTCAATTTTTAGATCCGTTATCATTAGGAAAAGAAGAAACAAGAGAACTAGGATCTACATACCCAAGAGGAATAACATCACACTCATAATTATATGAAAGAATATTAGGATCATTAACATGTTCATTTATATTTATATTTTAATCATTAGTTATTTAATTATTAGAGTTATAAGCAAAATAAGAGGTGTTAGCGTACTTTTGATATGACATAATATTCTCATATGCAATATATTGATCATTAGGAACATTGAATAAATTATAAAAATGATGTGAATTAACATGGCTTATAATCAGGGACTCCATTAGGAATTTAAATTTTAACCCAATTTAAAAGAAAGCAAGAAGGCCTATAGTAAAAATATAAATAAATGTTCCTTAAGCTATGCCCATATAATAAATCATATTTTAAAAATTGTTACACAAATCTAAAATAAATGTTTTTAAAGGAGGAAACCCTAACATGAAAATTAGGGTTTTGTTCAACAAACAAAGGATGAGTTCACTAAAATGTTTTTTCTATTCATGATTTTTATGAAAACACACTTAAGTAAACAAAACTATTTGAATAGAATAAGATTATATTCAGGTTCACATTAAAATACAATGAATAATATAAATTTACCTAATTTAGAATATATAATAAATACAATCAAATAAAATGTAACCAAGAGATAAAGAGATCATATATTTGTCAAGGTCTAGATCTAAGATATGATAATTCTATGTAATTGCCTTAAAACATTGATCATGCTCAAGGGTCCACTCACTCTACATTTTAACTATTTTCACCCATAGGATGTTTGGGTTGACCTAGATAGTTGTGTTAACATAGATGTCCAACTTTGATGTGTGTGTCCAGTCTAGAATATACATAAATATTAATTAAAAAGATTATTATACCTATTATCTCACCTATAAGCCTATTTGGTAACTTAGAATATGTTATTCTATGTACAAGAAACATCCAAAATGTAAAACCTTGATCTTCTTTCCTTTTGCCTCTTGTAACTTAGTAAAAATGGGTTAACATGTTAGATGAGCTAACCCTAGTAACCTCAACTATTGATAAGTGCTACCTACATAGACAATACTCCAAAGAAGGCCTCAAACTCACATTTAGTTATCCCTCCTAAGAATGTGTGGAATTATAACTATGAAACTATATGTTATGTATCCTATAATAACCCTTGGTATAAATAATGCAAGAGTATAATGATGTTTTGAGTGCTTTAGATATTTAATTTAGTACTATAGTATAGTTTGATAGCTTGTAATATAAAATAATTATTAATTAGAATTTTCTTTATCAAACTACTAGAGGTGTAATTAGACCATAAAATTTGTCTATATAAGGATCTCTTGATTTTAAATTAGGACCTAGTGTCATCTGAAAAGCCAAAAATAGAATGAAAAAAGGAAACAAAACAAATCATCACTAAGCAAAAGATTAAAAAATGGTAAAAGGATAAGTCATGACACTTGTGTTATAGTTAGACACTTGCATCATTGTAAGATACCAACATGGATATATGTGTTCAATAGCTAAAAACATAGAGATAATAGAAACATAGGTGGGGATCCATGGGACATACTAGATAAAATAAAATTTACAATATATAGTCTCATAAGGGTAGATAAAGCATATGAAATAAAATGGAACTAAAGAGGTCCACATGAGACCATGAAACTAGAGATCTAAATCTTAGTCAAGATATTTATAAAAGTAAATAGATATGAAAACATGATATAAATCTATGCTTGTACCAAATATGGATATCTACACAACCATCCCAAACCAAACCATGTAAGAAAATTCAAGATTTAACCATTAATTATTCATTAAAAAAAATTGAGGCAAAAACATGAAAATGCTCATGACCAACCTGTATCTAACCTATTGCTCCTCCTACTGGTATGTTTCTCATACTATTACTATGCTCATCAATTTTTCTACTTCGTAGATAAAATCCATCATCATGAATCCATAGCTAAAATATATCTAAAATAAATTTTTACAAATGATTTCTATTTTGGGAAAGTTTTCAAATATATTATATTTTTTTAATTTGATCATGTAAATAACTTGTTTTTACAAGGATCCATGAACCATAAAAGTGTTATACATAAGAGTAGTAGGCCTCAAAGGTTGAAACAACAAAAAACAACAAAGAGATAAAAATGTTGACCCCTTAGGTAGCATAACAAAAAAAATAGATTAGGAGGGGAAACCTCTGGTAGTTCCTTTTCCTCATCATATATCTTCTCAATTGCACCTCACTCATTCTTATAAACTTTGGCCTTCATCCTATTTCGAGGTCCTTTATCATCATCTCAAGGGAGGATCATATGTAACTTTTTATATCCTTGTACCTAAAAATGGGTTTCCCTAATTGGGGTCATGTTGGGGATATCAAGTGGGGGGGGTCTTTATCACCTTCAGTGACTTCTTCATAAGAGTTCGGTTCACCTTGTTATAATGGATAAAATATTAGACAATCATGTTCGCTTACTTATACAAGGTATTCCATTATTGAATGAGATTAGCTAGGTTCAACTTAGCTTCCTAAAATCTACTGTTGAACATATCCAATTGCTCTTTATTATTTTTCATTTCTTCATATATGAGAAATTTACCATTCTCAATGACCTCCATGAAGATGCCCTCATCTAGAATAACTAGTTTGGGCTTAAGGACAAATAATTTTAGTAGGAGGTCATCGGTGGGGTTTTGGATAGGCTAGTTAGAGGGGTACTAGCAAAAGGGTGTTAAGATCTTAAGGTGGGGTCCTCCTTGGCTGAGGACCCCCCAGGGGGACCACCCTTCCTTGTAAATTTTGACCATGTTTTACTAATAACATTATTAGTCCTTGATGAAGTATGGGGTTAGATTCATTAACCTAGTGAGGAAGATACTGAAGAGGTAGGTATCTCATCACCTGGAAGCAAACCTCTAGCTCTTGCCATGGGATATTAGTATGAGAGAAACCCTTTTTATCTATTTTGAACTTATTTGTATAGAAGAAATGTTGGAGGAGTTTTTGATTTTTAGTCTGATATTTGTAAGCCTTTGCCCTTTCACACATCATTCCCATGGATTCACTTATAAATTCCTTCATGAATTCAATGTTAATTCCCCACATCTCTACCATATGCTTATTCTAGCCAACAATAAAATCCCTTACTAAATCAACATCATGCTTGGTAATCCTTAGCATTAGTTCCATGAGTTCACCCCATTATAAATTTTTCTAGACTTTATTTAAGGCCCACACCTTAGAGTAGGAGGTAGGCTCTAATCATTCTTTGTCATCCCCATTATCTTTGTGTTAGTAAACCTAGGGAAGATGTTTAGGAGGTTTTGGAACAAACTAGTTTGAATGGATTGAAATAAACTAAGGAAGCACATTGTCTCCCACTTTAGGCAATAAATCCACATCACTTTTTCATAATGACAATTCATTATTTTTAAAACCCATCACTTGATGAGATATTTTCACAGGTGTGTCATCTTGATTACCACCCTAGGCCATTGTACTTTCATTTTTTATATCCAAGTGGAAAATTTCAAGGACATGGCCTCCTTTATGCCAATTGGTTAAAATAGGTAGTTATACTCATATATTAACAATCATATCTACCACCCATTGACTTCATGATATGTGTGTATAATTTAGACTTATGTCATGCCCATTAAATGTTACTTGGTTTCATCAATAATATATTTTATTATGTGTGAGGGGGTAATTTTACCAACTAGAGAATTTAGTATGTTTAAAGAGTCTCCATCCACAATTATTCTTTTTATCTTAAGGCTAGAGGCCATTTAGATGCCCCAAAAACCTGCTTTGGCTTCAGTGAGATGATTTGTCTAAGTTTCTAAAATCCCTGTGAAGTTATTAATTAGCTTTCCTTTTGAATCCCTTATGGCTCCTCCCCCACCTACAAGTCCTAGGTTTCCTTTATAAGATCCATAAAAGTTCAATTTATCCCAACCTTTAGGTGGAGACTTTAATTTCATGTATTTGTGAATTAGTGATTTGGAGGGGATCTTAATTTCTAAACCACATCCTAGTTGTTGAAGATTGATTGTGGTGAAATAGGTCCTAGGTTTTGGTCTATGGGAGGAAAAGATTTCCATTTTTTGGTGATATCCTAGAAAATGTAGAGAAAGACACCTTTAGGATAGTTACTTTTATTTGAGAGAAGGCTATCACTTTGGGCTTTCCACACGCTCCAAAACTAGTTTGGGAGAGCTAAAAACCACAAAAATTTTAGGGATGGGAGATTTTAGGGTGGTTTCTATTACTTGATGAGGTCAATCACATTATATGGTTTTAGCCAAAAAGAGTTGAATTTATTTAGCATCTAGTTAAATAATGTTGAACTAAAGGGGAAATTTAAGAATAGGTGATGGATCAAGTCCTCCACTTTTCTACATAATGGGAATCTATTTGGGACTATCAGTCCTCTTTTTGCTAGGTTTTCCACTATTAGGATCTTATATTGACCTATTAACTAAAATAAAAAATTGACTTTGGGAGTCAGATGTTTTATCCATATATCTTTTTAGGAATTTCATTTTCTTTCTAGGTTAATATCAATGGCATGTCTTTAGGACACCGAGTACGTATCATTGTCTTTAGTAGCCCATATAAAGTGATCTTCCTTAGGGGGTGCAGGAATGTGGATTTATCTAATAGAGGAGTTAAGAGTATGGATTACCTACACTTATTCAACTATGTGACCTTTAATGGGGAGTATTTTCCAACTTTTTGATCCTTCATTCACCACCCAATAGTCTTTGACTTTTGATCCCCTACCTATCTTGAATCCCCTATAGTGACTGGCCCAAATCTATTGTGAGGAGAGGGGGGTAGTGGAAAAATAAGTGTCTTCCCAAAAATTATTTTTCTCTCCATTTCCAATTTTCCATTTTATGCCTTTAATGAGGATATCCTTCTAGTTGGTGATGTCTTTACAGAATGTGGATCCATCCTCAGGAACTTCTTCCCACAAAAAGTTATCTACTTATATCCCTTCTAGGTATATGGCTTTGACAATTATTACCCATTCACTGTCTTCCTTCATGAGTATCCATCCCATTTTTTATAGTAGGGATCTATTCATAAATTTTATGCTTCTAAGACCCAAACCTCTATTTACTTTAGGAAGACAAGATTTTTCCCAAGAGATGAGATTGAACTTAAATCTATTTTCAATTCTCTTCCATAATAAATTCTTTTGAATTTGTTCAATTTTGGTAGTAACCTTGGAGGGTATCCTAAAAATAGACATCTGGTACATAGGGATACTTTGGATTGAGGCTTTTAGCAACTAGAATGTACCTACCTATATCAAAAGGTGTCCCTTTCACCCTGTAAGATTCCATTTAATTTGATTAATGAGGGGGTTTCGAAGCATAAAATATATTTTCCTTTCAGAATGTGGAATGCCCGAATTGCTTGCCATTATTTTTCCCACTTGGCATTCAAATATTTTAGAAATTATTTTCCATTGGATGAGGTGAGTGTTAATGAAAAAATAGAGAGCTTTTACGAAAATTGATACACTAATTCAAAAAAGCTTCATAATTGTTTAAGATGGATTTTAGGCATTTGGATTCCTCCATAGAGGCTTCCCTTAGGATAATGGTATCATTTGTGAATTGTTCTTACTTGATAAGCTCATTTTACCACTAAAATTCATTTAATTAGTCCCTAAGTATGGGCTTTCAATAAACTCCTCAAAAATTTTGCTACAATGATGAAGAGGTATGGGGAGAGGGGGTCTCCCTACCTTAGTCTTGTATAAGTAGGAAAAAACCCTTTTGGAACCCTATTTATGATTTTAAAAAAATTAGGAGTGGCTATACAATTCTAGATGATTTTCCTTATGTCTTGATTAAATCCTATTTTTTTTAGAAGCAACATTAGGAAGCGTTAGGAAACCCAATCATAAGATTTCATCTTGTCTAATTTAAGGAACATCCATTGACTCAAATATTTAGAAATGGAATGAATGGCTTCATGAACCAAGATGATACCATCCATTATTTATCTTCCAAACACAAAAACACCTTATTACTCCCCAATGGCTTTCTTTAAAATATGTTGCATTCACTTTACGAAGATAATTGAGAAATTTTTGTATGTGGTATTTTAAAGGCTAGTAGGTAGAAAGTCCTATATGCTATTTACACCCTACTCTTTTGGAATTATCAATAAAAAGGTGTTATTAATTACTCTAAGGATGGTTTTAGATTGGAATAATTCTCTAAAAGTTGCCTCGACCTTAGTGTGAACTATGTCCCAAAATTTTGGAAGAAAAAGGGGGGGGGGGAATCATCAGCTCTTAGAGCTTTGAATCCTTCCATCATGAAGAAAACACTTTTTATGTCCTCTTCATAAGGGAATTTAGAGAGGGAGGCATTGTCAATGTAAAAAATAACTTTGTCAATGTTATTCAACATGTTAGCCATAAGTTATTCATCTGAGTGACCTTCTTCTATGAGAAGGTTTTTTAAAAATTTAATTATATGGAGGTAAATCTCCTCATCATCCCTATTAATAAACCCATTTTCCATTGGTAATTGATAAATTCTATTTATATTTCTCTATCTTATTGTTGAATGATGAAAAAACTTGGTATTATTGTCCCCTTCCTTCAACCAAGTGCACCTAGAATTTTATCTCCAATATGCTTCTTCCCTTGCTTCAAGTTTGTGGAATTGACACAATTTATTTTTACGTATAATGAATCTATTCATTATTTCCCTCCATAGCTAAGATATCTTCAATGATCGATAATTCTACATCCAGTGCCCTTTTTTGCTAGAATATGTCACTAAATACTTCTTTATTCCATATTTTCAGCTTCATTTTGAGGAAGCTTAGTTTTTTAGTCAAAATAAACATATCTTAACTTGATAATGGTTCTTTACACCATTCCCTTAATTATTACAATATATTAGGATGATGAAGCCACATGCTTTCAAATATGAAGGTACTACATTTAGGTTTCAATATTTTATCCCCTTTAAAAATCAAAGGGTTATGATTTGACCCAATTCTAGGAAGGGAAGAGAGATTGATGGAAAAGTGGATATCCCAGTTTAAAGAAATCAAAACTCTATCATTCTAGACCTAGATCAAATTTTTACCCATTCTTCTATTGGACCATGTGAACAGGTTTCCATTTAGATCCAAATCTACTAAACTTGTATTTCTAATGAATTCATTACAGTCCATCATGCTTTCTATGAAATTAGTATGCCCCCCTCTTTTATCTCTAAGAGTAAGGGGGTATTGAAGTCCCCAGTAACAATATAATTCCATCTATCATAAGTCCTTCGGAAGATCAAAGGCTTTCCCATAGACTATTTCTATAAAATTTGACATTTGGTATATAAACATTAGAGAGAATCCATTCTTCATTGCTATCTAAGTCTCTAGAAATAACATAAATATATTCATTTATCTTTGATAAAAGGTTTCCTATAAAATACTATGGATTCTAAAAAATAGCGAGGCCCCTAGAGAAACCTTTAGAGTTTGAAGCTAAAAAATGAGCATTTCTCAAATTTTCATAGCACATGATCTTCGTTTCAGACATTTTGGTCTCCTAGATAATAAGAATAGTAGGGTCAACTCTTTTAATAATATTCAAAAGGATCCTTTGTTTTTTGGGGTTGTTTAAACCCTTGACATTCTAAGATAGGATTTTCATTTTTTATCCTAATGGATTTTAAGGGTTTGCTAGGAACCCTTTTCTATTTATTTATTTTTTTATAAATTCCTTATGACCATTCTAGTTAACCTACCCATTGGTTTTAGGGAAACTCCAATATTATCTTTTCTCCCTTTTTGTAATTTTGGAGTTTGTGGTAAGCCCTTCTTCTGAGAGCAATTCATGAGGAGGAGATTTAGTCTCAGAACACTATCCCCCAATCTTTGTTGGGATTTGAAGAATTCAAAAGGGGAAAAAGAGGGGTGTCATTAGAAAGGGGAAAATTGAAACATTATAATATATAAAAGAGGGGGATTTTTTGAATCAATTCTTGAGTTGACTTAGAGGCTGGGACAGGCTTAGGTGATTGAATAAAACCCAAAGAGTGAGAATTAGGGTGAGGAGGGGAAAGGTCAAGGGACTATAATGGAGAAAAGGGTGGGATGGGATGTTTGGGGTTTAAAAAGTAGAGGGGAGATGGAAATAGTCTAGGTTTGGCAGGGGAGAGGAGAGGAGAAAGTTGGGGGGGTGAGGCCTGAGTCACCTAAGGTAGGGGTGATGTGCTTGGGAGGGATGAAAAAATCCCAATGGGAGGATGGGGGGGAAGAGAAGGATAATGTGGGAGTAAGATAAGGGGCCCAGGGAATTGTTAAGAGAGAGGCATGTAGAAGGGAGGAAAGGGGTTTGGGGGTCTAGGAAGGGTAATTATGGGGGTGACCTTCTCACTCAAGGATACTAAGTTAGTAAATGGATAAAGATAAGTAAAGGATTTATTACAAAGAATACCTTTTAGGCCATCAATTAGTGAAATACTTGGATAAACTTTGAGAGAGCCAATTCTAATTGATTATTCATCCTGTTGATCCTTATTTGGTGTCACCTTCCTCACCCATGTGTTCTCAAGGGTGATGGGGTCCTAAAATTTCTTAGGATAGTCATTTAGCATATGGCTCAAAATGTTGTAGCACAGGAAGATGATTTCTTTGTTCTCATTCATAATGTGTTGCATCCCTTTTCCATATTTTAACTTGATTTTGATCTTATGTAGTAGTGTCTTGTTTGTAGGTAAGAAAATATTCACTTGGGATGCAACCATTATTTAGTGGGAGAGTGTTACTAGGTCAATGGTTATGGGTTGCTCCAAAGCCTAGGTGATACCTATAATGACCTCTAAGTGCCAATATTAAAAAGGTAGTTTAGGAAAAAGGACCCATAATAGAACATAATCTATGGTAGTGTTATTGAGATTAATTTCAGCCTTCCACCTCATGATAATAATGCTCTATTTTACCATGAGCCAAGGCCCTTCAGACAGAACCTTAATATAATTCTCTTGTAAGGAAAATTTGACTAGGAAGAAAACCCTAGCCAAAGTGACCACATCCAAGTTTCCTTTGGGATTTCAATTAGATTTGGTCTAGCTATGAAAATATTCAATATTAGGTTATAAACCATTCACCCTAGATATGATGTATTTAGCTACTTCTATGTTAACTTGTTCTACGATGGGGGTAGGAATAGTAATGAAATCTCTTTGTTCTTCACTTCTAAGAAAATCTAAAAATTTGAAAGGTCCTAGCCCAATTAACTTTTTCCTTTCACCTTGTCCACCTAAGATAATTTAGGGTAATGTGGGTCATTCTTTTCTTGAGCAAAAATGATCTTGTCTACCTACCTCTAAGTAGAATCCATTTCTTTTGGTCCTTTTTCCACTATGCTAATCCTATGAGTGTTGTCATGTGGGGTTATGTTGAATTCAGAGAGAACATTGTTACCTAAGAACTTCCCTTTTGGAATCTATGCAATGTCTGCATGATCATTGGTTTTACCACCTAAGAAAAAATTCAAAATTATAAATATCATCCATTACATAATCTTCCTCAGTCTCCATTATATAGATATATAGTCTTTTAAACTAGATGTAATTTTTTTTTCATTTTAGAATTTTTTACTAAAAAACCATGTTTTATGAATTTTAAATTTTATTGTCATTGAATTAACATGATTTATGTCCAAAAATAATAAACTTTAATAGTTTTTTCTTTCATAACATGTTTGAATGCCATTTTAGTTTTACAAGTCCATGGCATTCAGTGTAAAATTCAGTCCCCCAATAGGATGGTTCAAGTGGTGCACTCATCCCTACATACATGGTAAGTAATCATGTCTATTTTTTATTAGTTATCATTCTTTTTCACCATTTCATTAGACTACACTTGATTCTCATATTTTATTTGCATGTTACATGGACTCCAAAATAACTTGACTGTGCCACATATGTAGGTAAAATAAGTATTTTTAAACCCTTTTTTCCCTTCAGTACATCACTAATCTGGACCACACCATGAGGGGGTAATATATATGTACCCATAGATTACCTAGTGCAACATTTTTGAAATAAATCCAATGAAGATGCAATGATCTCCAAAATATGATCAAATATGGTTTTCTTTGACATTCTTATCCATCTCTCCCCCTTTGGCATTATTTTGAACTTTTGGTTCATTTTTTGAGTATTTTTTGCCTTCGTTTTCAAGCTCCCTGATTTGATGTGAAATCACTAGTTTCTATGATAAAATTACCCTTTACCATTATAATACTTCCCCTATATGACATGTTAAAATTTTGGGATAGATATTTATAAATTAAGAAAGTATTTAGGGGTATATGAAATGAATATGAATAAATTTTACATTTTATATATTTCAAGATTTTATAGGGTATAAGATTAAGTAAATTGTATGAAACATTATGTCATTCTAGATCACATGTTGGCATTGATTGGATTAGATTATGGGGTATGAACATTATTCATGATTATACTATTATTATTTTTTTAAATTATTGCATTGATGTGGCATTCATGCTACCAATAGTAACATATTAAATCTATAATTCCATCTAAAATGGTTAATTATCCCTAAATGAGCCTAATATAGGATCCCCCTTCTATCTTGAGGCTCAGTATCAATTAAATGAGTGGTGTGATTAAGGTTCTATGTATCACAGTGACCTAAAACTTCTCTCTTTTCATGGTGATTATGTTTTACCCTATTTTTTATAAAACACTAAATAAATGGAATTAATTAGGAAATGTTTATTTGATTATATATGTGTAAAACTAGAAAATATCAGATTGTTAAATATTTAAAATGATTAACTATTCTAATTTTGACAAACTTATAAATTTATGAAACTATTATTTTGGGGAAATACTAACAAGTAATAATAATTATATTTATGTAGATAATATTTATAACTTATATATCACCTCAATATTATACACTTTTAAAACTGATACCTTGGTTATTCTTCTCAGTTCTAGACCTTTCTTACTTATACAAGTTTCACATCTACTCTCTCTTGTGCCCCTTGGCATGTCCTTTAGTTTTACCAGTGTTATGTTGATGACACATGCCTCATATATTTAACATAATGCTTAAAACCTACTTATCTTCCATCTCTACAAGTTCTAGACCTATACCTACTTAGCTTTATGTATATGATATTTATGACCTCTATATCACCTCAATATTATACACTTGAAAAATTAAGAACTTGCATATTCCTCTTAGTTTTACACCTTTATTATTCTACAAGTCTCACATCTAATCTTTCTTTTACCCCTTGGCCTATCTCTTAGTTTTCCCAATTTTATGTTGATGACACATGCCTTATATCTTTAACATAATGATTATAACCTACTTATCATCCATTTCTACAAGTTATAGACCTATACCTAATTTTCTGCTTCCCAAATAGTTGTGTCCTAGTTAGACACCTATGTTGACATAAGTGTTTTATTCTAACGCAATTTTTTAGTGACCTAAAGTCATATAATTTACAAATGGAACATATAATAATGGTAAATGTAAGTGATATTATGTGATATATTAACCAAAAGGATTGGTATAAATATAATTTTAACCCTCATTCATTCCTCAAATATCATAAACCTATATACACATAATATTTTCAAACTTTTATTTATTACTGACACTTCATATCTTGCAAGAACCCATCGAGTCTTAGTCTCTCTAAGTGCATGCCTTAAGTGGTGCATTGAGAAAGGGGTGGGTGACCATCGGTGCTTCATAAGATTGTTTTTTCTTTGGCACTTACCATCTAATCACTTGTCTCCTAAAGCCTTAAACCCTATCTCTCTTTCATATCCATTATAGTCATTGTCATGATTTATTCCTTCATTTCTTGTGTTGTTACCCTTTGGACTTGTTCAAAAAACTAGGTAAACAACCTAGTGTGTTTTGGGGACACTTTAGCTCTTTTGGTTTGTTATCCTCTTGGCTGACCTAACACATATGTAGTGAGTTAGCCCAGAAATGTGCTAAGTCAACCTGATCAACCTAGTATAGCTAACATGTCTAAAAGTTTTTAGGTAAGATTTGTCTATTTATAAAAGGTCATTTACCACCATTTCATAAGAGAGAGTTAAATTAATATAATAAGTGTGAATGAACATCTGATTATTGACCATTCTACTTGAGGACTAAATATTTAGGGTTTAATACTTTCTTTGGAGCTATGATCTTGTCTTGTAGATAAGTATTTTGGATGCTTAGGTAGGTTGTGTATCCTAGAGCTGATTTATCTTGGTTATCCTTACAAACCACAATAATCTCTTATGAAGCACCTTGGCCAAGGGAGAGATTGAGGTTTGACAGTTTCATCATCAAAGGTAAGTATTCCTAACTTTATTTCTCCTTTGTAAGAGTAGATAGAGAATGAAATATGTATTATTTTCTTCCATGTATTAGGATTTTATATATATTGACATGATTATATGTCTCTTATGCATGTTTAATTTATTTATTATTTATTTGTTTTGTTCTAACCCCTACTTTGTGCCACAAGCTTTGGTGCATACTAGATTAGTTTAATTTTTGTATTTTTAGAATATTTTAATCTCTTGTTTGTTAACATAAGTGAATTATTAAATCATAGGAATCTTTTAGGGTTGTTATGTGATTGTGTTGGAATGTAGAATTTAGAACTCTTCCTAGCATGATATGTTGTGATAAGTGATACAACTGATCCCCTAATTCAATCTAGTGGATCTCCATTGCTCCCACTTAACAAGTGTATACCTAATCAGAAGTATAGGTGTGATGTATCTTATATGATCCAACATTAATTCATGTACATCATGTAATTTTGATTTCATACATTCTGATGAACCTGACATAATCTTATCCCACCGTTGGTTGGATTATCTTCACTATTCCATTTTTTATCTCTTTTTTGTTATTATTTACTTTCACTTCACCTTCACCTTCATTACATTCTGGTTAACCTGACATGAAACTAACCCTTATAGGATTTTTTTTTCACTTATTTCATTCTTTTTATCATATATTTTGACATACTAGTTCAATTCTATCAAGCCGATTATTTTTCTTTGTGTACAAGAACATGCAACCAGATCAATTAGCTTGACCAAGTATAAGTTTTTAGCACTTTTTAGACTTCTAGTTTAGCCTACTAGGTTGACCAAGTTGACCTAGCACATTTTCAACCACTTTAATATAGGTTTATGTATAGCTTGATCGATCATCTTGACCTAGTATAGGTCTCTAGATTATCAGACACCTAGTTCAACCTACTAGGTCGACTAGGTTGATCAAGTACAATTTTTTAGTTTCTATAATATGTTCTCGTATAGCTTGGTTGACCATATTGACCTAGTTCTACATATTGGCTCAGGTTCTCCAAGGATCTTAGTCAATAATCTCCTTCATTTCAATCTTTGAACCATCGAGAGTAGAGATGACACTGCAGCCTCTATTTTTTTAGGATCCCCATAGAACTATGTTCATAGATAGTGCTATGATTAAACATTAATGTTTTGCTAGGTTGCTTGATTCCCATCATTGGTTCACCCCTGAGGTTAGTGAAACCATCTTTAGACCTTATGTTGATCCCACTCCTCCCACAGTGTGTTAGAACCAATTATTATTACTACTTCCACTGTTGTTGATCCTAGTCTTGTTTCTTCTATTATTGCTTCTATTATTAAGCCTAGTTTCATTATTTCTCCATCACCACATTCTCTTGGTGATGGTTTTCTTACTTTGACTAATATGGGTCCTTTTCCCATAAAATGGGCTGATAATTCATATCTTTCTTCTTCCATGCTTGTTACACCTTCCCCCATGAGTCTTTCTCCTAGAAATACTCACAAGCATATATGTTACTTCCATGGGATATATAATCACTCTTCTACCCATTTTCATAAGTTAAAACAATATATTAATACCTTGAATTCTTATTCTCCATAAATAGACACTACCTTACCTCATCAAAATATCTTTCCTGAATATATACCTGAGTATGGTGAGAGGTATTGCCTATTGCACCGATGTGGCACACATCACATTAATCGTTATCATATCCTTTAGCAACATCTTAAGGACCATCTTATATCTATCCCTGGACCTTTTACCATTCCTCTCATAGGACATTCTCACAATAAGGATCCCATTTATTCTCCCATAGATACACCTTCTATAGTCCCTTCACCACCTTATGTACCTCCACTTATGGTTCATTTTACACCTGTGGACCTTCCACCTATGGATCCTTCTCCACCAGTGATTCTTTCATCTCCTATAGATCCTATTCCCATGAATTTTCCTAACCATCATTTTTCCAATTTCCCTCCTCAACATGATATAATACGTATTCCTACTTTTTAAGTTTAGGATATTAGAAAATAAGTACTTGCCTATTATTCAACAAAGATTGATGAGACATTAGTAGTAATTCATATTCAACTTCATAGAGATTTATCAAATGTCTTTGATAATGTGTGTGGATATATTTACTAGTATTTGTGAGCACATGCATGGTGATTCCTCATTTTTCATTTGGATTGGATGTGTGTTCCAATCTTATTTCTATTTTTGATTATACCATTTGACACTATGTCAAATTATTTCCTATTTTTTATTATGTTTCTCCTTCTTGTTATACTATAGTTAGCTTGTGTTTGTGTTTTACATTTCACATATAATTATCTTTTCCTTATCATGTCTATTTTTCACTTATCATTGATTTCTTTACCTTTAGAGTTTTTCTCGGAACTCTTCTTTTGTATCTTCATGATTATTTGTTTTCTTATCTTTATTTTTCATACATAATCATCATGGTCACTTGGTTATACTTACCTTGTTCCATTTGGTTATTATCTCATTTTACCATGTGATTAGTTAATAAACAAGTTATCTCATTACTATTTGCTTTTACTTGTCCACCTTTGGATCTCCTTTTTTCTTCTTCATATTCCACAAACTAAGAATATGCATAGTTGAGACTTGAGATCACATACTTGTTCATTGTCAAGCCTAAGTGTCCTAGTCAATATTTTATATTTGGTTACTTAGGTTTCTTTAGCCTTAGCCTACAACTCATTCATGTGTATCACTATCTCTCTCATGACTGGTCATTCCAAGTCTATAAAGAGGAAGAATACTAAAAAGCCTTCAAAATAAAGTTAAAAGACAAATAATTTAAAAAAAAGGAAATGATATTAAAAGTCAAAAATATGCAATATCTTAAAATTTAAATCACACTAAAAGACATGATTCAAATCACATCTCCTTCTTCTAGTTAAAGCTCAAACTCCATAGTTGGCCTCATGATAGAGCTGAGGTCTTTTGGGGTGTGGTAGGCCTGTAGATTAGAAGAGAGAACAATAAAAAAAAGCTTCTAGTGTTACCTACTTTCTCACACAAGTCCCCAATATTTGTAGTAGATTGACAACTCTCTAAGGGGTCCTAAAGAGTAGGGAACACATCATGGGGAGGTAGGTCCATTTTACTTTTCCTTATACTGATCTACCTTTATGATTTGATCTTAGTAGCACACTTATCTTCCTACAAAGATTTACGTCTATAAGGAATAGGTTTCCTTTGTAAATAGATGACCACTATTCACTTAGTGTCTTCTCATGTCCTTAGTATGCTTCTTGCCTCCTAAGGTCTTCTCTTAAGACACCTAAGTCTTTGATTTTTACACTCCATTTTTCATTCCCTTTCTTCATATTTCCTCTTCAGAGATATTATTTTGATTTTCAATCATTCCCAATGGAATTTCATTTGTGAGTTGCTTTGTAAGACTCTCAAATAAGACTTGGCATTCATCACAAATTACCACCTTTTCCATCTTATTACCCACATCCTTGGTTTACCATTCCTTGTCCTTATGCTTACCAATCTTGATTTGGTACCCCTTAGGTTTTTATTTTGTGAGTTGTTGTGTAAGACCGTTGATAGGACCCAACCCTCAAAAAAAATTCCAATAAAAAAGTCACCATCCAAATTACATGTGTCAAATAAGATATAATATTCTATTGATTATCAAGTTAAAAATCATTGGCATACTTCCCATATTGATATTTATTATGTTTTATGCTTACTTCATTTTTCTTTTGCTTTTTATTTTTTAATTTTTTGAGTGCATGTAAGATTACAATGATTTCTTAAAAATTTTCATACTTCCCAGCTTGAATTAGTATTATAAATTTAATACCAAGTTTTTGTAATTTTTTTCTTTTGTACTTCCCATCATGAAATAGTATAATTTATTGACTTAATTTTGATTTTTTTTTTGTTACCATTTGTGCCCTTTTACATACCTTCCATTTTATTACATTGTTTGCCATACTTCCCAATGTGAAATTTAATATGATTTTATTTGTTTTAATTTGGTGAAAAAATATTTTACATTAGTTTAGAAATATATCCCCTTTTACCATCTTGTTTTCCATGTTCTTGGATTTTTATACTTAGTCATTTTTCTTTTTATTACACATTCCCCATCTTGAATTAGTGTGTAGTGCATTTTTTATTGATTATATTTTTTCAAGTATTTTTGCCTGTTTCATTTTATCCATGCATGTGTTTTTCATATTGATAGAAAATAAACCACACCACATATATTTCCTATAGCATTTACAACAAAGATAAATACATGTGCTAGAAAGAAATATATCCAAAACATCCACAACCTCAACCATAATGAACAAACACAACCATCATAAATAAATAATAAAAAACCTATATAAATAAGCCAATATGATACATCATACATATATATATATATATATATATATATATTGATACAACATATATAATTACATATAATGCTCCAACTCTAGGGCTAGGCTCCATGCTATCTATCTTGTGTCCTAGCCATGCTAACTACTGAGGCCTTGATATGACCTCTCTAAATGGTATGATATAATGACGTAGTACAAGATCTAAAGCCCTCTACCTATCCCTATAGACATGATATTTTCACCTATTCATATACTAACATAGTCTGGTTCATTACGTGTGCCTGCATCAGCTAAGTCTACATCACCATATATGCTTATGTCATTTATGTCACTATGTCTAGATGCAAATATCTCTCATTAGATAGAGACTATTAGGATTGCCTCTCTCTTATACCATATCTATTGGTGGTTGTGCCATTTTTATTTACATTTGTATCTACCTAATGAGCTCTCTCATTAGTTTGGACTAGCTCACTTGAGTTTGGGTAGATGGTACACTTGGATCCTTTAGTGTCATGGGATCATATGGTTATAGAGTCTCATCTAGGATGTCATGGAGTGATCCCTAACTAGGGACCCCCAAATCTCCACCTTATCCTTAGGTATGCCTATAAAATCACACCAAATAGATGTTAGATCATTATTATATCTCATAATATCTATCTATTTATTTCTAGACTCAAGTAATAAATCAATCATATATTTCTTACCTAGTTATGTCATAGCTCCTATGGTCTTTCCATCTATGCAAACACCTAACATAGTCTCTCTATCTATGTAACCTCATATTACCTCCTCAGATCAAACCCAACTATCATGGCTTGTGTCTATCTCAACCTATCCTTGGGTGATCTCTCTCTCATCTATCTCTCCTATAGCTCTTCTAATAATTCACCAAGGATGATGATGATCTCTAATCTCTCCTCTTTCCTCTATCGATTCTATATCCTCAATATCCATATCTCATCTCTCTATGGAGTTATTGGTGGTACAACTGGTATCTCTACCTCCATCTCCACCATCTCTTACTCTACCCCTCATTGTGCTCGACTGGTCCATGGTCATTCCTAATGTGGCCTTAATTTTGGTCTCACTATTAGTGGTTTGAGTCCCCTCTTCCCTCAGGGCTCTCTCACATGCCAAGTCTACTACTTGGGCATAAGTATCAATGTTTCTAGATAAGGTAGACCTATCTACCCTGGCACTAATGCCACTAGATGTGTCTCTCTCCACCATGTATAGTGTCCTATCACCTCTCTCCTCTATAGTATAGGCCCAACTATGTGCCATCTCTCTTAGGTAGTCATTAGCTACTCATATGGTTTCCATACTATGTTGGTACATCTAACCATCTACAACACTAACATATGGGGCATCACTCATACTACCTAATCCTTCCTCTATTTCCTCATCCAAGGTGACCTATCATTGACTACATGGGGTAACCTAGCTAGCTGATACATAGGAAATATATCATATATCCATGTTATTAGTAGTATGATTAGTCCCATGGTGTTATGTCCTCTAAGCCACATCTCAAATAGATCATGAACAACCTTCACCCATATGATAGAGCCTATATCATATAATAATCCCTCCTCTAGCATCATCCTACTTAAGGCTACCATGTATAGTGGTACCTTACCATCTTACTTGTGATATAGCACTTGTTGTGTCATAAGTCCTATCATTGCCTTCTAGAGATCCAAAATCTATGATATATACACATCATCCATACTCACTCTCCACCCTGATAATATCATCTCTAAGATTGTAACCCACATGGATAAGGCTCTCCTCTCCTCTATGATATCTGGTATCCCTACGATCATTGGTAATCCTACTATAGGTAGTCTGAGGATGGCATGGACATCTTCTAGTATGATATCCACCTCTATCATATCCCCATCCATCTCCCATGTGAAGGTGTTGGTCAATCATTCCTAGCAACCAAGGAACATGACCAACACATCTACACTAAGGGGGATCCTAAACATATATGATATACCTCCTAGACCTATGGATATTTGTCTAGCTCTATCTCCATCTATCAACTTATCAAACAAATTCAACAACTAAGACATGTCTAACAACCTCCAAAATCATGGCCATATCTGAAATTAAGAAATAATAAAGGATATATTAGTTCCTCCATGTCATTTATAATCATAATACATTCTTTATACATTCCATTTTTTTATTCATGTTTATCCATTTTATTCTATTTTGGTCCCTTTTACCCTTCTTTGGTCATTTCAAGCCATTATAGCACTCTTTCAGCTTTCAGCATACTTTTTCATGTTTATTTTAGTTCCATGGTCAACCTAGTTTAACCATAATTTCCCTATTTTTATCTTATTTTATCCTAAATTTCTTATTTTTCCTCTTATCTTCTTCCTAGTGTTAATTTTCCATTTTGGCCCTTACAGACTAACTAGACACTTTTCCACTAGGTCTTAGCTTGCAGATTACACTAGGTCAACTTATGCCTACTAGGTCAGCCATATGGATTTTTACCTTGATTTAACCTACTAGGTCGACTTGGTCTACCTAGTATGTTTTATGTGACAACCTATCATATTTTGCTAAAAATGTGCATTTTCTTGTTTTCTCCCTATTTTCTTCAAACCCATTTCCCATCTTCATATTTTCTACACTTAAAATCTAATTTTTTTCATTTTTGACATATATAAATGCTTAAAATCAAATTTTATAAAAAAATCAATACAAATTTAAAAAACTAGTTTGAGATTCATAGATGCATACCTATAGTGCACCTACTGCTACCTCTAGGTGTCCTCCTCATCTAGCATGTTATTCTCTCACCATCCTAGTTCATTTTATATCCAGAGCTCTTTTTCTCTACTCTTACAATTCAAAATAATAAAATGACTTCTCTTTTTCCTCTTTAAAATCACTTTTCAACAATTCAAATTCTTCAATTATTTTCCTTTAGATTCCTTTATTTGCTCATATCTTTGTTTCTACTCATCCATTTTGCGAACCATAAAATGAATTGGATTCATGATGACATAGAGATTCTTTCCCACTACTATATTCCTATCTTACAAAAATTTCAAATTTTGGCTAATTTCTTTTTGCACTAACTTTTACAGGTTCACTTAGTGTGCTTTACATTGGATGCCTTCACTTTTTTATAGTCTTCTTCCTTATCTATGACACTAAGGTAAGTTAAAGGTATGCATTTTTCAATTCTATCCATTCATTTATCTTATTTTCTACTTACTACACCATACTTAACATTAATGTTGTGTGTTATCATGTTCTATCTCTAAAACACCATCCTATGTTGTACTTATGTGACACGTGATGATATTTGACCAGGGCATATATATGCACATAATATTTTCAAAATTTTATTGATTACTAACACTTTGGATCTTGCAAGAAACTATTGAATCTCAATCTCTCTGATTACATGCATTAATGGGTACACTTGGAAAGGGGTGGGTAAACTATTGGTGCTTCATAATATTATTGCTCCTTTTTCCACTTTCCATCTACACACTTGTCTCCTAAAACCTTTAAACCTAAGCTTATTACTCTCTTTTGTATCCATTCCAATTATTAGCATTCTTTATGCTTTCATTTCTTGCCTTATTACCCTTTTGACTTGTTCAACAAATTAGGTCAACCTGGTTGACCTAATGTGTTTTGCGGACACTTTATCTCTTTTGGTTTGTTAGCCTCCCAGATGACCTAACATAGACCTATTGAGTTAGCTTGAAAACATGCCAGGTTGACCCAATTGACCTAGTCCAACTGACATGTCTGAAATTTTTTGGATAAGATTCACCTATATATACAAGGTCATTTACCACCATTTCATAAAAGAGAGTTGAATTAAGTGAAGAAGTGCAAATTAACATATGCTTATTAACCATTATACTTGAGGAATAAAGTGTTAGGGTTTAATACTTTCTTTGGAGCTCCAATCTTGTCTTTTGGAGAAGTCTTTTGAATGCTTAGTTAGGTTGTGTATCCTAGAGCTAATTTATCTTAGTTATCCTTACAAACCACAACAATATCTTATGAATCACCTTGGCCAAGGGAGAGATTGAGGCTCAATATGTTCATCTTCAAAGGTAAGTATTCCTAACATTATTTATCATTTGTAAGAGTAGATAGATAATACAATATGTATTCTTATCTTCTATGTATTAGGATTCTATATACATTGACATGAGTATATATCTCATATGCATGTTTAATTTAGTTGTTTATTTGTTTTGTTATAATCCCCACTTTGTGCCACAAGATTTGGTGCACACTAGATTAGTTTAATTTTCTTCTTGTTAAAATATTTTACTCTCTTATTTGTTATCATAAGTGAAATATCAAATGATATGACTCTTTTAGAGCTGTTGTGTAATTGTTTTAGATTGTAGGCTTTAGAACCCTTCCTAGCATGATATGTTGTGAGAAGGAATACAAGTGATCCCCTAATTGGGTCTAGTGGATCTCCATATTGGTCATGCTCCCACTTAACAAGTGTATACCCAATCAAAAGTGTAGGTGTGTTCTATCTTATCTGATCTAGGATTAATTCATGCACATCATGTGATTTTGATTGTATACAAGAACTAGATTCATACCAAATATCATTCAAAGATAATTTAATTGAGAAAAGCTTCCATATTTTATCATAGTTCCATACTAGTCATAGGGAAAACAATTCTATAGCTCTAAATTATTGAAGGATTATCCCAATAACTATATTTTTCAAGTTATAAGCTAGGTCACAATTGTACTTTATTATCACACATTGTATGATTCACACACAACCCACCAAATAGGGGAAAACTACATAAGTTTGAGGCCCTATTAATAGTATTGGTTATGTATTAAACACTCATTACTAGAGGAGTTTTTGTGGTATCTTGACACTATGTTCCCACTTATCCATTTTTAACACAACCACTATTAAGATGAACAACTAGGGTTTGATCATTTGATAACAAGTGAGAGTCTATGACATATAACTAAATGTAATAGATTGAAGGCAATGATGAACCTAAAATCATCAAAATGGTTAAATCTTATTTCAATATTTATTTCATACTAGACACCTATGTTTGATCTATATAATAACATCAACACAACCATCCCATGTTGACACAAGTGTCCTCAGCTACAAAGGCACTTAATCTAGAATTGGGTGACTATTCTACAATATTATTTTAGTCTAATTCCTACCTATTCTAACTCTAGATTTGTATTAACATTAAAAATAACTAAGTATATTTTTTTCATTATTTTTGTAATATCTAACATAGTTGTACTTTCCATTTTAGCATATCTTAGCATAGTAAATTCAATATATGTTCTATCTAATTTTTATGATTAATTAGCTTGCTATATATATATTTATCACCACTAGGCTTATTTATTTCTATATTATTAACCCTAACTACCCATAGTTTGATCCTCATCCAATTTAGGGTTAAACATTTAGTGAACCTGATTCGTATGAATGCATTGTTTTCTAATTCCTAGGGTTTTTAGTCATCTAGGATTTTAGATTACTATAATTTTTCATTTTTTTATATAATTTTACATGTAATCTAGGCATATCCCTGGGTTGGGAGATGTGCATATTAAACAAATTGATCTTTCCCTTCTACCACCTTAGATGTATCAAACCAATAAGGAACCTAATCCCATGGTCCATGTTGATGAAGTTACCATAGAGGAAGATTCTAAAAATGAAAAACATGAAATCAATGAAACTAATGAACATGAATAAATAGATCATGATAAAGTGAAAGATATTAATTTATTTCATGAGCCTATTCATCAAAACCTTGAAGATATTGATGAGATACTAAAAACCATATTAGAAAGTAAAAAATATAGATGGTCAAGTAGTCCCATCCATTAATGATGATATTTGATCAATTGGTCATCCTCATATACCAGCAAACCTCCTCTTGAGAATGATACCACCTCATACTTATAATGGGGTCACTAGATATGTATTTTAATCTTTTTTTCTTAAAAACACTATTACTACATCTACCATGTATTTACCAATTATTTGAACTCAAATACCAATTTGTATTCCTATTATTACTCAAACCATGCCCCCTTTGGACACTACTCAGCTAGCTAATCTAAACACCAATTGGTCTATAGTTTAAAATATCTTTAAATTTATAAATGCCTTAGAGGACAATATTATAAACATTAAAAAAAATTATTTAAAGTCTCCTCATGTAATTTATTCCCAAGATGTGTTGCATAACCCCCTTAAACTTGAGATATATTTGCACCCTTTACCAACTAGTTTTATTTCACCTAAATTTCCATTTTATGATGGCAAGGGTGATATTGAGAAAGACATTTTATATTTCTATGTGGAATGCATTTATTATTACTTAAATGATAGGATTTTTATAATTTTTTTCCAAGGAGCCTCAAGAACTATGCTTTGATGTGGTTCAATTTTTTACCTCTCTAATTTTAGAAAGCATTCAAACATATTGTAGATTATGTTTTACAACACATCTCTATTAACATTAAATAAAAGGTTCCCTATGCCCAAATTAAAAAAATAAAATAAGAAATCAATGAACTTATCAATGATTTTGTCTTGAGGTATAAGATAATGCTGGCTAAAATGACAAATCCTATGGCAGATAAAGAACTAAAAGACATTTTTAAACAAAGTTTGAATTTTCCTTTACATAAGTCCATTAGTTTTTAAAAATATAAATATTTTTATGAATTGTGCCATTTTGTTTTAGACCATGAAATGAAACTTATCTCATTGAAAAAAGTTAATTATGTATCAAACACACTAACTACATATAAATCCAATAACAAGTTTACAATCAAACCAAGTTATAAATTGAAACCTCTTGGGCCTAAAAAGAAAATAACCACTATGGTTAATACCATTTCAAAATATCCTAACTAGATTATCATATCCAATACACCAAGGAGACAATTTACATGCTTACTTGAGTATCCCTATTCATTAATTTTATGGATAGTAGAGAGTCATCTTATATCTCTCCCTCATCCCATAGAGTTTTATATAAGTCATCCTCTACCTAAAGGATATGATGTGAATGATTATTAAAATTATCACTAGGGACCAAAGAATTCTATGAACATATGTCTTATCTTGAAGCATAAGATTTAAGACCTTGTTGATAAACAAACGATTGCATTTGATGATCTTGCAAAGGAATCTAGTTCACAACCTATTGATCACCAAAAACAAAATATATTTAAGAACTATTTTCAAGACCATTCTAAGAAGGATACATAAGTGTAAATGGTATATAATTCACATCCTCCTCCATCACACCATGAACACCAATTACATGGGATTATTGGCACCTATACATGGCATAAACATACTATAGTTTAAATACCTTCTATTAATTTTGATAAAAATGAGACTAAGGATGATGAATCCAATCTTTATTATTTGATCATTTGAGCATACCTTGATCACTAGACTCTAAGTAGTATTATGATTGATAAAAATGAAAGTGAGAATGTTTTAACCATGAAATTACTTACACACTTGGGTTATACTAATTATTATTTAAACCCTTATACTAGATTAGTTAGAGAATTTGATGGGACCTCACAATAGTTTCTTGGTGAGATTGACTTACCTTTATAGGTGGGTCTTATACATGTGGCTAATAAATTCTTATTTATACCTTCCATAATTGTATTTTATATGTTATTTGGATACCTTTAGATACATATTCTTTAAGAGGCACCTTGTATAGTACATAAGCAAGTTAAATCCATTCATGCTAATTAGGTAATTACATTTTTTATGGTAACATATGAGCATCATCTTATATAAAATAAATTTATACCCAGATAATTAATTATCATGAAAAATAAGTTTGATCCACCATAAAAGGGTAAGGAATAGGAAATCCCCTCTAAAGGGTAAGGAATAGGAAATCCAATACTTGAGAGATAATTATAATAGAGATCCATATTGGGTTTTAATAAATCCTCATCTACTACACACCACATTCACATATCCAGACTACCTACATGTTTTCCTATTAATGTTATTCCAAATAAAATATAGAACACTCAATGATCAGTTCCACGAACCCCTACTCCTATTACTCTTACTATTTCTTCATGACCACAAATTCCTATTATACATATATAGAGCATCTTGGATATTATAGTGACATATATTGTACCTATAGATGCTCCTCTATAGCATCACTACTTTACTACACCAAGTTCATAGTGGGAATATATCTATGAGAATCCTTTAAATGTGATCATAGGTTAGTATCTTCATATATTAAAAAAATACTAAATAAATAAAAAACATTGAATAATTCTAAAATATTTTTGGCATATACATATTCTAGTGGATCCTTAGAATCTATATGTTAGTTCCATGTTGATGGAGAACATATCAGTTACTTATGTATACACATATTTCATGCTTCTATTTAAGTGTGATATATACATACAAACATATATAATCTATGCACTTTTGGAGGTTGGGATTTCCCTCTACTCATGTCACTAGGATGTTAGGGGTGTACACCTCTATGATTATGATACATCTAGGTTAAATCACTGTATAGTAATTTTACATTATCATGTTGGAGTTAATGCATAATTTCACATGATTTTATCCACACTTATATCTTATATAGTGTACTTGATATGTTATTACTTTTCATTTTTTTCTAGGACATTTGATCCATAGGTTACTATGATATATTTATGTTGGTTTCTTATGTTTTCATTCATGTGCTTCCTTAAGTGTCTTGACTTTCTATTATCTTATTTGTTGATGATTTGAGTATGCTATATTGTTCACATCCCTCATGCATTTGTTTGTCTATTTGACATTTAAATAAGTCATTTCTTGTTGTATGGACATTTGGATTTGTCATTCTTGATTTTTTTGGCATTTGAATAAGTTATGTCCATTTGATTGTGTGGTATTTGAACATGCAGCTTATTTGTGGTCTCCTTGGACCATTATCTTTTGATTTTCTTTTAAATTCCCTTGTGTGTGTGTTTGGTTTCTTATTGATATTGTGATGTTAGTATCTAAATGTTTCTGTGATATTTATCATGCATGTCATGCCTTGATGTGATCACATTATATGCACTTTAATGACACATTTACCTCGACATGTTCTTTTATATGTTACATGGTTCATTCATAGTAATTTGGGTGTCTTATCCTTTCCAGTGGAGGTAAATACCATTTTATATCTTTCCTCACCTTAAAGGTGGGAATATTAGTGGGGGCATGTCATAGATTCATGGATTTATATTTAACCCTAATTTGTATTTGAATCCTACTTGGGTATAGATGGTTAAGGATTTAAAAATGATAGTGAATAAGGGTGATTATCAAATCTACAACATGCTAATTAAAGTGTTAAACTTAGATGTACCATATGATAAATTTATTAAATTGAGATAAGTTATAAATGAAAAGTACAACCATATTAGATATAGACATGACATAAAACAAGGTAAATAATTAGCTTTCATGCTAACATAGTGCTAGATCTAGAACAAGATCAAATCAAGTATGAAGATAATTCTAGAACAATTATCAGATTCTTTATCTGATGTCTCTGGCTCTTTAGATAGTAATGTTATCATAGGATGGTTGTGTCAATGCTACTATATAGGTATAATACTAGTGTCTTATATGGAATATTTTTTGAAATACGATGTGACCATTTGGATGCTTTTACGTTTGTATTTTCCTTTGATCTATTACATTTAGATCTAGGTCATGGACTATCAATCCTAGTTAAAAGGAAAAACCCTAGATTTCCATCTTCAATGTGACCTTGGAAAAAAATGGGTTAATAGGCACATAGTGTTGATCCAACCTAAAATGTCCTTTTTATCAAATGACATTGCTTACATATCCAATACTCTAGAATAAAGACTCAAACTCATGTAGTTCTTCCGTATGTGTTGCCTTGTGTGTGAATCATGTAATGTGTGTAAATAAATTACAATAGTGACCTATATTATAAATTGGCAAATAGATCTTATGACTACTCCTTTAGTACTTCAAACCTCTAACTAGGTTTTTTTATTTAACTTATATTAGAATATGACATAATAGGAAATTTTTTGATAACTTGAGTGCTTCTTGAATACTATTTTGGTCTAATTTATAGCTGTGGAATGAATGAGGGTTGATACTATATTTATATGAATCCCATCAAAAGATAAATGGAATTAAAGCATTTAGGCCAATCATTATAATACATTTCATTTACAAATTAGATGACTTTAGGGAAATCAACACGTGCATCAAGGTAGGATAGTAACATTGATGCTAATGTGTGAATTATATATTAGTAATTTAGACCTCTAGTTGGGTTATTCCTTTGACATATATTAGAATACAGAAGAATAGGAAATATTTAGATAACTTAAGTGCTTCTTGAATATTCTTTTGGTATAATTTATAGGTGTGGAATTAATGAGGGTTGATACTATATTTATACCAATCCTATCAAGAGATAAATGAAATTAGATCACTTAGGTTGAACATTGTAATATATTTCATTTGCAAATTAGATGACTTTGTGGTACTTAATGCTTGCATCAGTGTAGGATAGTAATGTCAACACTATTGTGTGACCTAGACATTAGTGTCTAGGGAGTAGGAGAGTAGGTATAGGCTAAAAACTTGTAGAGGTGTAATATAAGTAAATTTTAAGCATTGTGGGTAAGTTGGATGTCTATGTCATAAATATAAGGCTATTTGGATGAAGAGAAACACAAAGGGTCATAAGATTGATCAAATGAAAGGATTGTAGAATCAAGGCATGTTTATAACTAAGAGAAGTAAACAAGGTCTAAGTTTTCTAGGTGTATAAGACTAATGTGCTACATAATCACAAAATATCATCTACATCCCCCCCCCATTTAATATAGTAACAAAATTTCTAGTTTAAAGGAAAGGAATAAGTACTTAGGTGTGTATGCATACCTTAACCTTGTTTGATTTGAATTTGAGTGTTTTTATTTAGTTTATTTGAGTTATTTTTTGGTGATTAACCTAAAACTAAGAGCATGTTACATTTTAAAATAAATTCATATTATCTAGGTTGAAAGTACTTGAAATCTATTTAAATTGAAAGAGCAAGGTTTTGGAGTACACTTGTGTGTTGATGTAACCACCTTACCTATTGGAAAATTTGTTTTGAAAAATATGTATCATTATAAGGCTCTAAAAATAATATTAGGATAAATATATATAAATATTTTAAGTTCACATATCTAAGGAGATAGAGAGATATTGGAAGGCACATGCCCCCAACCCTAAAGTAAAAGTGAGTTTCTACCTAATAGTTAAGATTAGCTCAATCATGCAACCTAATGATACTTGTAACCTAGTGAGGTTGGATGATCAAGTCTAACATAAAAACCTAGAAAGTTTGAGTGATTTAATCACCTAAACCATAAAAAAATATAACCAACTATTGTAGTAGATTGGTTCGATGAAGTCCATAAAATTCCACATGGTATCAATACATGTAATGGTTTTAGAATCTAAAACTGATTTATATTTTTCAATATTAGGCACATATTGCATATCATATACACCTTAGATATGTCTCATTGTTTATACTATGTATAATAATAATACCAATGTATATGAATTTTATCACAACTATGAATCTAAATCATGTAACTGTGTTCCTTTGGCTAATTTAAATTAACTATGTAAGTGTGGAGGACATGCTTCTAAAGCATGCTCCCACTATATATGGAAAAATATAAAACTAATATAAGTACCAATGTGGAGGGAATGTTTCCAAAAAAAACCCCTATTTTAAATTAGAAATGTTGAATACTAAATAAGGAAAATATGCTTCCAAATCATGCCACAATTAAGTCTATGAATTGATTTAAGTACCATACTAAATGAATGTGGAAAACATGCTTCCAAATCATGTCCTCAATGAATCTAAAAAATATGAATGTTTGGTATACTTGTCCATATGACATCTCCCCACTAAATCTACAAACTAGTATAAGTATTGAATACCAAATAAATGTTGAGAACATACTTTTAAAGCATGTTCCCACTATAATCTTAAAATTGTGAATGTGTGAAAGCCATGTCCATATGACATGCCCCAAATAAATATGAGAACTATGAATAGTGTGGAGAACATGTTTCCCAATCATACTCCCATTAATATTCCCCACCTTTAGGTGATGGAAAAATAGTACCTGGAAGTTACCTCACCTCAAAAGGGTAAGAAAATTGTACTATTTGTGATTGTAACCATGTAACATATAGAAGGAACATGTCTAGGGAAATGTATCATTGAAGATCATATAACCAATGTGATCAAATGTAGGAATAAGATAAACTATAAATATCATGTAAATGTCTAGATAGTAATAATACAATCTCAATAAGCAAATAAGCACACACACAAGAGCACTCAAAATCAAGTCAAGAATCAATGGTCTAAGTATACTATAAACAAGGGGCATGTTAAAATGCCTCAAAATAGATTGGAAATGACTTAGTACAATGTACAAAAATTAAGGCATGACATATGAAAATGTACATATAAAAAATAATGACATATTCAAATGTCCAAGAAGGAAAACATATGCATAAGGGCTGCATACAACAAAGGATATTCAAATTCTCAAACAAGCAAGACAATAGCAAGGTAAAACACTCAAACAAGTATATAAAGGAAAATAATAAGTAAATAGAATAAACATATAATATTAGCTCATGTATAATATGTGTTATAAAAAATTATTAAGTGTAGAGCATATCAAGTACTATGTAAAAGATATAAGCATGGATAAGACATGTGTAAGTACATATGTAAGATCAAACATGATAGTATGATGTGTTCATTCAATGATATAAACTTTGTGTATCAAAATAATTGAAGGTAGATGCCGCCAATGTCTTGGAAATGTGAGTAAATGGAAATCCCAACTCCCAAAAGTGTATAAAATTATGTATATGTATGTGCATGTAAATATGTATGTAGAGGAAAATGATATGATATCCCTTAACATGGAACTAACACATAGATGCCAAGGATCCAATAGAACTTGTAGGTGCCAAAAATGTTATGGATTTTTGAATTTTTTTTGTTTTTATGGTATTTTGGAATATGATAAATATTTGAAAAATGTTGTGTAAGTAAGTCTTGTACAGAGAAAATTTCTACCAAGAGCTAATACACTCATCAAGGTGATTCCTTTATGGAATCCCTATATCATGTGTGTCATTTTATAGTTTTGACCTTTTTTTATGCCATTATTTGTATCTATTTGTATGATAGTTGAATATATACTTCATTCTTTGGAAAATGATGTAAGTTTGACTGGATGATCAAAGTATATGCAACTATTATTTATTTCAACCACTACTCCTATTGAGTGTAATCATGATTTTCTAAGCACAACATTGTGAGCCCTTATATTACCAATAATTTTAAAAGTAACAAAACATTATTTTGAAGTAAATGAAATAATTAAATGAAGTGATCCCATATTTGTTAGGATTACATTAGTTTCATCAATTTGTTGAATCTTATTATCAATAAAGATAATAAATGACAAAAAAAAACTTTGTATCTTTAAATTACATAACCTTGATATCTATAAATTGCTTTCCCTCAACTTGAATAGTAATAGTAAAAGGGATTTGATATGAGGAATTGCTTGTGATTTCCTCCTTTGTAATCACATTTACAACATTATATTTTTCAATTGTCTCTTGATTTTTTACTTCTTTTTTTATAATTTTTAGTTTTAATATTTGATGTGCCCATTGCTCTTTGTGTACCTCTTGTTTTCATTTTTGGTTTCTTGGTCTTTGACAAAATGTATCATTGAATGATTTGTATTAGTATTACTAATATAACCCAAGCCCTGGTGGCCATTCTAATCAAATGTGGAAATAGGATGATTGATGCCTTAGGAATGTTTTCCCAATCCTTGACCATGATAACCAAAGTTTTATAAATATTTATTTTCAAAACCATATTATTTGGAAAACTAAGAATCATTAATAAGGGGTAAATATCTATCCTTTTCTTGATATGATGTTTCTTTTTGAGCTTTGTTATCTATGTTTGATGTTTTCAAGTGTTTTTTTTTCTAAATTTTTCTTTGGTATCCACATTTGTTGTTTTGTAACTTTTATTTTAGGACATGTACTCATAATGTGAGTGGTTTTCTTGAGTGATGTATCAATTATAAGATCACAACTATCTTTGATACTTTATATTATATTCTTCAATGTAAAACAATAATATGTATGATGCCCATGTATTTGGATCTGCATATAGGATTTATATGAGGTAATTTTATCACTTTATCTCAAATCATTTTTCTTAGGATTTCACTTGACCTATTCACATGATTTTTTTCACTTGTAGAATCATTTAAATTGAATGTATTCTATCTTATATTTTTATTTGGATAAGAAACCTTGTTTGGCACAACATTGGTATACGAATATGTAAACATGATTAACACTACCATGTGTTAGATTATGTAGGAGTGTAATTTTATTTTTTAATAGTGTTATCTTTGAGTTTAGAGACTAATATTGATTTTGTAGCTCATGTATTAACTTGGTCATAGTATTGATTTGTTATTTGAGAATTCCATAAGTAAAAAAACTAGGTACCTTAGATTTAACATGCATACGTGTACCCTAAAGGGATGTGGGAATGGTTTTATGGTTACCCCATTTTGACAAAATAGAATTATCCCCCTTATCATTTGAAGAGGTGACAGTATGAATCTGGTTAGATGGATGATAATTATCACCCTCCTTAAGGTTAGTAGAAGTAACATCATTTTAAACATTAAAACATGGAGTATACAATAATGTAGGTTTTTAATCCCTTATAGACTTGAATGATTTAATCAAGAATGGAACATAATAATTAATAACCACTACAAGGTATTGGAACATGAAATAATTAACAAATGTATTCATATTGACCATGATTCCAAAATTTAAAGCAAGTTAGGACTATTTGTAGAGTTTTTTGAAAATATGAGATAGGTTTTTATTAAAAAAATAAGAAATGATATGAACCCCAAAAAACATGGAAATAAAAGTACATGTATGACATGTAGGTCTACATTTACTAAAAATAGTAAGTTTTTAAATTTCAAAAATTTGTATAATATTTTAGAAGACTAATTTTTTTTATTTGTATCAACATATTTATGAAAAAAAATTGAGAATTTTGAATTTTTATCTAATATGAATCATAAATAGACCAAATAATTTTGAATGATTATTAGACAAACCCAAAAATATTCCAAATAAAGAATCAAAAATTTCTACAAATCATGAATATTTTTAAAGATATGAGAGAGGTTTTTTAATAAAATTTTATTTTTGAAGAAACACATAAATTAATTTAAACACAAGTACAATATTTTACTTGTATTATAATATTCATTAAAAATAATAAATATTAAAAATTAAAAAATCCATACCAAATTTTGGCAAAAAAAGAGAGATTTTTGTATATAACAATATGTGTAGAAAATACCTTAGAGGAATTTTGAAGTGAACCTATTTAGAGGCTGAAATGCATTATTCGAGGAAGAATCCACTTGTAAGCATTTTCACATGATGCCCTTGTTACCAGAGGAGGTAAAACCCTAGGGTAAAGATTTAGATCTAAATTTTGATCACAACAAGATAAAACCCTTAGAGGTTTGGAAGCACTAGATCATAGAAATTTGTATATTGACATGGATTGAGTTCACCAAATGTTTAAACCTAATTTCAATGTGGATCCTACCTGGGTATATAGGGTTAAGGATATATAAATGATAGGGCACAAAGATGAATATTAGATCTACAACTTGTTAATTAAACTGCTAAAATCAGATATACCATATGTGGAATTTAGTAAATCAAGAGAAGTTATAAATGGAAAGTAAAAGTATGTTAGATATAGAAATGATATAAAACAAGGTGATTATTTTGATTTGATGCTAACATAGTGTTAGATTTGGAATAATCTAAAAATAGGTAGGAAGATAATTGTATAATAGTTGTTGGATTTTAGATCTAGTGTATCTAGCTCTTTAGATAATAACATTAACCTAGGATGATTGAATTTATTATATTGTTTGGGTTTGAAACTAATTTCATCTACAAAATATATACTAAAATAATATTTGAACACATAGATACTTCTAGGTTTGGCTTCACCATTACTTTAGTGTAATTAGATTTAGGTCATGGATTGTCTATTTTGGTGAAATTATAAAACCCTAGATTTTATCTTCAATGTGACCTTGGGGGAAAATAGGTTACTAGACACATAGTTTAAACCTAAACCAAAATGACCCCCATTGTCAAAGGGCACTACCTACATACCCAATACTCTTGAATAGGGACTTAGACTCATGTAGTTATCCCCTACATGTTTGATTGTGTGTGAATCATATAATGTGTGTAAATCAAGTACAGCTATGAAATAGCTTATAACATGATAAATAAGACCTTATGACTACTCATTTAGTACTTCATACCTATATATAGGTTTTTTCATTAACTTATATTAGAATCAGGTAAAATAGGAAAGCTTTTGATAACTTGAGTACTTCTTGAAAAATCATTTGCTCTGATTGGTAGGTGTGGAATGAATGAGGGTTGATACTATATTTATACTAATCTTATCAGGAGATAACTTAAATTAAATCACTTAGGCCAATAATTGTAATACATTTTGTTTATAAATTAGATAATTTTAGGGCATTGGAAACTTGCATCAGGGTAGGACAATAATGTTGACACTACTGTCTGACTTAGAGTTAGTTTCTAAGTAGTATGGGAGTAGGTATAAGCTTATAACTTGCAAAGGTGTATGATAAGTATATTTTAAGCATTATGGGTAATATAATATGTCTATGTCATATATATAAGGTTTTTTAGACTAAAATATATTCCAAGGGGCATGATATAGAGTAGATGCAAGGCTTATAAAACAAAGGCATGCAGAGAACTAAGAGGAACAACCAAGGTTTGAGTTTACCAACTGTAAAACACTAAGGAGCTAAATAATCACAAAATATCATTTAAACTTACACACATTAACAATTTAATATTTGGTGGGGGCATGTTTTTTAAACATGTTATTCACACTTATTTAGTATTTAACATATCTAGATTATAGTGGGGGCATGTTTTAAAAACATGTCCTCAACATTGGCACTTATATCAATTTTCACATTCAAACTATAATGGGGGAAAGATTTTGGAAGCATTTTATCCATACTTACATAGTTTTGAATTAAAAAAATTACATATTTATATCATTCAAATACACATTTATGGTAGAATTATATACATTGGTACCATTTTTATACACATTTTTATCACGAGACATATCTAAGATGCATATGCTATGTAATGTGTGACTAATATTGTAAAATTAAAAGAGTTCTATGTTCAAAACACTTTTAGGGACTATCACCAACTACCAAGTTAGATTTTTATGGACTATATTAAGCCAATACACTATAGTAGTTGGTTCAATTTTTTATATGATTCAGATGATCAAATCACTCAATCTTGCCAAGTTTTTTGCTTGGAATTGATTACATTATCTAGCCTCACCAATTTTATAGTGTGAGTTAACTTGGTTCACTCACACTCAACAAGTTATAAGTATGATTGGATTGGATGGTTGATCCAATCTCAACTACCAAGTGTCAATCCACCTTTTCTCCAAGGTTGGGAACATGGGCCTTCCTATCTTCCTCTCCCTATCTAATTAGATATATTCACTTTCTAGATTTATATTTATCTTAATCTTGATTTTAGTGATTCATAATGATACATAATTCAAATGAAATTTCCAAAAGGGAAGATGGTTACATCGATACATAAGTGTACTCCTAAACCTTGCTATCTTTCAATTTCAATTATTTCAACACTTTTAATTTTAAATTATACTCAAAAATTATATACTATAACATGATCTTGGTTAGAGTTAGTCACTAATGACACATTCAAGTTGGAGTCAAGAAAAGTCAAGGTCTGTTATACACACTGAAGTATGCATTCTTTTCCTTTAAAATAGTAATTTAATTACTATATTAAAGGGGGGATGTAGATAATATTTATGAACTATATAACACCTCAATATTGTACACTTGGCAAACTTATACCTTCCATATTCCTCTTAGTTTTATACTTTTCCTACTTTCACAAGTCTCTAATATGCTCTCTCTTGTGCCTCTTGGCCTATATCTTAGTATATATAGTCTTATCTTGATGACCTAGGACTTCTATCTTACCTATAATGTTTAAAACCTACTTATATTCCATCTCTGCTAGTTTTGAACCTATACCTACTTGTTTTTACATCTTATACACTTACATCCCAATTAGACACCTATGTTGATGAAAGTGTCTTGTTCTGACACAAGTGTCAAGTGCCCTAAATTCATATAATTTTAAAATGAAAAATATCCTAATGGTTAGCCTAAGTGTTATTATATGGGATATTTTACAAAGGGATTGGTATAAATACAAGATTAACCCTCATTCATTCCTCACCTAACATGGACCTAGATTCATACCAAAGAGCATTCAAAGAGATTTAATTAAGAAAGGATTCCCTATTTTCTACTATTTCCATATCAATCATAGGGGCATCACATCTATAGGTATAAATTAATAAAGGAGTAACCTAAGAGATATATTTTACAAGTTATGAGCTAGGTCACTATTGTACTTATTAAACATTGCATGATTAAAACACAAGACAACACATAGGGTAGAATTACATAAGTCTAAGACCATATTAGAGTATTGGATATGTAGGTAGTGCTTATTGATAGAGGGGTCTTCTAGTTAGCTCAACATTGTGTATCTACTAACCCATTTTTAACACAATGATGAATATGAAGAACTAGGGTTTCGTCATATGAAAAGGATGAACAATTCATGACCCAAATCTGAATGCACTAGAGAGAAGGTGATAGTAAACCTAGAAGCATATAGGTGGTTGCATTATATTTCAATAGTTATTCTATACTAAACACCTATGTCTAATTTACACACTAGCATTAATGCAACCATCCCAAGATAACATAAGTGTCTACAACTACATAGGCATTTTATCTATAATTTTGTGTCTATTATAGAATATTTTTCTAGTATGATTCCTTCCTATTATATATCCATATATATATTATCATCATAAATAACTATCTTGTTTTCATTATCATCATAATATCTAACATAGTTATACTTTCCATTTTTATCATATCTAAACATAGTAAACTCACTAATGTTCTATTTGAGTTTTTTGACTAATTGATATACTATATATCTATCTATCACCCTTGTTATCATTAATTTCTATATTTTAAACCCTGTCTAACCATATTAGGGTCTTCATCTAATTTAGGGTTAAACACTTGTACATTAATTTTTATTAACTATTATGATTATTTGATTATGAAAATAAAAATAAGATATGACTGTGTAGGCTTAGTATCAGGAATAAAAATAGAAATGAAATTTAAACATATCTACTGTAAGTGGATGGCATCATAATTTAATATAATATATTGATTATATGCACCTAAAAATTTCATGGTGTAACATTTCTAAAATAATTTGATGATGATGCAATGATATCTAAAATATAATTAAATGTGGTTCTCTCTAAACTTCCTAACCCTCTCCCGATTTGGCCCTCTTTTGAACTTTTGGTTAATTTTTTTCATGCTTTAGGCCTTAATTTTCAAGTTCCCGCATTTGAGATGAAATCATCAATTTTTGTGACAAAACATCCATTTACTACTATGAAATCACCCCTATATGACATGTTTTACCATGACAGTTTCATAAACTATTACAATAGTTTCATTATATCTAGGGTGGTTTCATAATTTTTTATGGTAGTCTCATCATATGATGCATCATTTTCATCATTTTTAGTGGTGTTTTCATCTCAAAAACATGAAAACTATAATAGTTTCATGCAATTTTGCATGTTATCTAATTTTAACAACTGTGACTTGAGTTCTGACATGTATTAAATATTTTATTCATGTTTGTTATTGGATGTTCATTGTGTTCACCCTCATGACAATCAAACTCACTCCCACTCTTATTTTTAACACTACCCATCCTTCCTAAGTTTAACTTTTAGTTAATTAGTAGTTAAACTTGTTGACCAATTTTAACCCCAAAGTCAAAATGGTCAACCCTTATAAGTTGAAAGTTTTTCATAAGTTTATTAAAGGTTGTGTATAATTTTAATGGTATTTAAATGTTTTTTTAATTGTCATGTAATGGTTTTCATGTGGTTATATTGGTCCTTGACTAGCTCTGATTAAGATTGAGTCTTTTAGGTACTTGTATAGTCCTAAGGGTTATTGATGATTCATTGTGTTGTCAAGTGTGTTCAAGGACATGACATGGTAATGAGTCATTAAATTAGGTTGTATTTATGTATTGAAAGTCATATTATTATGTATTAACGTCTTACCATGTTGTTATACGTTCTAAAGTCTTTTAGTCACCTTTATTGGCCAAAGATGATGAATTATACATACCAATCACAAAGGAAAAACATTTAAAGAAGTATAATAATGTACCTAATGTTATATAAGGTTAGATATGGTCAAAACCTGATAAAAGCTGCATTTCAATGCCTAAATTGATAGAAAAACCCATTTATAGTTAGTTATATGAATTTATATGGCCTTAGGAGATCTATTTGTAGGTGAAAACAATTTTATAGAGTTCCTTTAGATTCTAAAAGTCATATTAAATCTTGGGATCAGATTTTAGGTCTCAAAGATGTAGATAAATCTCTCTCTCCTCCATCACTTCCTTCACAATTTCATAAAGATAAAATTAAAATGCATGATATGGCTAGGAGAGTGAAACTTGGAGGCTTCAATTTTGGGAAATATTAGGGGTCATAGTAGGCTTAAATTTTTTGGAATTATTTTTTATATTTATATCATCTCCTTTATGAACAATCATTAAGACTATAAGGAGGTCACCTTGTCTTGTTCATTCAAGTAGGGTCTAGTTTTACTCATATCTCTTCATTTTAGAGTTTGATGGAGGAGAATGAATTTATTGAGATGTTTAAAAAAATAAAATTAATCCTTTAAATTATTTTTTAATTAATCAACTCAACCTTAGTTTGTGTCTTTGACAAGGAGAAAAGTATCTCAAGTGAATAGAACATATCATGCCGCTGCAACTATTTTGGGTGGATTAAATTGTTGTCACTCTCAAAAGTTTCCAAGTGCATAATTATTAATTTGAAACCCATCACTCTTATATGATTAATGTGTTCCCTCCTTGAATATTAGCTCTGTATAGATGATCCTACAAGAGATATCAGGTGTCTTGCTCTTCAGAAGCATGACCTATGCATGAATAGATTCCTATAGGACATAAAATTAAATTAGTTCAACTGGAAATAAAAAACCAATGGTATAATGAGAGGGAATGTTTGTAAAACTATAGGTCTAATAAATTAATAATAATGTCCAACATGTACTCTCAATGAGGGTTGGAAGGTGTTTTAGTCACTCACAGGCCTGCAAACCTATAAGTGAGCATCCATGGGTCTTGGGTCTCATGTTAGAGCTGTTAAAGCCATGAAGAGATGTATAATAGAATTAAAAATAATAATTTAACCCTAAAAAACTCCACTAACATCATAAAAATAACATTAATGAATGAAATATTCCAACTTCTATGCATAAGCTTTGTACATGAGCTGACCTCATAAAATCCTATATATGTAAATGAGAAACTTGAGACTACATAGGGTTATTTGAAGTCAAAATAATATTTACGTGGATCACATGATAAAAGGTAATGAATGGATATAACCATTAATATTAATAAGACTCAATTAATTGTTCTTATAGGTCCATATAAACAAAGAAATAAACCTATAGGTTACAAACCTGTAGGTCCTCAATTTGGATAATTAAGCTAATAGTCATGTAAATAAGATGGATTTGGAAACATGATTTAGTGTATACATGAATTAAAGCACAAAATTAGGAAAACCTCAGCTATTATAGAGTCAAATTAAGGTTAAGAGGTTGAGTTCACAAGCCTAGCATTCATACACAAGTTTGTGTATAGAGACAAAAAGGCAAAGGATTGAAGGTGACAGAAGAAGCCAATGAACCTTGTTGGGTAGTGAAAATGAACCTTAAATAAATTTTTATTACTTTAAATGAATCATTGTATATTTTATAAGTTAAATTTCTAAATTTCATGTTTAAACTCTTCTCCAATGATCACCTAAAGCCATGCTTTGGAAGATATAAGCTAATAGGTGTATATAGGTGAAGATGTTGAGCTTTGATAAAGGTTTATAGGGTTAGTGAAGTGTCATAAAATATTAATATTATGATAAATGTTAATAAGGTTTTAAATGAATTAAATAATAGCTATAAACTCCTAAGACATAGTCAAGATCCTAAAAAATGACACCCACAGGCTGGCCTAAGCAAGACAAACTATTTCCAAGATTGAGAAGAGAATGATACCTATGAAATTATATGGGAGTTTGTATGATATAATATAAATATGGATAATATTGAGATAAAGGTGACCAAACCAAGTCATTTGAATATTACATACATAGTCAGCTAACACTTTAAAATATGCCTAGTCAAGTAAAAATACCAACATGTTTTGAGGGAAAATTGAATTATGTGTAAGAAGGAAATTAATATTGGATTATATTATAATTCCAATATTATTTCATTTATCCCTCATACCCATCAAAATTGAGGCTAATTTTAAAAGCTCTGTTTAGGCCTAACAAGCTTAAAACCAAGAACACAAGCCTATATACATAGTCATATGAAGAGTGATTAGATGAAGGTGAAATGAAGATATGAAGGAATTAGAAAGTGTATAAGGTTTTAATAGACATATAAGATCATCCAAAGTCATATGAAGACAAGGAAAGTGTAATTTATGCTTAAAAGACCACCTCAAGCTCCTCTAATGTATGATTGCATTTTAAGACCAACCTTGTTATGCTTGGTATCAATTTGATCTTATGTATTGATATAAATTACTTTCATGGATGATAAATTGTTTTATCCACTTAAATATTATGTAATAATATGTTGGTTTAGGTCCTTGACATGAATTAACAAAGCTTAAGAACATAGACCACTTTTTAATGGCCTATTTTCAACCTGAGAGCCAACTTAATACACTTGGAACTAAATGGAGGATATGCATGGGAACATGAGAACCTAAGGAAAGTTTAGGAGGGTTGCATATTATAAAATTTTGGAATTGGTTTAGGAGTTAAGGCTCTAGGGTTTATGAAAAATTCTTAAGAACCAAAATAGGTCTAAACTCCCATAAAACCATAGTAAGGACCCAATGTAGGATATTAATCTCTAAAATGCATAGAATTAATTGTAATGATCTTTAAATATATTTTAAATTATTATATACTCCATGTAGGTTCTCACCATGTATTTTTTCTGTACTTATAATTATAGAGATTACATTTAATGCCTTTTTTTATAATGTTTTAAGGTGTTTGTAGGGTTTTCAATAGTTGAACACTTGAAAAATATTGGATAGGGTGTTTTTGGATGTATTATATCTCTCCAAGCCAAAAAATATGTACATTCCACCCTATAGATGCTCAAAAAAACCTCTTTTTCCAAGGTAGTTTTAAACAAACTAAAAAGGAGACTAGGTTTTAAGACCATTTCATGGTTCTCACACTTGCACAAGGTATCAAGACCTAAAATTTGGCATGAAGGTTGGTGATAGGCTAGGTAAAGTGAATAAATTTGTTTTTTTGGTTTCACATGAGTGGGATAGCTATGGATTAGAAACTCAATTATCTAGGCAAGGAGGCCTAATTGAGGACTATTTTATGGAAGAGAAAAATAGAAAAAAGACACTTCCACTCATTCTTAGGACCTAAAATTTGTCATGGAGTTATAAATGCATGATAGGTCCTAAAATATATCATTATTTTACAAATATTATTCATAAAATATAATACAAAAGGATTTTTACATGATTTTAAGGCTATAAGGAAAAGATACCTAATGAGAGAAAAAGGTACAAGGTGGAGGCTTGGGACTTGTTTCATTAAAAAAATGAATTGATTTAATTATAATAAGGTATTTTAATGAATTTAATGGAGATAGATTTCATTTATGAATTTGAAGTCAAGTTTTGAGCCATTTGGACTAAGTTAGGCATGGAAGATGAAGGGGTTTCAAGACAACTAAGGAGATGGATGATGATTGCCACTAAAATGTTAGAGAAAAGGAGTTTATAAATGAATTAAAGATGTAAAATTAAATTTTTTTAAGGTATTCATGTCTAGATGATGATGAAAATTCCCATTTGTCATTTCTCATATGCAAATAAGGGAAGTTTTGAAGAATATGACCAAGGTGTCGAGCAAGTAATCTAACTCATACACCAATTGGATGAAGAAGCATCTTAAAAAGAGAGACATGTGTCTTTGGAAATTTTTTGAGATTATTATCTAACTCCCTTATTATTTTTAACTCATGTGGACACTTGGAAATATATGTCCTTGATTCCCCCCTCTCTCTTCCTCATTTCTCTATATAAGCTACCTCTTTGGCATTATATATCCATCCACATTTGGCATGGTGATGTCTTGATAATTTGAATACATATTTTTACTTTGGAGTAATTATTTAAGTTTGATTTATTTCTCAAATTCTTTCCTAAGTATGTGAATTAGTTTTTTGTTTAGTGACAACTGATAGTTTCCTTTCCTTGCATTCATCTATCTCTTTCATGCTTTGTGTGAGAAATATGCCTTCTAGTAGGTCAGATGATATGTAACTAATTGATTTATATGTCTTGAAGTGTGAATAATACTAATAGTTTCTATTATTATACCTAATATTCATCTACCTTGATAAATATATCGTATTCTACCTTCATGTTGAAACACTTATATTAAGAGAACCTTGGGTTTTGAGTTTAGTTTTTTAAGTTGTCTTCCATAGTTTTGGTTTAAGTAGGTTTATGGAGTTTATATTGGTGAATAACCTAAATTATATTAGTGTTTAATTTAATTTTATCCCTTTTCCTTAAAATTAATTATGTTAGTTGTTAGTTTTAGGTGTTGTGAAAGGGAGTTAACCCTTAATATATAGACTCACCTCTATGAATTATCACCCACAACATATGAGGTGTTTCAATTTTATTAAAAAATTGAGGATGATGTATCCCTCCTTAAGATAAAAATTTGATTGATAAAAATTTTGGCATGCCCTATGGGACCTCATGGTCTAATAAGTTGTCAAAGGTGGATGTTAATCTTGACAAATCTATTGTTTTAAAGCTTCCTTCATGTAGTATCTAGCAAGTCTAGAAATTATTAGATCTTGGTTGTAAACTAGTGATTAATTTTAATACATAAGGTAAGGATAATATCTTATAATAAAGGCATTACATTTGAATTTTTAGAGCTGCCTTACTATTCAATTATAACAAATAGGTTTACTAACACCCATCCATATTAAAAAAAAGACTTTTTCTACTCACATACCTATTCAGAGAATTTTATTGGATATAACTTGAAATATGGCATCCAAAAGGAACATAATTTTTTTTTCCTTCAATGGACATATTTCTTTATCAATTTATCACTATGATGGAATTCCTATGTCAACCCTCAAAAGTGTGCCTTCATATACGGGACAAACTACCACTACTCCTATTGAACACATAAGAAACATTACAAACTTTTGAAACATACATAACATAACTAAAGATAATGTTGACATAATGTTGTTGTATGTTTATTTAAAATGAAATACCATTGATTGGTATGATAATTTGTCTCCCAACTCCATCAATACATGGGATGATTTAGGTGACTCTTTGAGAAGGAGATTTGAAGACAAATCTAATCACTTATATTTGACCAAGAAATTGACTACAATAAAGAGATCACATCAAGAGGCCATAAAAGACTTCAAAAAAAGATTATAAAAGACTTAGGATAGGATTCGAATATTGGTAAGGCCTATTTCACATCATTATTTTCTTTATTACCTCAAAGCTTTCAATAGTGACATATCTATGTTGATTCAATCCATGGGAGGGGATACTTTTCATAATGCCTATGAGAATAATATAAGGTATAGTAATTGAATTATATAGGATAGGAATCTATCTCCTAAACCCCCCCCCCCCCCCACCGCATTCCTTTTTTTCCTTATGTATAAAATCCTATGCCCATTATTTCTCATATCCCCACACCCAAGCGTAAGAAATATGCCTTTAATCAACCAACCAAGTTAAGAGAGTAAGATATAATTAAGTATATTAAATATGCTCAAGAATATAACCAGACCCTCAAGAAGAAAAAATAAATATAAATAGAGGTCTCTTCAAGGACCTTACCAGTCTTATCAATCTTATCAATATCCTAGACAACCTTTTCAAGGTCACTTTCAAGGATAAGGGAAACTAACTCAAGTGAAACAATATAATGGTAAAAACCATAATTTTCCTTATACTTAAAAATTACTTATACCTATGAAAAAAATCTTGTACAAGATAATGGAGAACATACTTCACAGGACCAGCCTCATGATTCTTCCACTTATGCAAATAATACATTCAATCAAGCCTATATGACACAATGGGGAACAATGCCTTCCATGAATCAATAAGATATTCTTAGTGGAAGAGAGAAAAATAGATTTTATACTAAATAAAATAATACATTAATGAACTACTATCAATATAACTCATGTACAATCAACTACCAAGGCAACTTGAACATAGGGTCAAATCCTATAACTACAGATACAAGGTCAAAGAAGAGAGTGGTTAAAGAAGTAAAAGGGACAAGTGGTGGTCTGAACATGAAATATAAACCACCTCAAAGAGAAGGTATGTCAAATTCATCCCATATGTCTCAGGTAAATCATATATTTCAAAATGCTAAAAATCCTTCTATACCTCCTCCTACACATTAATTGACATAAGCTAGTGGTAGTGCTATAGCTACTAGAGGACATGACAAGGTTGGCACTTATCCTATGACTATTATTGAGAATATGATAAAGGTTAATGTAAGCATCCTAATTTGGGATACATTTTCCATTCTTGGACAAAGAGACCTACTCCAAAATGAGCTCTTTAAACTTAATACATCATTTAGGTAGCCTATTAAAAGAGGGGTAGCTTTGACATATGAATATAAGACTAAGGATGAGAAGATAATAAAAAATAAAAGAATATATAAACCTCATATATTTTACATATCTATTGTTATTAGAGACTCATTGGTCCATAATTTTTTGATTGATAGTAGAGTAAGCACATCAGTCATGCCCAGATAAGTAGTTGATAAGTTAATTTGAATTATGAATCATGCTCTAATGGGGTGTTATAATTAAATGGATAATTTTACAAAATGGTTCATAATTTTTTTTTGGATCACTCTCCATGTTTTTCCTACATTCTCTATCTCTCAAGATGTCGTGGTTGTAGATGTGCCACCTCATTTTCCCATTTTATTGTCAACAGACTCTACTACTAATATGGGGGGGGGGTACTTGACTTCAAATTGATATTATATGACATTTATAAATAGGTATGGTACTAAGATATATATCAATTCTAAACCTTTAGATATGTTTATTATGGAACCCTATGTACGTAACACATCAAACATGAACTTCACTATCAATGGTGAGGGAGACTATCCTAATGACCAATAATATTTGACACATCCTGATGACATAGCTTACCTCTATCTTGATGAGTGGGGACCTAATAATTATGGGTTTGAACCATAGAAACTCATTTAGGAGACATGTATGAGAACATATATTATTCATTGAGAAATTGATGAGTTCCTTGAGGTAAGCTTTGATGATGCCTTTCAATAAGCTACATGTGAATTGAATCACACTCTAAGGGGGTATTATAGTTATATCGATCAACTACCAAAATGGTTGGCATCATAAAAAATTTGTAGCTCACTCTCCATGATTTTCCTACATTCTCTAAATCTCAATATGTTTTGGTTGTAGATGTGCCACTTCATTTTTCCATTTTCTTGTCAAGGGACTTTACTAATAATATTGGTGGGTAATTGAATTTAAATTGGTATTATATGGTATTTAGGACCAGGTATGGTTATAAGATATACATCAAGTCTAAAAATTTGGATAAGTTTCATGTCAAACCCTATGTACCTAACACATCAAACATGAACTTCACTATCAATGAGGAAGGAGACTATCCTAATGACTAAGAATAATTAACACCTCTTGATGGCATAGCTAACATGTATCTTGATGAGTGGGGAGATAATCATTATGGGTTTGACCCATAAAAACTCATTGAGGAGAAATGTATGGGAACATATATCATTCATGAAGAGATTGATGAGTCACCTGTGGTAATTTTTGATGATGTCTTTCAAAAATCTAGTGATGATGATGATTATGATGATGTTCAAAGTGTAATAGAGTGTAATAGTCAAGAAAAATATGTTGTGTTTCCTACCAATAAGAAGAGATTCATGAGTATGACACTGAAGAAGGACATGTTGATTTATGGCAGCAGTAATAATCCATAATGTAGGAGTTTGAAAATGTAAGTGGGACTACTCTTCCTCAAGTGAAATATTGGCTTGATGTTGAGGTCAATGGTGGAACTAATGCACATAAAGAGGAATATAAAATCCCAATAAATCATAAGGCAACATTGGAGGAATGTGATTAGGTCAAAACATAAGTTTATAAAGGTGAGGAGAAACATACACATTAAGTTGATCTTGATTCAATTGAAAATGTGTTTGGTAAGTAAGAAGACAAGATTAGTGATTCTATACATCAAGTACATAATATTTTAAAGGAAGGTAAAGTTGGGGAAAGTTTCATGATCCATATATATTAGATTGAGAAGTGTCACATGAATATAGAAGAGACCAAATAAGCTGAAATGTCAATCAAACCAAAAGGAGAGATAAAGGGATCATTCAAAAGAATCACAAGTGGTGCACTTGTAGCTAGTATAGGTTTCAAGAGTGGTAAGTCATTTGTCAACCTTTATAAGTAATTTTTGTTTAATAAACACTCATAATATCATGTTTTATTCACATGGAGAAATAATGATCATAGAAACATTATTTTTGATCTTGGTTGAATCAAGAGGATCTATTTCACCACCTCAAACTTATTTAGAGGTCTTGTACATAATAGGTGAGGTGGGTTATTTTAAATGAGTTTGTTGTTGTGTGTTTTCCCCAAATAACTTTGAAATAGTGTGTTTGATTCTTGTTTTGTGGTTTGGTGTGCTTTTGAGTTATTAGAGGCATTTCAATTTTATTTTTTAGCATAAGAGTGACTACATTTCCCAATGGGAGGATAAGGCCACTGGTCTATCAACATTATAGACATGCTACCCTTGTGAATTGCCAATTTATTGACCAATTTTGAAGCCCAAGGTAAAATGGTCAACCCATATAGGTGAAAAGTTTTCATAGGGTTATTCAGTCTTGTATATAATTGTAATGGTCTTGCAAAGGTCTTATAATTGTCTTGTAATGGTCTTCATGTGGTCATATTGGTCCTTGACTAAATTTGGTTAAGGTTGAGTCTCTCATGTGCTTATATAATCCTAAGGGTCATTTATGAGTCATGGTGTTGTCAAGTGTGGTCAAGGTCATGACATGGTAATGATTCATTAAATTGGGTTGTATTTATGTCTTGAAACTCATATTATTATGTATTAACCTCTTACCATGTTTTTATACATTCTAAAATCTTTTAGTCATATTTATTAGCCAAAGTTGATGAATTGTATGTACCACTCCAAAATGACAAACATTTCAAGAAGTATAATAATGTATCTAATGTTGTATAAGGATAAGAGATGGTCAAAACTTAATGAAACTTGTATTTCAATGCCTAAATTGAGAGAAATAATCATTTACAGGTAGTTATAAGCACTCGTATGGCCTTGGGAGATCTATTTGCAGATGAAAATAGATTCAAAGAGTCCCTTCAGATTCCACAAATCATATTAAATCTTGGTATAAATTTTTAGGTCTTAAAGATTCATATAATTCTCTCACCCTCCTCCATCACTACCTTCACAAGTTAAGAAAGATAAAATTCAAATCCATGGCACAACTAGGATAGAGAAAGTTGGAGATTAAAATTTTGGGAAATGTTATGGGTCCTAGTTAGATTAAATTTAGTGGAATTAGTTTTTAGATTCATCCCTTATACTTTATGAACAATTGTTAACTCTTAAATGAGGTCATCATATCTTGATCATAAAGGCAAGGTTTGGTTTTACTCCTATTTATTCATTCCAAAGTTTGATGGAGGAGAATGGATTTTGTGATATTATGTTTTGGTTTCATTAATCAACTCAACCTTAGTTTGTGTCTTTAACAAGGAGAAAATTATCTCAAGTGAATAGAACATATCATCTTGATGCAAGTGTTTTGGGTGGTTTTAATTGTTGTGAGTCTCATAAGTTTCCAAGTGCATCAATATTCATGGAAAAACACTAACTCTTCCACTATTAATGTGATCTCTCCTTTAAAATTATCTCCTTGTAGATGATCCTTCAAGAGATACTAGGTGTCTTTCTCTTTGGAAGCATGGTCTGTGCATGAATAATTCCTATAGGGTAAAATCTTAAATTGGACCAACTAGCCATGATAAACCAATGGTATAATGATATGAAACCTTTGAAACATTGGAGGTCTAATAAAATGAGAATAAAGTCTAACATTTACTCTCAAAAAGGGTTGGAAGGTATTTTAGTCACTCATAGGTCTACAGACCTATCAGTGAGCATCCATGGGTCTTTGGTCTCATGCTAGAGGTGTTAAATCCATAAAGAGATGTAGAATAGAATTAAAAACATTAATTTAACCTTGATATACTCCACTTCCATAATCAAAATAACATAAATGAATTAAGAGAATCCACCTTATATGCATAAGCTTTATACATGAGCTAACCTCATACAAGCCTATATATGCAAATGAGAAACTTAAGCTTGCATAGGGTTAGTTTAATTCTATAGAATATTGAGGGAAATAAAATTATAAAAGGACATGAGTGGATATAACCATTAATATGAATAATGATTAAGGAATTATTCTTATTATTCCATATAAACAAAGAAATAAACCTAGAGGTTACAAACATGTAGGTCCTCATTTTAGACAATAAAACCAGTGGTCATGTAACAAGTATGGATGTGGAAACATGATTAAATGAATAAATTAATAAAAAAATATAATGAAGCACACCTCAACTATTGGATATTCAAATTAAGGTTAAAAGGTTGAGTTCACAAGCCTAGCACTCATACACATATCTATGTATGGAGACAAAAGGCAAAGGTTTAAAGATGCCAAAGGAAGCCAATGAACCTTGTGGGGTAGTGAAAATAAACCTCCAATGAATTTTTACTAATTTAAATGTTCAATGATATATTTTAAAATATAAATTTCAAAATTTTATGTTCAAACACTTCTCCAAATATCACCTACATATATGCCTTGGAAGATATAAGCTAATAGGTGTATACAAGTAAAGACGTAGTGCTTTGATAAAGTTTTATAGGGTTAGTGAAGGGTTATGAACTCAATTTATTGTGATAAATGTTATTTAGTTTTCATATTTATTTAAAAATAGTTTTAAACTCCTATTATATAGCCAAGATTCTAAAAAATGACATCTACAGGCTGGCCTAAGCAAGATAGGCTATTTCCAAGCTTGAGAAGAGAATGTTACCTAAATAGTGAGATGGGAGTTTGGGTGAGATAATATAAAAATTATATGTGTAAATTAAAATTAAATAGGTATAATTTTTAGAGAAATGTGAATAATCCAAGTCATTTTAACCTTTTACATAGTCAGTTGGTACCTTCAAATCTGCCTAGTCAAGTGAAAATACCTACATGTTCTGAGGAGAATTTGAGTTATATGTAATAAGTTAAGTCATAATGGATTATAATATAATTAAAATATTATTTAATATATTTATAAAACCCATAAAAATTGATGTTAATGTTGAAATCTCTATTCAGGCCTAAAAAGTTTAAAACCAAAAACATAGGCCTATATACACAGTTATGTGAAGAGTCATTAGATGAAGGTAAAATGAAGATATAAAGGCATTTTAAAGTGTATAAGGTTATAAAATACCATATAATATCATATAAAGTTAGAGGAAGATTAGGAAATTGTAATTTAAGCTTCTAAGACCATGTCAAGCTCCTCTAATGAATGCCTATAGTTCAAGACCAATTTTTTACTTCTTGGTATGATTTTGATTTGATGAATGAATCAAAATTAGTTTCATGTATGATAAATAAGTTTATACACTTCAAAATTATGGAATCAAATTTTTTTTATCCCCTTGATATGTATGAACAAAGCCTAAAAACTCAAACCCCTCTCTAATGGACTATTTTCAACTTGAGAGCCAACTTATTCCAGTTGGAACTATATGGAGGATATAAATAGTAAATTTAGAACCTAGGGAAAGTTTAGGAGGGTTATATAATGTAAAATTATGGTTTTTTTCAATATTTAAGGCCCCAAGGTTTATGAATAATCGTTAAGAACCAAAATAGGTCTAAACCCTCTTAAAACCCTAGTAAGGACCCAATGTGAGAGATTGATCTTTCAAGTCAATAAAATGAATTATAATTATCTTGAAACCTATTGGATATAATTTTGGAATCTAATTAGGCTCTTGCCATGTATGTTTTATGTACTTGCAACTATACAATCTACATTTAATGCCTTATTTTACAAGCTTTTAAGGTGTTTTATAGGGTTTTGAATATTTGAACACTTTAAAACTATTGGATAGGGTGTATTTGGATGTATTATATCTCTAAAATCTCAAAAATATGTGAAATTAACCCTTTATATTCTCAAACAAACCTATTTTTTCAAGTCAATATTAAATAGGCTTAAAAGGAAACTAGGTTTTGAAACCATTTCATGGTTATCACACTTACACAGGGTCTCAAGAACTAAAATTTGGAATTAATGTTGGTGATATGATGAGTAAAGTTAATATAATGATTTTTTGTGGTTTCAAACATTTTGGAGAGGTATGTAATATAAACTTTGTCTCCTAGGTAAACAGGCCTAATTGAAGCCTAATTATGGGTAGAGAATAGCAGAAAAAGAGACTTACACTCACTCTCAAGACCTGAATTTGTCATGGAGTTGTAAATAAATATTGGGTCCTAAAATATATCTTAATTTTCCTAATACTATCCATAAAATATTCGACACAAGGAGGTTTACATGATTTTAGGGCTATAAAGGAAAGAGGCCTAATGAGAGCAAAAGGTGCAAGGTGGAGTCTTGGGGATTGTTCCATAACCAAAATTAATTTATTAAAGTTTGATAAAGTATTTTAATTCATTTTATGGAGAGAGAGTGTATTAATTAAGTTAAATTTAATTTTTGAGCCATTTGGACAAAGTTAGGTGTGGAAGATGAAGGGTTTATAAGACACCTAAGGAGATAGTTGATGATTGCCACTAGAATGTCAATTTAAGGGAGTTTATAAATATAGGAAAGGTGTCAAATTAAAATTTATTATGATATTCATTTTAATTTTTTGTTGTAAAATACCATTTATCACTTCTTATATGCAAATAAGGGTAATTTTAAAGAAGATGACCAAGGTGTCAAGAAAGTAATCTAACTCCTAGGCCACTTAGATGATGAATCATATTCAAAAGAGAGACATATGTCCTTAGAAACCTATTGATAATTTTCTCTAGCTCCATTATTATTTTTAACTCATGTGGACACTTTTCAATCTCCCTCCTCTATTCTCCCTCTCTCTTCCTCATTTCTCTATATAAGCTATCTCTTTTGGCTTTGTATATCCATCCACATTTGGTATGGCAAATCCTTGATAATTTGAATATTGATTTTGACTTTAGAATAAATATTTCAAGTTTTTTTAGTTCTCAAATTCTTGCTTAATTATGTGAAATAGTTTTTTGTTGAGTTACAAGTGATACTTTCCTTGACTTGCATTTATCTATTTCTAGCATGCTTTGTGTGAGAAATATGCCTTCAAGAAGGTCAAAAGATGTTTAAATTATTGATTTATGTGTATTTAAGTGTGAATAAGAATATTATTGTCTATGATTGGACCTAATATTCATCTACCTTGAGACATACATTACATTCTAGTATTATGTTGAAACACTTTTGTTAGAATAACCTTGGGATTTGAGATTAATTTTACAATTTATCTTCCATAATATAGGTTAAAATATGTTTGTGGAGTTTTTTTTTATGCATTGCCTCTATTATACTAGTGTTTAATTTCATTCTATCCCTTTTCCTTTAAAGCATGTAGGTTAGTGGTTAGTTATAGGTGTTATGCAAGGGAGCTAGCCCTTAATCTAGAGACTCACCTATAAAAATTGTCACCCACAACATATGAGATATTTCAATGTTATTCCAGACTTAAGGAGGATAGAGTAGTCCTCCTTAGGGTTTAAATTTGATTTACAATAAAACTCACCCTTTCACCCTCTTTACTTCCTCTACAAGTATCTCAATTTTAGATTTGAATTTTGCATTGAAGATTGTTACTACAATCTATATACAACCTAAGACCATTTATATTAGTTTTTTACAAATCTTTGTTCCATATTTAGTCATTGTACATAGTCTTATAAGGGAGAATTCATTTTGTCAACAACACAATGTTTTCTATCAAGTGGATCAACCAAACACAATAAAGTTGAACTCTTATATAGGTTTTTGTCTTACTTATTCCAATTATTTTGGTACCATAATTTTTCATAGAGTTCATAGGACTATGTTGAGTGGAGGATCTAACCTACTAAGGACAATCTACAACAACAATAATTTTGCTTCCATATGGTCTCACCTTGACTAGGTTGGAGGTTTTCATTTTTAGTGTTGCTTATTGTTTATTATATTATAATGGTTTATATTTAATTAATTTATTATATTATTTTCATTATTAAAAATCAAAATTAAAATAATAGAAACATCTCTCTTTCCTCTCTTGCATTAAAAACATAGTTTATCTCTCTTAATTTGTAGTTGCATTTTAGTTATTTTGAAAGAACATATTTTTGGATATAACATAGGATAATAAAATCAAACAAAAAAATATATAAAACCATCATATATTATTTCAATTTTAGTTTTATAAACCTTTCACTCACAAACAACTTTCAATCAAACATCCACATAAACCTAGGAAAAGTATGTAGTCAAAGCCTAGCATATTAGATCTAGAATCCATTCATTTTATTAGTGATAATGATTTTATAGGACATTAAATTCATAAAATAAGAACATTAGGTTTATATATATTCACCCATATATCATTTCAATTCATAAACAAGCATTCAATAGCATCACAAATTAATTTTATCTTGCATAGAAAAAAAAAAAATTGAATTTTTAGTGAGTATATGTTTAATCTTAAAATATAGATTGGGGAATCAAGGGTAAATGGGTTAAAGAGAGCCTAGGAATAAGGATGGTAGACTATCTCTAAATTACACCAATTAATTATAAAACTTAGATAAACATATAATGAATTTACTATTTTTAGATGTGCTAAAAATAAAAATTACAATTATACTAGATATTATAATGATAATGAAAATATGATACTTAGCAGGTGTTGATGCTAATATATATATTATAATATCTAGTATAATTGTAATTTTTATTTTTAGCACATCTAAAAATAGTAAATTCATTATATGTTTATCTAAGTTTTATAATTAATTGGTGTAATTTAGAGATAGTCTAATATATATATATATATATATATATATACATATATATATATATATATACATATATATATATATATATATACATATATATATATATATACAGATCTAGAATAAGAAGGGAATAGACCAAATATAAATTCTAGATCAATCACCTGATTTTATAAATTTTATCTCTATAGATATAGATACTTATATCGATTTGGGATGGTTATATAAATGTTTATGTCTGATTCAGATGTAGGTATCCATTATAAAATACCTATTGAAACTAGGTGTGACCACCTAGATTATTTTGGGTTCTATATTGCCTTCAGTCTAGTGCATCAAGATCTAGGTCATGGATTATTTCTCTTTTTATAATATAAAAACACTAGTTCTCAATATTCATAGTGGTTATGGAAAAAATGGGTGACTAGGCACATAGTGTCAAGTACCCCAAAGACCCCTCTATCAATAAGCACTACCTACATAGCTAATAACCTAAATAGGGACTCAAACTTATGTAGTTTTCCCCTGTGTTGTTTATAGACTGTATCATGAAATGTGTGATAATAAAGTACATAGAGTGACCTAACTTGTAACTTGAAAAATCTTGTTCATGGGATTATGCTTTAGTACTTCAAAATTGTAGATTTTTTATCCCTATGATTGATATACAAATAAGAGAAAATAGGGAAGCTTTTTTAACTTGAATTCTTGATTTAATGCCTTTGGTAAATTGAATTGTGATTTTTTTGGTCTATGTTAGGTGAAGAATGAATGAGGATTGATCTTATATATACCAATCCTTCTGGAAAATATCTCACATTAAAGCACTTAGGTTGACCATAGGAAAAATTTTCATTTATAAATTGGATGACTTTAGAGAATTAGACACTTGTGTTTGAAATGAATGAGGATTGATATTATATATACCAATCCTTTTGGATAATATCTCACATTAAATCACTTAGGTTGACCATAGAAAAAAAATTCATTTATAAATTGGATAACTTTAAGGAATTAGACAATTGCATTTAGTAGGACACTTGAATTGATGTAGGCATATTACTAGGATGCAAGTGTCCAAGTAGTTGGAAAATAACACATGTTCAAAACTTCAAAAGATAGATGATAAGTATTTTTATAACATTCATAACATGATATAAGGTCTAAGTCATTAGAATAATATCTGGTTAGACTAAGAGTTAAGAAATATGCACAAAGAGATAGTGTATGAGAACCTTTTGGCAGTTGGAAAAGTATATAAGCTAAGTGTATATCCATGATATGTATTTTATAACTGTACAAGACTGAGGTGTTATATAATTGAAAAATAGTGTATACATTTGACTCCATTAATATAGTAATGAAATTACTAGTTTAAAGGAAAAGAAATGCATACTAGGGTGTGTATAGTAGACCTTTCCTTTGTTTGAGCCCAGATTACATGTATTTTTGATGTTTGACCTATAACCAAGAGCATGCTATAATATATAATCAATGCATATAATCTAAACTTGAAATCAATTAAATTGAAAGAGAACAAGGTTTAGGAGTACACTTATGTATTGATGCAAATGCCTTGACTTTTGGTAATTTGATTTGAAAATATGTATCATGATGAATCATTAGAGTTTTGATTATTACTAATATAAATTTGTAAAGTGTATTATCTAGAGAGATAGAGAGACATTGTAGGATCCATGCCCGCATTTTTGGAGAAAAGGTGAGTTTCCACCTGATAACTGAGATTAACTCAACCATGAAACTTAATAGTACTTATAACTTTGTGAGACTTAATGAGCCAAGTCAACTTACACTATAAATCTAGTGAGATTGGATGATGTAATCAAGTTCAATCTATAAAATTGGAAAGATTGAGTGATTTAATCACCTCAACCATACCAAAAGTAAACCAGTTAATGTAGTAGATTATCCCAATACAATCAATAGAATTCCAACTTGGTGGGTGTTGATAGACCATAGAAGTATTTGATATATAAAATATTATTTTATTTTGAAAATTTTAGGTGTTATTTACATAACTTATGCAGCTTAGATATGTCTCATGCTGAAACTTTGTATAATAATGGTATCAACGTAAGGATTTTATCATAAATGTGTATCTAAATCATATAACTATGAATTTTAGCCAATTTAAAAATTGTGTAAGTATGGAGAATTTTTTTCTAAAACATGCCCCCAATATATATCTAAAATTGAAAACTAGTATAATTGTGGAGAACATGTTTCCAAAACATGTCCTCACAATATATCTAAATCTGAAAACTTGTGTAAGTGTGGATAAATTTTTTCCATAATATGCTCCACTATTTATTTAAAATTGGTGTGTGTGTGTGGATGACATGTTTCTAAAACACTTCCCCATTATATATTTGATTTTAAAAACTAGTGTAAATGTGGATAACAAGTTTCCAAAACATGCCCCCACTATAATTTGAATCTAGTGAACTATGAAAAATGTGGAATCCATGCCTATATGACATGCCCAAACTAATATTCCATCATTTTTTAAGTGATGGGAAGTAATTAATGGTAGTCACCTTACCTCAAAAGGATAAGATAACTATATAATTTGTGTATGAATGAGGTAGCATTTATAAGGGATATATTTAGTTAGATATATTAGTAAAACACAAAGAATGTGATCACATCAAGTCCTAAGATGAATGATATGAATCATAGAGACTTATATATGTAAAAAATGAAATCTCATGAAACAATCAAACACACACATAATATCACTTACATGTAAATAGAAAGGCAATGGTCCAAGTTGACATCAAATAAGGGGCTTTCTCAAATGCTACATAATTAAAGGAACACAACTTAGTTAAGTGTCCCCAAAATAAATAATGACATAATTAAATGTGAATAAAATAAGGAATGATATATTAAAATATCAAAGAAGAAAAAAATTCATGGGGGCCATAAATAATGGAGCATATTTAAATTCTCAAACAAGAAAATCAAGACACTCAAGGAAGTGTATAGTGGAAAATAATAAGTAACCATCATAAACACATAAAACTAGTCCATAGATATATGTGTTAGAAAAAAATTAAGTACATAACATACCAAGTACGTTGTGAAATATATAATCATGGATAAAGGCATGTGTAGTACATAATCTCAATAATGATAATATAAAATGGTCATAAAATTATATAACCTAGGTGTATCATGATCAAAGAAGTATATGCCCTCAATTTCCATATGAATGTAGAGGGAAGTCCCAACATATTAAAGTGTGGATATCATGTATTTGTATATTCATAAATCACACTAAAAATATGTGTCAAACACATGTGTATATAGAAGGAAATGATATGCTATCTACTAACATAGAACTAGCAACACAGATTCCAAGGAACTAATAAAACTTGTGAATGTTAAAAATATGTTTTAAATTTTTAAGGTTTTGTAGTTTTTAAAAAGGTGAAATATATCACATAAGATATTTACATAAGTGCATGATTTTCATGGATTTTTGAGAGTTTTGTCTTCATGGTAGCTAGGTAGTATGCATCTTTCCCCAATTTTTTTGTAACTATAAATCATCTCAACCAATTTGGCTTGAACTTTCATTTTTTTAATTTTTTCACATTGGTGTTCTTTTGATTTTATTTTAGTATTAAGTAACTAACAATAAATTCACATGGATAAACCTTTTTTATATTATCATTTACGTTGGTCTTGATAAATTTGTAAATGTTTAACAACCTTTATGTTTTTTTCACTTAACTGTCCTACTTGATGTAGTCATTTTAAATGGTATTCATTATATATTATAATGTAATTGAGAAGAGCACACAAAGAAGGTATATAAAACTTGATTGGTAACACTATCTCTGTACCATATGCCAAAAAAGACTATTTTGAATAATTTGGACATATACCCACTAAAGTGGAGTGAAGAAAATTTTCTCCAAAAATAATTTTCTTATGTTCCAAATAAAATGGAATATTTCAAACTATTTAGGCATAGATAATTTTGTATGAGTTGAAAATTTGAATAATTTGGAATTATGCCCACTAAAGTGGAGTGGAGAAATTTTTCTCCAAAAAATAAGTTCCTATATTCCAAATAAATTAGAGTGTTTCAAACCAATTGGGAATAGATCATTATGAATAAATTGGAATATTTTAAATAATATATATTTATACCTACTAAAGTGGAGTGAAGATAATTTTAATCATAAATAATTTTTTTATATTTGAAATAAATTGGACTATTTTAAAGCATTTGGCCATAGATCATTTTGAATAAATATGACTATTTTGAATAATTTAGACTTATACCTATAAAATGGAATGAATAAGATTTTATCCAAAAATAAATTTTATTTATTCCAAATAAATTAGACTATTTCAAACCATTTGAGCATAGTTCATTTTTTATTAAATTGAGATATTTTAAATAATTTGAAATTATACCAACTAAAGTGGAGTGGAGAATATTTTCTCCATAAATATGTTTTCTATATCCCAAATAAATTGAATTATTTAAAACCAATTGGGATCAAATCATTTTGAATAGATTGGATTGTTTCAAACTTATGGTACTCTTCTAGGCCTTCATGCTGATCATTGATGCTCTAAAGTACCTTTTCTTGTTAGACACATGGTACCATTTGATTGACCAAATTATGGATTAAAACATATTCAGTAATCTAGTTCATCTACATAATAAAATATTTTGACAATTATTTATTGTTCATTGGGAAGATCCTCATGAGCAAGTGTCAATATATTAATGGATCAAGTTGGGTAATTTCAAGATAAATTAATGGAGTATCCACTTACACTTAACTAGATCAAAGTAATTCTAAAGTAGAATCAATTAATTTGAAATTAATTGAACTATATTTAAATTAATTTAGAATTGATTTGTATAAAATTGATGATAATGTTTATTACTAGAATTATAGTTTATAATCAATAATTACACTTGAATTAATCATGAAATGGCAAAGTTACATCTTCCTAAACATTAATTCACAATTGCTAATATGGATTTTTTGCTTTCTCCCAAGAATGTGATGATAGACTTCACTTTGATTATCCAATACTTTTCATCTTTCTAACTTTCATTTCCAGTATATATAATTGATGTAATATAACTCATTTTCAATTTTTGATTTGTAACACAATTATGTGAATTACAATCAATGAACAATATTTTGGTAATTGAAAAATCATCACCAAAGGTCCCTTTACAAATAACTTCATCTAATTTATTTATGTTTATATTGAATGTCTTAGAATATATTTTCCCCTAAACAAACATGAAATTTGAACTTGAGTAACCCATGGCTTGAATGAGTATCCTCAAATGACTGTCCTCTGTCATTGACTAAATACCAATGTGAGAAAAATGTTGCAGTGCCACCTTCAAAATTTCTTTAGAATGATCTTGAATTCAGTATGCCATATTTTCTATTTTATAATCTTCTTCTTTTATCATATCGTGATTTTTCATATCTTTTGTTTTGTACATAATAAATAATAAGTCATCCAACCCCAAAATCAATATATTTTTAGAAGTTGGTTTGAGCTCCTCCTTTAAAATATATGCATTTTTTAAAAAAAGAAATGAATAATTTATTAATAGTATTATATTATAAGAAATATAACATGGAAATTTTATATGAAAATGTTTTACATGTTATTTGATTGGTCATTGATGCACTTTTGATTTGCATTTCTTATTGTAATATGAAAACATAATACATTTCATTTGATTCATTTTTTTTCCATTTCCTTAAATCTTATAAATATTCATATAAACACCTATAAAAATAAATACATTCTTAGGCATATTATGAATATACTCATTATACATAGATGTACCATTTCTATTGCTAGTTTTGTAACATATATATGCATATAATTTAGGAAATAATAGACCACTCAGAGTGGAAACCACTTACAATGACAAATCATAGAACCACTTGCAGTATTGAAACAATTGGAAAAATAACTAGTGACAATAGAATGCAAACATACAGATAAAACTATCAAACCATTCAGTATTGAAATGTATAGAGATCCATTAAAACAAATATTAAAGAATAAAGACAAGAACTGATAACTTATATTATCATTCATATTAACTCATTAGGAATTATAGTCAATATTCGTTAAACACCTTTCAAATAAAAAGTAATGAATTGCCATGCTCAATTAGACAACATAATTTCCATGGCCATTTTGAGGCTCATGCCAAATACATATCCTTTTTGAATACTCACTCAATCATTCTTGCCAAAGCTATATTACTACTAGCTTCCATTGATGGCATACTTCTCTCATAATCTACCAGCTTCAGTTGGGATGCTCCTAGGCATGCATATAACATTGTAGATACATGTATTTATAACATACATTAGATGAGTATAGATGCAGATAGAAGTTAGTGGAGGATATTAGAAGAGCTCTCAAGATCTATTAATGCATTAAATTATAGTAGTCTAAAGATATATCTTTCACAAATAGTAGGATCTCAAAAATTAAAAGAAAATAAAGTGAAGTAAATGCTGACAGATAGCTAGGACACAACTTACATAGTAGTTAGTTTAGATTACATCACCACCATATAAACATTCATATTGAATCCTTATAAATTGACCATGACTTTATCAAATTTTGAAATAGTATTATTTTTCCATAACTCATTTCTCATAGATGTTGATAGGAATTTAACATTTATCAACCAACATTTATATTCTTATAGTAATCAAAGTATCAATTGTTCTTATGAATACCAATACATATTTATATGTATATACAACCCATCACAACAACAAAAATAGGATTTACTCTTCTAATCCATAGTTCACTATCACTAAATTCAAATGGATATACACCTTAATAGTTGAATCCCCTTCATATAATTCCAATAAGACATAAAATTAAAATTATTTAAATCAATAGTAATATAATTGTTTATAGCATAATATACTCTATTTTATTTATTGATAAAGAACACATGGATACTCTGCATCAAAATTTATTGTATTAAAGACATAGTATAACACATATTTTGTTATTTTAAACTGGGTAAATTAAACATGTAAACAACATTATAATGGGTAAATTAAACATGTAAAAAAGATTTTAATGGGTAAATACAACCACATTCAAGTCTACATAATAATAAATGAACCCATACTTCTAAATCCCAAGCTAATGCAAGTTTATATTTTATTATCTTCTACAATCTCCTGTTCATGAAGAAAAATTCAATTGTAATGTGTTTACATAAATAAAGATAATTAATATATTATAGACTTGTATAAAATTGTATAATTACACATTTATTGAAAGGTTTTTTTACCTTTTTTACCTTTTAGTAGTTTATATGGGTGAACTCTTTCATTAAAACGTTGGTTCTTTATTCCCTATAAGGAATTATATAATATAGTAACTAAAAATTACTATCATCAATTTATTTTATATATGTATTTTAAAAATATGTCTTGATGTGGAGTTTTACCTTGTGTTGTTTTTATGGAGTCACTAACCTATAGAGCTATGTCATGGGTTATTGTGTTGGAGACACAAATTTCTAAAGTTGCATTATGAACTATTTTAACTGAGACATAAATAGATGAAGAATTATTATGTTAGTATTATGAATCATTGATAAATAAAAAATCATATAATTAAAATAATATGTAGGATCTTACCTTACCTTATTCAACTTGAAATGTGTCATGTTCATTGATATGATCTTCCATTATTATTGTTTGTTCACTTGCATGCAATGACATTAGTGCTACACACTGAAAGATTGCTAAGATATTGGGTTTAAAAAATAAAGCATAAACACCAAAATATTGTTAAAATGTTATATTTAGAAAATGAAGCATGATTATAAAATAAATTAAAAATATTATACACACCAAAATATTGTTAAAATGTTATATTTGGAAAATGAAGCATACATAATTTCCTATACAAGTCTTTATGAATGTGGGATAAAATTGCTATCTATGAAGCAACCTCCAGGATTCCCATGATACTTAGAAGAACTATGGTGACGTGTTTCTCCCTCTAAAATACATATGAAATACTTATTATAAATGGGGCCCACTTTCCTTAGCTAATGGTGCACCTTTAATTTAAAGAACTCCCTTATTTCTTGAGGACTATCATGACCACATGTCTCATAAGTGGAATGGACCAAGACTTAGCCAAAAAATTAAGAAATGAAACCTAAGAAAGGGGAGGCCGATACACTACCCACCAAACTTCACTGAGTACATCCACGATGAAAAGGCTAACTACCCTAAAACTTCAAAATGTGGATTACAATCCATAGATACCTCAAGGTTGAACTTACCCAATGTTATTGAGGTTTATAAGGGATTCAATGAGATACCTTTCAAATAGGAACAAGAGTGGATTTTTCCTTCAAGATATCTTCTAGGAACAACCTTTGGCCTTGATCTTTGAGTTTTCCTATATCAAACTTTCCTAGACTATTTGACTATGTTTGTTTATGTGTGTGCAAGACCTACTTGCAAAAAAGATTAGTTTTGAAAAAAATTATCCATGAAGAATCCATCTTCAAAGGTAAATATTGAGATCATAGGGGCTTTATTTTTTGCTCTACCCTTCCCCCTATTTTGGAAGCTTCCCAGAGTGAAACTTTCTAATCGATATAATTTCAAGTCACCTATTAACATACCTTAATGTTACCCTCAAGTAGATAATTCCAAGTTACCCATTAAGGTATTAAAAGGTTTTTGAAGGAGTTTCTTAGTAAATAGCTCAAGGTGGAACTTACCCATCATTATTGTGGTGTTGAAATGATTCAATGAGTAAATAGGTGTTTCAATTTAATAATGTAGTTAATAATACATTGGTTGTTGTGTATAAGGTCTTCTCTAGATCTTATAGAGGGGTGAATGTGTTTTAATTCCAAGATTGAATGTGAAACCCATAAAAATTATATACCTCATAAGATCATCAAGAGAGAGTTTAATAAGGAAAATCCATCATTGCATCATTTTGTATTGAACAAAAATTACACTCAAGAGATTTGCCATACCTTCAAATAAATACAAGGCACTTTAAAGGAATCCCATATGAGATACATTGAAGGATGTTATCATACACTAAATATAACATTGAAATTATCACCTAGGAGGCACCTTCAACATGTACATGAGTGGAATTTTCCTTCATCCCAAAGGAGCCACTAGGTGATAACTTAAAGGACCTTTCTAGGACATAGTTTTATTTAGAAGAAATGTAATAAGGATTTGGTTTCTAGACAATTTGATTAGGCCCTATTATTAGATTTGGTCTTTGAGTTTTTGTTTAAACATTTTCTCGGATGGATTTTGGTCTTTGGACTTTTTTGTTTAGAGTTTTCACATCAGACATTCAATGTGATTAATTTTTTTGAATGACTTGACTTTTACCGGTGATTTTTCTCTTCAAGTTTTTTATATCAGCCTTTGTTTTCACAAGTTTTGTTTAGATATTTTTTAGGTTTGATCACAACACAAAACATGACTCCTAATTCTTGACTACTAAAAGACTGCTATACTAAGCCAATAAAGAAAAATACTTACTGATGTTTGCTAAGGATACCTACCAGCTAAAATAACTAGATATGAACTATGTAAAAAGTATGAAACATGTGAATGTTGGGAATTTATAATGAACTATAATTGAATTCTAAAGGATATATACATGACATATAGCTATTATTGTCTTCATTTCTCTCGAATGATTTCAAACTCAACTGTTATCTTGCATAAGAAAATCCCTAGCTAACCATAAAACTATAGTAAGTAAACAAGTGACTAATAGAAAGGAGATTTTTTCATAGATCATGTAAACAAACTACAAGAACTATACATAATTATAATGAAATATTCATCTAAGGCATTTAAGGGAGCAGTTCCACCATCAACATTTTTTATAAAGGACTTGACCAAATTCAAGGACATAGTTTATGATTCCACCATTTTAAATAATAGGTATGAGACCTACTCTAAATTATTGGATATTTTAAATATTTTTTACATGTTTTCACTAGATATAAATCTATCTCCCTCAAAGTGACTATTCATCATAGACTTGCTAGAACTTAAGAGACATGGATTGTATTTGACTGTGACCAAGCCCAAGGTGATGCCATGTATCAACCTCATTTGAGACTTATTATTCATAGGAAATGTTATAAATGATTATTTTTTCCACCACACACATTACCAAATAGTTATGGTGTGCATATCTAAATCAAATTTTAGAGGTATTTGCAACTACCAACACCATATGCTTATTTTGACAAACACAAGCTAGTTTCATGGAATAAGGATAATACTATGGAAAAGGTGTTAAATTTATGGCTTCTACCTAAGGAAACCATGACATACAAGGGCAAGAATCCCATTCCATTCAATAAGTTTAGGATAGGAGTGAAAATTGGCATGGTACCATGGGTGAAATTATAAGCTACAAACTAGCAGAGCTTGGCCTTGACCAAATCAATGGACAGTGGAACTATGATCTAGTTAGTCACATAGCCTCTTTGAAATTTTCCACTTTGTCTTTTCATTACTTTGTTTCCCCTCTAATTTAGACATTTTACAGTTTTCCTTTGTGTTTTTTATTGTATGTTCATGTTTAGATCCTCCTGATCTATTTTTGTTAGTTTGTCATGTTTTGTTGGGCCTTCATGAATGTTTGATAAAAAATTTAAGTCTTAACTATGTATCCCAATGGATTGGTACCTGTTCTTACATTTTGGGGTCCCTTTTACACCCATAGGGGGTATGCATCCCTAGGTGAGAGCCAGTATTAGTGCCCAAAAGTGCATTGAATTAATTGGGCCCTTGTCAAGTGTAAACGTTTAAGTCCTTAGCCCAAACTATATCTCCAAGTGCTCCTTTTAAAGGTCAAGTTCATGTGAAAATTGGCTAAGTCCTAATCTAATTTTTACTTATCACATGTGTGTTTCCCTTAGACTTTTTTGGACTTTTTGCATGAACACAATGTCCAATGGAAATAGTTCTTAGGGATTTTTGTCTCATTCAAAAAGTTAGAAGACTTATTTCTATTAGGAATTTTGTTTGCTACAAAAATTCTAAAAGAATTCAATGTCTTGGCCAAATCCTACTTGCATTAGGCTAAGTGTTTCACAAAAAATATAAAGGGTCATTTATTTCAAACATTTTTTCCATGGAAAAAAGTCTAAAGGACATTTTAACTTTGGGAATTTTTTGAGGGGTAAAATTTCTAAAATAATTTCAAACTGTTGGGAAGATGTAAAGTCCTTATTTATTTCAAACTTTTTGCCTATCATAAAAGGTTTGAAGTCTGCTTAACCTTTGGTAAAAGTGAAAAGGTATAATTTATTTGACAAAATAGGTAAGTCCAATTACTTCAAGAAAGGTTTAAGGTCCATTTGTATCATACTTTTTTTCCATGATAAAAAATGTGAGGGGAACTTGCCCTTCAAGCATTTTACCCACTGTAAAAAAGAATGAATACTTTCAAAAAAAATGTAAAGTCCTTATTTGTTTTATATATTTTATACAAGGTAAAAATTATGAAGGGCACTTTTAATTTTGGAATTTTACTTGAAAAAATCCTAAAAATAAGTCCTTTCTTTGATAAAAGTGTAAGCTCAATTTCTTTATAGAAAATGCCAAGTTTAATTTCTTTAGGGAAATTATTTTAAACAAAATGTCTGAAATAATTATTCTAAAGACTAAAGGGCCAATGAAATAAGGAATAAATTCAAGGTATATTCTAGGACATAACTTTCAAACATTCACAAGAGTGGATTTCCCCTTCAAGATATCTCCTAGGAGATACCTTTCAAATAGGCATAAAAATGGATTTTTCCTTCAAGGAACAAGTGGAATTTTCCTTTACATAGAAGGCACTAATGGGTGATATTTTAAATGAATTTGTAATACATTCAAGGTATCTCTTAAGATATACCTTTCAAAAATTCACAAGAATGGATTTTCCCTTCAAGGTATCTCCTAGGAGATGCTTTTCAAATAGGCATAAGAGTGGATTTCTCCTTCAAGGAATAAGTGGATTTCCATTTACATAAAAGACACTATTGGGTGATATTTTAAAGAACCCTATAATACCTTCAATGTATCTCCTATGATATACTTTAGAAACATGCAAAGATTGGATTTAACCTTTAAGATATTTCTTAGAAGATACATTTTAAATAGGGACAAGAATGGATTTTTCCTTCAAGGAACAAGTGTAATTTTCCTTTACATAGAAGGTACTACTAGGTGATATTTTGAAGGCCCTTGTAATAAAATCAAGATATCTCTTAGGAGATGCCTTTCAAACATTCACAAGAGTGTATTTTCCCTTTAAGGTATCTCCTAGGAGATACTTTTCAAATAGACATAAGAGTGAATTTCTCCTTCAAGGAACAAGTGAAATTTTTATTTACATAGAAGGCACTACTAGGTGATATTTTTAAGTCCCTCATAATACCTTTAGGTATCTTCTAGGAGATACATTTGAAAAATACACAAGAGTGGATTTACCCTTCAAGATATCTCATAGGAGATGTCTTTCAAATAGGCATAAGAGTGGATTTCCCCTTCAAGGTATCATAATTAAAAGTCACTACCTGAGAACTCCTTATGAATTAAGGGTCACCATATAGTGAGAAATAGATGATTCATCATGTAAAGTTCCATTCTAAGAATTTGTGAGGTAATCAAAAGGTCTGACATGTCCAAATTTTGATCCAACTAGGCATCTTATTCATATCTAGGCCACGCGAGTACTTAGTTGTATTTGAAGTGGCAGCCACATGTCAAAAGGCGACAATATTTAAGTCTAAAGATAAAATTTATGGTAAATAAAATTCAAATTAAATCTAAATTGAATTTTAGTGAAATTATTACTAAAAATAATTATTCAAAGTTTGACAAGCTTGCCATTAATACGGCACAAACCAAAATCACCATCAACATTACTTTGATCAAGCTTGCCAAAAATGATTTATATGCATTCATCCTATATTAAGATAATATATGATCTCATAAATCAAAATTCAAAATCCATAGCTAAAGTAGGAATATGTAAAACTACCAAGTCAGAACAAGTCCTATTTTTATATTCAAATAGGATAAACACCGTCCTCCAAGACACTAGTTTCACTACCATTACACTAGCCATAGATGACAAACATGAAATTACTTATTATACCATGTCAAGAGGTTTCTTACCCAGACATCTACTTATAAGGGATAACTTCAACTCAGCCATTGCCTCCATCAATTGATCCCCCAAGTGGTTATTTAGATAAGACATGGATTAAGTAGATGTAATTAGCCACAAATATATACAAATAACACCATATATATTTGGTGATTTATACTTCTATATATATATATATATATATATATATATATATATATATATATATATAAACAAATTCTAAATTGAGTACAATTTTGCTTTGAAGTTTGAAGGTTTAGCTCCAAAGACTAGTGACTTAACTCCAAAGATTAGAAGCTATACTCCAAAGAATAATATATATGCTCCTAAGATGAAAAATAATTAATGGAAATAATCCACCTCCATCATTGAGAATCAAGACAATACCATTAGACCAATAATGTTGTAATCCATGATGTGATGTGATGGTGTTTTCAAAAGATCTCTACTAAATTTGATGTGATTATATTTTAAAAAGATCTCCTCCAATAAATTTGATGTGATGATGTCTCCAAATGGTCTTTTAAAATAGGATTGATGTGATTATGTTTAAATAAAGGGTCTTTCAAATATATCTAGTATGATGCATAATTAATTGTGATTAGTGATCCTAGTGCTGCCAATAATGAACTTTATGAAACTTCATTACTACATGATCAAATAAAACACCTTCTCATTATATCTCATATGCTTTAAAGAGATAACCATAACTACCACCATCATTCTTGTCATAATCACATCCCATATCCTACTTTTCTATTCATTTTTGCATTGTTGTTGTCAACAATTATAGTGTTATATCTCTTATCACTTACTTCCCCTTTTCCCTATTCAAGTTCAAAATATGTGTTTTCATATTATAGTCAGAGATGGAATTAAGCAATGATTACTCTAAATATTGGTGGGAGAAATTAAAAAAGTGAACCAAAATCCTTTGATACATTAATGCAAGATGAAACTACCAAAGATGTCTTTGAAATAGCAAGTTGGTTGAATTTCTTAGAAAATTTTCAGGGATTCCATAATAAAATTGTGCAATAATTATAGGACAATTTTAATGAATATCATGCTATTATCAAAGGGAAGAAAATTCCAGTAAATCCCTTTATAATAAATTCTCTATCTAGGATTCATGAGGATGAAGTAGTTCACATTAAAAATATCAAATTTTTCTAACCTGATTTATATGTTTGTTGAAGTAAATGGGCCACACCCAAGATTAGCCAAATCCCCCCAAAGAGTGGCCAAGGGAATTCTAAGAAAAAGTCTTCCTCAACCTTAGCCAAATGTTGTTTTTTGGATAATGAAATATATCACTTGTGATGGTAAATTTACAATAGTTTGTGGGGATGTTATAAGACTCATTCTTCACTTGAGGAAAGGAGATGTTCGATAATAATAGAATATCGATCTCCCCTCTTTCTTTCATAATGCTCTAATTAATTTTTATTAGAAGATAAAATGAGGTACTAGTTATACCTACCATCATGGGTTGGTTACACTCATTTATCACCATTATTTTATTAGTAAACCAAGTGGTGAAAAGGCTTGGTCCTCTTTCCTTCAATTTTTTTAATCTAGTTCCCATAAAAACACACCATGCTATTCCTTTCCTCTTTCCACTACAATTTGTATTGAAGAACCCACAATTAAAATTATATAATGGCCATCTTTGTCACCATTGGTTCTAAAGATACTATAACAAAGATCAAAGTGATAAATGGGACTTTCTTCATACTCACCTCATCCTCCTCCAACTAAACTCTGACACATTAGCTAACCTATCCTATAAAAAGAAGCTAAATAAGATGTGTATGCCATAGAAGTGGTATTTGTAGAGGGAACCCTAGTAGAAGAAGTTATACCTCAATAAGTAGAGTATCTTGTGCCCTCTATTACTAATAAGGGTAAGCCACCCTTGATTGAAGAAGATCCATCTTCTCCACATTCTATCAATGAAGAAAAATAATTATAGCATGACATGGATTTATCATGCCATGAGGAAAAAATTAGACTATGACAAATAGAGTTAGATGTTCTCCATTCAAATTTAAAAGGTAAGGACTTGATTATTTCTAATTTGAAACAAATGTGGGAAGAGTTTGTTACTAGAGTTAGTGAACAATAAATAATTCTTCAAGGAGTATAATATGAATAGACTAGGGTTCACAATGTAATGTTTTCATAGACCCAAGAATAGATTAATTTATAGAATTCTCTTGCTATTAAGGACACTCAGATTATTGATTTGAAAAATTCCAATATTGATAAGCATAATTTGATTAATAATATGAGAGAAACTATTTATGATAGAAACATAATGCTTTACCAACATACTAATAGAATAATAAAGCTTTCCACTTAGAATTTTGAGTTACAGGCCTCTATGTAGGCCATGAAAAGAGAAACATGAGAGATTGTAGCTCAAATAAAGGGTCTAATAAGATTTTTTCCCTCTTTCCCTGTTTTATTACATGAAACAATCTCTATCTAGCATATCACCCAAAAGAAAATTCAAAAATTGAAGGATGAAAATGGAAAAATTTAGGAGGAATCTTAGAAGTAATTGGTAGAATCCCAAATAATTTTAGAAATCATAGGCTTCTATCTATCACATTTGTGTTATTTCTAAAAAACTATTAGCATGCAGGAAGCCTTCATCAGTTTATGTTCTTTTCTTACATGATTAGTTTTATAATTGGTAGATTTAGTTAATTTCCCTTGGTTTTTAACATATCATTGAAGATGAGCATGTATCTATGGACACTTTTCTAAAGATCACTGAAGAAAGGTAGGATTTCATTTTTGAGTTCTATAATATCAATTTATTGTTAGGACATCAATCTAGTTTTTTGATAAATTTATTTGTTGGAGAGACACAATTGTGTGCCTTTCTCTTCACTTTAAGGAACTAAATGGTATAGAGATAAACCAATAATAGATTTATTCAATTATAAAACAAAATTAGGTTATGCATGAGACCACAATTTCTAGAAGAAAATAAAATTATTTCTTCTTTTTAACCACTATATTATATGCATATGAAGAACAAGTATGATGAGCTATTAAGATATAATATTGCTTATTTTAGAGCTTTTATAAACAAAAATTATGCTAATGGTTTCAATTCAATTATTTATAGGTGAGAGACATTAACTATTGAGTTGAAGCATAGGGAAGTCCTCAGCCCCACCAATATTAAATTGGAGTCTAAGAAGAGCCAAAGTAGTTTTCTAGATAATCAGTTGATGCTTTGAGGAAAGAGGTTTAGATGTATGGATTGGGATGAGGTTTAGGCCTCTAATCATTTTGTGTCCTCTATATCCATGGTAGTGTTTGAATTCTCAAGTAAAATTTGAAATTGAAGCTTGGGTGTATATAGTTATCATAGATCTTGTATTCTTGCCAAGGGGCCACCATGGTTAGGGCCATCATTTTGAAGTTAATTATCTAAATTAGAGGTTTGAGTCAAGAAATTTAGATTAAGGATAAGTCATCCCACTTCTTTACAAGAGGAATTTCAAAATGTAAAGTGTGGAGGAGAAATGATAAGCATTTCATATAGTTCATCATAGTTATATAAAATGTCCATAAAATATTGCATTTGGTTATATATTGTATTACATTTAATAATTAAAGTCTGATCTAAGTAGGATATGAATACAATTTTTTCTTTATTTATGTTTAATTTATTGTTTATTTTTTAACTTTTTATTGTGTCTAACTTAGATGAATAACATATTTTTTAGTAAAACACATCCCATAGATGGGTTAATTTTGGGTAGAGGAACACATCCCAAAGATAGGATAATTTTGAGTAAAGCAAAACATCCCAATGATGGGGTAATTTTGAGAAGGAAACATATAGTTTGTATAACTCTTTTGACAAAATTTTTGAGGATTTGACAAGCAAGATCCAAAGATTGAATGCTCTGAAGACACTCCAAAGATGCTCTAGAATTACTTTGAAGATGATCTGGGTGTGCTCCAAAGAAATACACAAGATACTTTGAAGAAGTCTTGGAATGATTCAAATACCTATACATGGTGATTAGAAGACCTATACCAAAAATGATTGGATGCATTTTACTACAAAAATTTAGTTTGACAAAAAAATGATTGGATGCAAATGATAGCTATAAATAAAAAAAATGAGTAGCCATACAAATCTTTAGCCCCGTGCTACTTCCCACCCCACAAAAACTTTTCCATAAATCATAGATGCTCCTATTTTTAAGGTGTAGATATTTTATAAGTATTTTTTTAATATATAATTATGCATAGGAACCCTCTACCCAAGAATATTGAAGCAAGATGAAAAATTTCTCCACCCTAAATAATAATGCTAGGTGTTATTCAATCATTCATTCATTAAAGTTTATAATGTGGCATGAGGGAAAAGTTTTCCAGCCAAAAAAATTAATTTTAAACTTAGTTTAAAACAAAAACAATTCAATGTAAATAATAACAACCTATAACAATCTAAAAAGATGGATTTTAAACTCATTCTAAAATAAAAACAATTTGTAGTATCCTGAATAGAGCCAACATATGAATAATGTGAGGAGATAGAGATAGGGTGGAGCCATTGAAACCCTCTCACATCACAACACTCTTTTATAATGATTATTTGATTATAGTTAATAAAAAATGCTTGATATCCCCTCACATTAACCATTTAGGTCCCTATTAAATACAAGTGCTAAATAATACTAATTTCTACCATTTCATTATCTTAGCCAATTCATTATTTGCTTATACTTACTCTACCATTTCATTATCTTAGCCATTTTATTATTTGTTTAAATTTAATTAACAATGTCTACTTCCACCCCACATTCACCATTTTTGTCCCTATTGAATACAAGTACAAAAAAAATAGTAATCTCTACCATCTCATTATCTTAACCATTTCATTATTTACTTACAGTTAATACAAAATGTTTGCTTTCCCCTCACATTCACCATTTGTGTCCCTATTGAATAGAATTAAGTGCTAAACAATCTTAATCTCTAAAATTTCATTATTTGCTTATAGTTAATAAAAAATGTCTACTTTACCCTCACATTCAACATTTGTGTCCCTATTGAATACAAGTAAGTGTTATTTGATTACAATTAAAAAAAATGTTTGCTTTCCCCTCACATTCACCTTTTGGATCCCTATTGAATACAATTAATCATTAAACATTACTAATCTTTTCTATTTTATCATCTTGATCATTTCATTATTTGTTTATAGTTAATAAAAATATATACTTTCCCCTCACATTCACCATTTGGATCCCTATTAAATAAAAGTTATCTCTAAACAATACTAATCTCCACCATTTCATTATCTCATCCATTTCATTATTTGCTTATATCCCCTCACGTTCACCATTTCAGTCCCTATTAAATACATGTAAGTGCTAAACAATCCTAATCTCCACCATTTCATTATGTCAACCATTTCATTATTTTCTTATAGTTAATAAAAAATGTATGCTTTTCCCTCAAATTCAAAATTTGGGTCCCTATTGAATACAAGCTCTAAACAATCCTAATCTCCTCCTTTTCATTATCTCAGTGATTTCATAGAAAAACATAGGTCAATCTGAATCTCAACAATTTCATAAATTCAAGAAATAAATAATGAATAAAAAAGTCATGTCAAGCCAAACAAATCACACATTTTAGATACAATAAAACAATACATTACATACATTAAATACTTGATAAGAAGCACTTGCAAAAAAGACATTGAAAAATGGGGTCAACACATCCACCACGAATGCCACAGTTAACCTAATAGTCAATAAAATAATGTTTTTTGGCCTTCAAAAGGGAGAGATAAAAATCAAGAAAAAATAATGGGAAGAGAAAAATATAAACTTAACCTTAATTTCGAAGCATGCAAGAATTTTTAATTCTATAATAATTTAAAATTTTATATAAAAATTTATAACATATTTAAAAATTATTTATATATTTGAACATATTAAACATTTAAATAATGTACATTATTCAATAAAAATATTTAAATATTTAAACATAAATAAAAATAAATAATAAACTCAGATAGTTTTTTAATATAAAAATATTTACAAATTTTTATTGTTTATTATAATTATTCTAATTTAAAAAGTTTATTTATATTTGTTCATTAAATTACATTATTAAAATATTTAATAGGGATTTGACTCCTTAAATTTTATCACCCATAAAATACCTTTGAGATTAATTAATTCACCAATTCAAATACTTGTGAGAGCGAGTCACCTTTCTTGAATTAACAAACTAATATTTGTAGACGAATTTAACCCAAAAATGGTAATTAAAATAAGTGACATAAAATCATATCTAGTAAGTCAAAGACCAAGACTTAGGAAATGATTTTTTGAGGTTATCTAAATTATGTCTATGTAAGAGCATAAGCAGTCTACACCATACCAATCTATAAACATTAACTTTTCATTCATGACAACAAGCCATGTGATATCTCAATGCAGAGTTAGGGTTAAACATTTTAGCCAACAACACAAGTACTTCAACTTTGAAGTCCAATATTGGGGTCAAAAATACATGGCCAAATAATATATATGTAAAATCAATTAAATTTAAACAACAAACTATAAACCAAGCAACTTTATTCCTCTTGAAAAAAATATTTCAATACAATTATCACAAAAACTTCATTTATGAAGATTATATAAATTATATTACTATGAAACATAAGATTTAATTATATCTCTTAGGAATATTTTCAAGGGAATTTTGACCATTAAATAGTACAACCCAATATGTATTCATCTAAATTCACTTTCTCCATTTGATGTCACTAATATTAATATTAGTCAACACTAATTTCACTTATCTAATTTATCCACTTTCATTTCGCTAATTTTTCACCCCTTTCTAATTTTTTATCTAATGTACCCCTTAATTAATTTACATATAATAACCTTATTCATCACCACCAATCAATTAATTAATATCCTAAATCCCCATTATCTTATTCTAATCCCCACTGATCTATTATTTGAGAATTTTAAATTCCCATGGCCCAACTACCCACCTACAGTAGCCTATTCCTATGTTATTCTACACCCATACTCCCTAATCACCCACCTAATCCTTATCTAATCCCATACCTAATTCCCTAATAGGATGACAAAATTCTCCAATTATATAATCCTCTCTATTCTAACCCCTTCTCTCTAGAAGCCTCTAAATCTAGAGGTTTCCAAGAATAATACCCAATCTTTGATCTCCCCAAGCCAACTTTGAATCTCAATCATTGATCCTTCACTCCTACTTATATTTAAATAAATATATTCCTCCATTAGATCTAACTAAAAATCATCTAGAAAATCCATATCTAACTATTAAAGTTATCAAGTCTAGTCTCCATGCCAAACTAATCCATCATCAACAGTCCATGATCATGCCAACATAATGTCAAAATTTTGAGTCTAAGATAATAAATACAATCCTCTTTTTTTAGTATTACATTTACTCTTCGTTTAGATAATCTATCTTTCAAATTATAATTTTTATTTAAATTATGAGTTCAACTATTTAATTTAGTTATAATGGCTCTAGATCTTACTTAGGTAGTTTGATGTTTGAGTAGTTTTAGATTAGTACAAAGTCATACACCCGAAGATGATCAACTACATTTTTAGCGATATTAGAACACTTACTATATATAGTATTTCTATATATATATATATACTTTCCATTTTTAGATTTGATCAAAATGTAGATTTGTATGATTTAGATAATTTCATTATAATAAAATAAAAACATACTCATTTGGGAAGATTTTCAACTAGGGCATTTTGATGTTTAATTGGTACATCCCAAGATGATCAATTCCATTTTCATCTACTAAATCATTTGGAAATAATTTCTAAGGAATTTTGATGACTAATTGGTCCATTATATGATAACCAAGATCATTTACAACTATCACAAGAACACTTTTTATTTATATAGTATGTCTATAAATAGATTTGCATATATTATTTTATACTAGACTTGAATCCTTTTATATATATATTTAGATTTTAAGATTTGTATTTGAGATAAAATCTTTTAAATCAAGGTAAAAGAACCAAGGTTGGGATTTTTCACAATCCTCATTACAAATGATTAAAACATTAGAGGAAAAAATTCTCTCATTGAGAGGAACACCTTAAAATCATCCAAATTATGTGTTGATTCAAAATATGTCTAGTATAACCCTCTTGCATTAGAGGGATCATTTCATCCATTTCTACCACACTATGTGGCACTAAAATTTTTGATTTATGAGAAACAACTATGTGACCCTAAGCATGATCAAGAAATAAAACTCTTTACATTAAACAAGCTATTAAAGTTTGGGGCCACTACATTAAACTCATCTAATACATGAAAATTTAAGATAAATCCATCTTACAATGTTAATTTGAATGAACCAAAATGTGTTACCAATCAAAAAATGAACATGATGGTGCCATAATGAAATATATTACAAAATAAATCTCACAAAAAAATAGTAGATTCACAAAGCCTTTGGTGCTTCTTATTATGAATTTGGTTGAGTGTCAACTCATATAAAACTCTTCCTACACTTGTAAGCAACCCTTGAGCATATTTTGTCAATACCTAATTTATATGAGTCCCAATGAATTACACTTGATGGGTATCCTACCATGGGGTTTGGATCACATCTAGGGGATCATAAAATTTAGAAAAAAATTCAATAATCTACTACAAGACATACATTGAAAATTATAGAAGTTCAAATATTGGAATAGAAGTAAAATTATCATCGTGGAACTTTGGAAATGATGGTAATGATTTATAAATAATAGGATCTTGCATAATAAGTTTAGTTTCATCCACATTTTTTGAATATGTAAGATAAGTAAAATGTTTTAAATAGGTATTTGACTTCTAAATTTTTATCCCCCCATAGAATACCTTTGAGATAATTTAATTTACCAATTCAAATATGTGTGAGGGGGAGTCACCTTTCTTGAATTTACAAACTAATATTTGGAGATGAATTCAAACCTAAAATGGTAATTAAAATAAGTGACACAAAATCCTACCTAGTAACTCAAAGACCTCTTGAGAAAGTATTTTGTTTGATTATATAAATTAATATGGTTATGTGAGGGCATAAGCAGTATACCTCATAACACATACTATATATAGTATTTATATATATGTACTTTGATCAATTTATAGATTATATCTAAATGTAGATTTGTATAATTTAAGGAATTTCATTCCAATAAAATATCAATAGACTCATCATGATAAATTACACTTGATGTGTCTCCTACCATGGGTTTTGGATCACTTCTAAGGGATCATCAGAATTAGAAAATGTTCAAAAAATCCACTACAAGACCATAGTACACTAAAAATTATAGAAGTTCAAATATGGAAATAGAAGTAATGATTTAAAACTAATAGGCTCTTGCATAATAAGTAGAGTTTCATCCACATTTTTTGAAGATGTAACATTATTAATTATTAGGAGAAATAAGTGGATCTGGTGGTATAATAGTAGGCATACATATTACAATATATGGTGTATTTATAAAATATGTGTCCAGTTTAATTTTTTATCATATTTATAAACCCAAAATTCTTCTTGATAAATTCTAATTTTTTTAGTGCCATTGTAACAAAAGTAATTTATCCACTATAATCACCAAGACAATATGTGATCACCCATAACTAAGCTCCTTATCCAATGAATATAGATGCCCCTAGATTGAAACCAAGGGAGTTGTAATTTTGGCATAGAGATTGTGATAGTGATTTAGAAATAATAGGCTCTTCCATAATAAGTGGAGTTTCATCCACATTTTTTGAAGATGTAAAAAAAGAAAATTATCTACTATAGATTTGACTCTTTAATTTTTAGGCCCCCCTAGAAATAACTATGAGATAATTTAATTCACATATTAAAATACATACAAGGGCGAGTCACCTTTTTTAAACTTACAAACTAATATTTTCAGACAAATTCAACCCTAAAATGACAATTAAAATAAGTGACACAAAATCATACCTAGTAACTCAAAGACCTCTTGGGAAAGGATTTTGTGTGCTTATCTAAATTATGGTTATGTGAGGACATAATCAGTCTACCTCAGAACACTTACTATATATATATATATATAGACTTTTCATTTAAAGATTTTATCTAAATGAATTTTTTTATAATTTATGGCATTACATTCCAATAAAATAACAACAAACTCATCATAACAAATTACACTTGATGGGTCTCCTACTATGGGTTTTGGATCACATCTAGGGGATCATCAAAATTAGAAAATGTTCAATAATCCACTACAAGACCATAGTACCATGAAAATTATAGAAGTTAAAATATGGAAATATAATTAAAATTATCATCATGGAACTTTGGAACTGATCGTAATGATTTAGAAATAATTATTAGGCTCTTATATAATAAATGGAGTTTCATACACATTTTTTGAAGATGTAACATTATTAATTATTAGGACAAATAAGATGTGGTGGTATAGTAGTAGGCATACTCATTATAATAGATGGTGTCTTTCAAAAATATATGTCCACTTCAAATTTTTATCATATTTCTAAACTTGAAATTTTTCTTGGTCACTTCTAATTTTTTTATTACCATTGTAACAAAATAAATTTGTCCATTGTAATCACCAAGACAAAACCTAATCACCCACATTTGTGCTCCTTATTTAGGTAATATAGATGCCCCTTGATCAAAATCAAGGGATTTAAAATTTTGACTTAGTGATAGTGTTAAGAGGCTAACTATTTACATGAAGAATGTAAGCCATCATAGACTAAAGTATTACATGGTGATTTAGATCCCGATAGGTTTGCACCCACAATTATTTTAGATGAACTTATTTCAACATTATCATGGGTTTGGAGTAACTTTTAGGTTTAATTGTCGATTTCCACTCTTTCACTTCAAATAATTCCTGTTACCCCCACCCACCCCCCACACACATACACAAATTATATTAGTTGTTAAATAAATATAATGGACATATAATATATATAAAAATATTTTTATAAATTAAACTAATTAATTATATATTAATATTATATATAAATTATATATTTTGTAAAATATATTTTAAAATTAATCAATATTATTATATCATATAATATATATGCTAATATAGGTTATAAATCAATATTATATATTTCAATACATCTATATATTGTTAATAGTATATAAATTGTATTATATTTTCAATAAAATCAAATGAATTTTTATGCCATTAATGTAGTGTATAATGCCATGTAACATGAAAATGGGTTGATTTTATGCTTCATTTAACATTATGGGGTCAAAAATGTGATCATTGGTATAGATTTAAAACTCTATGATGCTTCACCATGTGCACAAAATATTAGGTAGATTAATTCAAAGAGAAAATATATCAAACATTAATAATGTTTGGTAGGCAATGGGAATTAAATTATAAGTTGTAATCATGTATCATGAAGCATAAAATTTGGCATTGTAGATGAGACTTGGCATGGGACATGGGGTAGTAAAGTAGATGGACAATCAATTAATTTCATGTAATGAAAATGATTAATTTTTAGGAGCCTTAGTTGATGAATCACAAGCATTAACTTTGATGTTGCAAATGACACTTGGCATGGGATAGTTGGTAATAAAGAAGATGGACAATCAATTAATTTCAAGTAATGTGAATGATTAATTTTGTATCCCTTTAAAATTAGTTATAAAAAGTCTACAAACTATTAAATTACATACAAATTATACAAAAGGAATCAATTTTGTTCTACTTTACAAAATGACCATCAGATTTTAGTTGACCATCAGGTGATTTGATCTATAATTTAAATTAGTGATATATAATTATTCTATTTACTAGATTCAAATTAAGTTAAAGAACCAATAAATATATATTTCAATGAGTTTATTTCTCCACTCAAATCCTTTAGTTTATTTTTCTAATTTATTAGGACCAAAATGATTACTTACTAACTTCAATTTTGAAGTCTGACTATGAGATGTATTTCTTGGTGTTTCTAACTGTAGGTGCTACATAGTGAGCTAGAGATGTGTTGGCATGTTTTTATAATGCATAGTTACTAAGATGTATGTATTCACACACCATTACCAAATAATAGATCCTATGTAAATTATGAAGTATCTACACTAAGAATAGTGAATTATGATCAATAACTAATCTAAGAACTAACCTAAGATGGATATTTACAATGAGAATTAAGCTAGAGTGACTTAGTTGAAAAAGAAGCAAAAAGAAGGGTACAGTAGAAAGAAATGTTTCTTATCTTCATTCTAAACATCATGACATAGTTTATATTTCATAAAAATTCACTTAAATGATGTGTAACATGAAGTATCATAAGCTCAAATCATATTACACATCAATCAAGATTCTAAGGAAGGTGGAAATAGTTCAAATAAGAACTTGGTTAAATATAAAGATTTACCCTATAGGCAAATAACATTACCCAAATGCAATAAGAGTAAGAAAATGAAATGAATCTAAGGAATTTCAATTAACCTAGAATTGACACAAGTTAACAAATATACAATTAAAGGTGCACACCAAGAATTCATAGGAACCTTTCAAATCTATAAATTAGAATAAACAAGTGAGAGAGAAGCCATAATAACAATGAATGCAAGTAAATACTAAACAATGTTTGAATAATTCCTTGATTATATTAATTTATCCAAATTTACAAAGTAATTTTGGCTCTAAAAACTCTCCCCTTTTTACAATTGATAATGCTCTTTTTATAAGATGCAAGGAAGCATGTTGGTCAATCCTAACTAGTTTAAAAAGTACATGGGTAGGGACAACTATCCTTTCCACAAATGTTTTATAAATACACTATACTTTCCTAATAAATTGATCTATAGGTAGTGTGTTTTAAAAAAAACACATGCCTTTACAAATGGAATATTCCACTTTTAAAATGGATAAGGTTTAGCCATAGGAGGAATATTTTAACTTTGAGAACCCTCTAGCTGATGAAGTACTCTATTATTGTTGTAGGGTCTTCATTACTTTTTTTTATGCCAAATACATGCATTGTTATATCTCTAAGATACTTGAGGATATAATATAATTCCCCCATAATTTCTAAGAATCATTTTAGACTACTTGATAATAGACTCTATCTTGACTTATCTTTACATAGGTGATAATTCAGCTCCCTTTGGGTCAATCATAATGCTCACAGGGTTTGGTTATGGTCCTCACCTTGCCATGGCATTATTGAAGTTCTAACAATGATCCAATGGTGGCCATGAGCTCAAACATCATGAGCTTAGATATCTACCTTTACATCACCAGGTCTGGAAGGTCTCTAATTTAGCACATTATGCTCAGATGTATTTGATGTGGCATCCTCATGGCATTTTACTCAACACTATTCAAAATATGACCATTGCCTTTCAATTTGGATTCAATAAGTTGTCTTAAAATTGATTTATGTGTGCTCATAATTTGATGTTGACATGAACATATTTTAAGGGTGTGTGATCATCAATTTTAAACTCATCTTTGGAACTCTCTACTATGTTAAAATTGACATTCACATGCCCATTATTTGATGTCAGTATGAACATCTTTGACGAGTGTATGACCATAAATTTTAAACTCATCTTCAGAACTCTCTATTAAGTTAAAATTAACATCCTTATAACCATGATTTGACATCTATGTGAATTTATTTGATGAGCATATTGAGAATCAATTTTAAGCATGTTAACTAGGCTCTTTGTTATCTTAAAATTGACATCCTCATGACCATCATTCAATATTTTCATGAACATTATTGACGGATGCATGAGAATAAATTTTAAACATGTCCATGGGTTTCTTTGTTGAATTTGTCACTTATCATTTGTAGGTTCATCCTATTTCCTATGTGTGACACATGGTGAATACTTGGTGCTTTTATGCTCTTTGTACTAGGATCCTACACATCATTTGATCTCTATATTAATATCCCATGATGGTGACACTTATCAACCCCATGGAGCTCCATATAACCTTTGATAATTTAATGTTACATGCATCATTTGATCAACTATGCCAGGTTCATGTAGACCATATATCTTGAGAACATGCCCAAGCTTTAACTCTTTTGTCAAGGTTTGGATTTTCAGTACTCATCATACTCTGTTGGATCCATCTTATATGAGAAAATGTAGACCACTAGATCAATATCTAAGGGATGTAATGTCATTAGATACTCAAAGTTATAACAAAGGGATGTGATGTCATTGGATGCTCAAAGGTATTTTATTGATAAGGTGACACTTGTCACCCTCTCACTCATCATAGGCTCTATTTATGTCTTGACTCAGTTCACATCATTTGATCGATCTTATTCGAGTAAATGCAGATCATTGATCTTGAAAACAAGAATGAAAGTTAATCTTGAGATAATATATAAAGGACTTATGATAAAAGATTTAAGTTAATTTTTATACATATTAAAGGGCACCCCTTGAATTAAAATGGACCAAGATTAGAAACTGAAATTAAAGGAATCTACAAATAACAAAGACATGGCATAAAGTCTTAGTCTAAGGTTTTTATCATATTATTAAATATGATAAAACTTAGGATAAGAATTTAGGCTAAGCCTTATAACAAAGGGACCATGTGAATATTTGGACCAAGCTAAGATTTTTAGCCTAAGGTTTGTTTGTATTGAAAAATATGACCAAGCCTTAGGATAAAAATTAAACTAAGTCCATGGTTCAAGATTAATTGGGACCATGTTTAAGCCATGTCTAATGTTTAACTTAGGTCCCATTTTGAATTAATTTTTTGATTAAATTATATTACAAAAAAAATTAAATAATTTAGGACATCAAATTTAGAAAAATAATCCTATAATTTCTCAGTAGCATGCCCTAAAAAATAATCAGCAATCCCCCAACATGGGACCCCTACCTTACTATAGGTGAATTTGATTAAATAGTAACATGTCAAATTGATATATGAGAATATTATAGAGAGAGATATAATTCCTATAGTATGATAATGTAAAATTTTTAGCAGTTAGTTTGAGAGATAAAAAAGAAAAAAAGAAAAAAATTCTCATTATTCAGTAATCCAAAAACCAATGTGCCACTTCTAATGTAATTAAAACATTTCCCAATCCACTACTACCACCATTCATTGATGATAAATATTTTTTAGGAATAATGGTCGATGGTTATGATTTCCCAACTTCTAACATTAATGAAGTTCTTTCATATTTTTTAAGTAAAATTTAATGCAAGTTTAATATCATGAAGGAAATTCTTTATTAATTTTATTATTAAGAGTTTTTAGGGCCAATAAAAAGGATTTTGATTGGATAGGTTGGGTACACATCATGTGCCTAATCAAACTATGATAATATCTATAAAATAACCACTTTATCATGAGATAATTCCCTCTATAGAAAAGGATGTTGTAGAGATTAGAAATTAACATGCACTTAACGCACTTACTGACACCCTCATGTAACATACAAGCCAATATTCCCATATTGATGCTTATGAAAGTGGACATGGAAATGGTCTAACTAACACTACTACTCAACCACACTAATGTAGATATTATGGTGCTCTATGAGCTATAACTTAAATTAGATGAGGAGAAGGATTTTATGTAAACAAATTATGGTGGTGTTTCTAATTAGATAGATGATATTGTTTTGGCCCTTATTGCAAGAAATGTGATGACAACTGTATGGGGTATGATCAAAGTTCAAAAGTCAAAATAACTCATAGAAAGTATGGAAATGACAAGTGTTAAAACCATGGGCCATGAATTAAATCTTGAGCATCTTCCCAAAGATATGAGGTATGTAGTTGAGCATACACATTTTGATCAATAATATGTGGAACAAAGGACATAATCCATTAGATCAAGATCAAATGGAGTGCATTCATTTAGGCAAGGAAGATATAATGACGCAAGATGAAGGTGGAATTTTCAATAAAGCCAAAACAAATGTGATAGTGATAAATGTCAAAATCATGAGGAGTATCACAATATATCCAATGATGTTTGATCCCTTGAATCAAGATTAATAGCCTATATTGATCTGTGCAAATAAATTTGATGGTGCGAGGTGAAGAGGATTTTTTTAAAGGAAACCCATCACTTTTAAATATTAATGAGCTACATGCCACAAAGTTGCCATGACAACACCACATAAGTAAGACACTACATAGTTGAAGATTTTATGGACCTATGAAATTCGAATCTATAAATGCTCGATAAAGAAAATCCAAGGCATGAAAATCATAATTTGGATGACATCCTGCCATTAGAGATTTGCATAAACCTTTTATAAATCCCTAAAAAGTATGAGAGTCCTAATTCAACCCTGTAACCATTCTAATCAAGCCAAAGAGAGTTAGATTGTTATTTGTGCAAGGATAATTCAATTTGGGACCAAAATTGTAGTCCACTAGTGGGTAATTAGATGAAATTCATAGCTATGGTAGCTTGAAGAGGTATTTTGAAGGAGGATGTGAAACTTTACTTGACCTTAGATTACATTATATAATATATATTTTAAATAAATATTATATATTTTAATATAATATCTATAAATATAATTTTAATATATTAAATATATCACTTACCTTCAATTTGACTTGACTACCCCCAAGGTGCAATTGTGTTCAGAAATAGGTGAGAATCCCCAATGAATTTGAAATTCAAATTTACTTTGAAAAATAAGGTCCATATAATTTTCACACATTTTTAAGAGGAACAAAAATTGTTGAACATGTCTGACTAGATATATTCCTATTCCTACATATTCTTAGTTTTTTATGAACATACACTACAGAGTGCTAACAGATTAGAATAGATCAAGTTATAGAGTATCCTAAGTATTGACCATATTTATTACTATCATTTCTATAGATCCTTATTTTTAGGTATTTAATCTTAATAGTATTCAATATAATTTTTACTCTATCTAAAATGTGTGATTGTTTTGTGTTAACTTGGACTTTTTATTCATTGTTTAGCACCTTATGTTATGAAATCACTAAGATTCAGATAATCTACCTAGATTATTGTAATATTTTTGGCCCTACTAGATTGCACCCAACTATGATGTCAGTGAGACTTCTACTAAAGGAGCACATACATGACTATTATTTATGAAAATAGGCTTTTCAGAGTATAACACTAAAATTTTATAAAATAATATAATAAATATAATTCTAAATGCTCTACTTATATATACTTCAATCAATTTTTAATAAAAAATAGTACAATTTTTAAGAGTGTGTATCAAGCTTAGGGAGGCCTTGGGTTAGCCTAGGTAGTAATGAAACTTGCTATAAAGCTTGATACAAAAGGAAAATAGGTCAAATGAATTAAGTGGGTGTATAAGAAAAAAAATGGGTAGACTCCACCAGTTGTAATTCAATATGGGTAGGTTCCTTATTTGGTTTAAATTCTATGTAAAATAGTTAGATAGTAATTAATTTGCACCTTTTTTGATCATCTTCATCATCTAGTGAAAACTAACCAATTGCATAGATTTAGGAAATAAACCATGCAGTTTAAATGTCCTTCTTTATAAATAAATGAGCATGAATATTTACTCAAAATTCATCTCAACTGTGCATAAAGTGGTGAGCCATTATAATCCAAATAAATGTTATCCCCATCCATGATAATAGAAACCATAAGATAATGTTATATGTAGTCTCCCATAGCTTTATATTATGGCATTTACTATAATAATTGACTATACCCCCACCTATAATTAAGATTTGAAATTTTGGAGTTGGGTAAATGAAATAGTTAAATTGAGTAGCCAACTTATTGTTGATGAATTTGTGTGCACTCCCAGAGTAAATAAATATAGTTGGCTTCTATTTTTTGAGGATATATACCACCTTAATATTTGGAGTACTAATTCCAAAAAGGGCATGATAGTAAATAGTAGGTTGAGAATAATTAGATTCATCCTTAGGTCCTTCCAGACTATTGATGTGTGTCTTTGTTCAGGATTTAATGTGAGTAATAGAATAACATTTCTTATATTATAGGGACAATAGGATTAGGGTAGTGACACCTTGGGGCTTCACTCAGTTTTGTTGGAGAGATTATGTGGTTACAACTTACCACCTTCTAGTCTACATGTAGACCATGTTGTAGGGATAATAAGACTATGGTGGTGATACAATATACCTAAATTTGTTATGATGTGAATTGATTTGTATTTTCTAATATAACCCCAAACTCTTAAACAAACAAATGGATATACACAAAGAGCATTAATCTAAAGTGATTCATGTTAAAAAAGTTTAAAAGGAGTGAGTAAGGTAGGTCAAAAAAGAAATTTCCATTACAAAAATAAAGACCAATAGATCTCCTTTGATTTTTTTAATCAACCTAGATAGCACCCAGTTGAAATTAGATTACTTGGATCTAATTCATATCTGGACTAACATTGGAATAATCTAAGGCTATGGGATTCCTGTATCTAGACTAGACTTCTAGTTGTGAGGTTAGATCCTTTGAATATGTGAATTTATGATCAATTACTAAACCTATTAGATTTTGGAATGAAAATATTAAAGAAGAAATTGAAATGATTCTTCAAACATAACAAGATCCTATGAACTTTGAAATTATGCAAGACCTTATTGCTTTAATGTATTGATTTTCAACATTTTTTTTAGTTCCTTAAGTAGCTATGGGTGAAGATTTCATGGAATTGAATATTCAAATGAGTTTTGATCCTTGAGGTCTCCTCAAAAGACCATAAATTAATTCATTCCTTTTAGATTGTAATCTTTTTCACATGTTCACCATTTTTTCATTATAGAAACAACCCTCTCCTATATAGACCATTTTGCATGATATGATGTCATTTGTATGGACTATGATAGGGTATAAAGATGATCTAGGAGTTTTTAAAACAAAAAAAGTACCCATGATTTGATCTATGTGTGATGATCTCTTAACAATCTCATTACCCTGCTTAAATGTCTATACCCTTGAAGTCTCCATTAAGCATGGTTCACCCACTTGACTATAGAAATGATCTTGAAGATAGTTGTAGATGTACATTTGTGTTTATTTATCCCTATTTAAACCTCACATGTATCCTTATTGATATTTCTAATAAGGTTATCCATCTTAATAGTTCATGCATTTGATGGTCCAAATAGACTCCATAATCCTAGAAAAGGTTTTAAGACTGCCAGACTCCTGACTATAGCATATTTTGACTTGAAATCAATCCTGTAGGTGTCTCAAGGTCACTTGATTTATTTTTTAAAGGTTTTTTTATTGAAATTTTTGATGAACTTATTATGTTCCCTTTGTCACCATGGAACAAGGGGAAGTAAAAAACTCAATTTTAAGTCCTAAAAAACATGGGGCTTGAGTTGTTTATACAACTACTAATAGAAATATCATAAATAATAGAGATGTGATCAGCACTTTGAAAGTTTGTTATCAAACCTTGGTGTAGGGACAATAGATGTTTATGTAGTGACACTTATTCTTGTTACTCTTTATAAAATTATTTTAATCTTTGCCAATTATTTCCCAAAATGTAAATAAAAAATGGATATTTATAGCAAAAACTAAGCTAAAGTGATTCATGTGTCTATCCAAAAGCGAGTAGGGTAGGGTAGAAAATAGATTGTGCTCAAGATGATCAAAGATACCAATTCTTCTAACTTTTGAGGTAAAAACACATGATTTTAGCATCTACCAATTCTAGCATAGTTCTCAAATCTAAAGAAATGTAATTTAAGATTCAAAATAAGGAAATGAATATTTATAATAGCATACTTTTCATGAAAATTAATCACTCATAGTAAATTACATGTCACACTAAATTGTAAATTAGAAGAAAAGATATCAAGTATACTAAAAAATTAGTCAACCTAGTGTTAAACTCAAACTAACATATGCATATAATGTGTGTTATTACCAAATTATCTTGAAAAACATAAAGTATTAGCCATGTAAAAGTGTGAGAATCAGAAATCATGGAACACACACAAGAGAACACTACATACAAACTCTTAAATTCTTTGGTTCAATGTATTAATTTTGGTAAAAACTATTTTTTGGTTACAAATGAGTGGGAAACCCTTATTTATAGGCTCAAAAAATGCCTAAGACAATTTTACATGGGCCCATAAAAGGTGCCCAAATACAACCAAGTGGCTAAAATTTAAGTGTAAGGCACTACTTGGTCAAGTTTCATGACCACTGTGGCTTATTGTATTCCACATTCATGCCTCTTCTTAATCAATTTATATAATTTTAAGGCACTAATCCTCTCATGGTATTTATGGGAGACTTATTCCTTGTGTAATTTTTTTTTATGTTCCTACCAGCCAATGTCTATAATTCTTCCATTGAGAACTCAATTCACTATTTAGAGTCCTTGAGGTCAATGACATCTAGATCCAATTCATCCAAGCTTTTTGTGGTAGCTTCCTCAATAGCTATAGAGACAAGTGTAGGACCTTGAGAGGGATAGGTTGGATTCTAGCTTCCCTTTACTTGGAACTCGAAGGTAGGCTTTATTTACTTAGAGTAGCCTGTAATGGAGGTCTACATGGCTTGTTCCTAATGAGAGTAACATTGTATTATTCCTCTTCCTCTTTTGCTTCCTTATAGTCAACATTGAACATGATGCCATGATTTGGAAGGATATGGGACTTCAAAATATCCTCTTTCTTCTTCTCACTATCAAGCTTCATTTCTAGCTCGATATTTTTCCTTACAACATTTTTGAGGACTACCTCATCATTCATTACATCCCTAAAAATCCATTCATGAACCTCTTATTGGTGTTTATATTCCATAGCCACATTCTTTTTGAATTTGAATAAGTGAATTGTAATGACATTTTTGGGGTCCCATTCCCTAAAATCATCCTTAGGTAATACATATGAGTTTTTATGCCTTACAATTACTTCAGTGTCCTGCCAATTTATGATTTTAGTTCTACCTAACTTATAAGGAGTCTTGTGGGGTAATATCTTCCATCTATTTATTTTTCCATTCAATTGAATTATAATTCAAATTTTATGTTTATTTTCCTTTGTTTCACCATCAATTTTAGCTTGAAATCTAAATTTTGCCACCTTTTGACAACTAATGCCTTTTGATTATTCTCAGGAGCTCTTGAAATACAGTTTAGTGTGATGACTTATTTATACTATGAAACATGGCATATTTATATTCATGATGATATATTGGGTGGTACACTCTAATTTTTTTGGTTTTAGGAGTGCCATGTGACATTCTCACAAGTAATCAAATCTGACATTAGGGTTCTTTCCAAATAAAAAGGTGCCATAGTTATATCAAATCCCTTGTAACAACATTTAAAATTAAGATGGAAGGTATTCTAAGTTCATTAAAGGTATATCCTTGGAGATACCTTGAAATAAAATTCTAGTTGTGTGTATGTTCAAGGTATCTCCTAGGAGATATCTCAAAAGAAAATTCCAATAGTGTGCATTAGGGTTCTTACCTAATAAAAAGTGTCATGGTTATATAAAATAATTTTCAAGGACATTTAAAATAAACATGAAAGGTATTCAAAGGCCCTTTGAGGTATATACTATGATATACCTTACAATAAAATTCCAATTATGTGCTTGTTCAAGGTATCTCCAAAGATATATCTCGAAATAAAATTCCAATAGTGTGCATCTGTGTTATTGCCAAATAAAAAGTTGTCATGGTTATATAAAATCCTTTGCAAGGAAATTTAAAATAAACATGGAAGGTATTAGAATTCCCTTATATGTATCTCTTAGGATATACCTTGAAATAAAATTCCAATCATGTGCATGTTTAAGGTATATCCTAGTAGATACGTCAAAAGAAAATTCCAATCATGTGCATCACGGTTCTTTTCAAATAAAAAGTTGTCATATTTACATCAAATACCTTGTAGAGACCTTTGAAATAAAAATGAAAGGTATTACAAGGCCCTTCAATTTATCTCATAGGAGATACCTTGAAATAGAATTACAATCATGTGCATGTTCAAGGTATCTCTTAGGAGATATCTTGAAAGAAAATTTAAATAGTATTCATCAAGGTTCTTACCAAATAAAAAGTTATCATGGTTATAAAAAAAATTTAAAGGACATTTAAAATCAACATATATGGTATTCTAAGGATTTTTGAGGTATCTCATAGGAGATACCTTCAAAAAAAATATCCAATCATGTGCATATCTAAGGATCTTCCTGGGAGATATCTCAAAAGAAAATTCTAATAGTGTGCATCAGTATTCTTGCCAAATAAAAAGTTTTCATGGATATATAAGATCCTTTGTAAGGACCTTTGAAATTAACAAGGAAGGTATTCCAAAGTCCTTAAATTTACCTCTGAAGATATACCTTGAAATAAAACTTCAATCATGTACATGTTTAAGGTATCTCCTAGGAGATACCTTGAAAGAAAATTCCAATCATGTGCATTAGGGTTCTTGTCAAATAAAAAGATGTCATTGTTATATAAAATCCCTTACAAATACCTTTGAAATCAAGATGGAAGTTATTCCAAAGCCTTTTTTGGTATCTCTGAGGAGATATGTTGAAAGATAATTCCAATTGTATCCACGTTCAAGGTATCTCCTATGAGATATCTTATAAGAAAATTCCAATCATGTGCATGTTCAATGTATCTCTTAAGACATACCTTGAAATAAAAATTCTAATCATGTGTATGTTTGGGGTATCTCTTAATAAGTACATAGAAATAAAATTCCAATTGTGTGTATGTTCAAAGTATCTATGAGGAGATCCTTTGAAAGTAATACAAATCCCTTCAAGGTAATCCCCTAGGAGATACTTTGAATGAAAATTCCAAACATAGGGGATGAGTTGTAAGGGATGACACATAGGGATTAAAAATCCTAATCCTTCATAGAGGTTAACCACATGTGAAATAAAATTCCAATTATAGGGGATGAGTTATAGGGGATGACACATAGGGGTTAACAACCCTAATCCTCCATAGAGGTTAACCATAGGAAACCTTACCTCTCAACATCTATAATTTTGTATCATGTATCATTTATTTCCAATTAGTAAAACTTAATACTCATCCCCCTACCTCCCCAAATCTATAATTTTTTATCATGTATCATTTATTTCTAATTAGTATAACTTACAACTCATCCCCATATAAATCATACCTATACAACCCTATTCTAATGCAAGAAATTCATAGGCTTCAGATAGAGGTTGCTCCCTTTAGAGAAGCTATTTCACACTCTTATTCAGGAGATTATGGATTGGGATAGTTAGATATATGAGGTAGCTATAACACACACAAAAAACTACATCAAAGAAAGCACTATTACACATTTATGAATATGAACTAATTTAAACTTAATCATCCTAATTAATATATTTACCAATATTTTAATAGCTATTAAACATCTATAGATTAGTACATCAATAAATATAGTCAAGAATATATTCTTAGTTATTATGCAATAAAGATTATTGAAACATACAACAAAAAAAGTAACAACTAATTACATAAAAATTAGAAATAAAATAATTAAACACTATATTGATGATCCAAATTGATGCTAATCCTATATTCAAAAATTATCTAACTAAAATCTAAGTTAGAATAAAATTGATTATATAGACTTGGGGAATGGGTCGCCTCATCCTCCAAGTTCATACAAGGTCATTACATGTGATAGTTATAGCATGTAGTTCTAACTATGGTCAAAACTATATAAGAGTAACCCTATAGTTATCAATTACATAAGTTAAACTTTTAAAAACTATGAAATGTGTGCATGTGTACAAAATATAAATTCAAATTTACAATGAAAAGTCTACACTACAAGAAAACTATGACTACATACTCTATCTACAAAATTGTATAGGCATAAAATCTTAGCCTCTCAAGGCTAAGTCACATGGATAGATGCATGTATTTTGGTTGGTTTGGTAGTTTCAAAAGTTATAGATGTTGATGCATCATATAAATCTACTTCTTCTTGGTCTTATTCTCTTGATAAAATTTATATGCCATATCATGTTATTGCCATATGATGTTTAAGTTTAGAAACAATGGTCGATGTATCCTTTTAACTTATTTGAGGAGTTTTGAATGCTCTTCCTTAGTCATCTAATACTTGTTCTTAAAAGTCTCAACCTCCATGAATTTATTTTTGGCTACACTTAACTCAGATTCTCTCTCTTCTAGTGTTAATCCTTGAAAACTTTGTTTGAAGTCATTTATCGCTTCTTGAATGAGTTTATCAAAATTGATCCTACTGATCAATTTGCCTAAGGCATCCTTTTCCTTTGTTAGCTTTAAATCATGTAAAATTTTGATTAATTAGACCTCATGCAACTGATATTTGGGGATTAAAGCCCTAACTTCTTATAACCATTATCATGCTTCCTCCTATCTTAATACAACCAAGTTCAAGGCATTGGATGCCTCTAGTGTTGTCATTAAATATATATAATTGTATAAAGAGTTTCCCATATATGCAACAAGTATTTTAAAATTAGCATTGTCATCTCTCAATGAATTATACAATTGGTTGGAATTATTTACATGAAGGGCCATTTTAGCCTTCATGAATTCCATTACGTCTAAATAGTTGTACCATTAGGAAGCTACTTCTTACACCTTAGCTTTTATGCCTGCAAAGCTATGCATAGTCTTTACTTGTTCCCTTAATTAGTCCACCTCAGCCTTGAGTTCCTAAACTTCAATGTCAATTTCTTATCAAGCCATATTTATTCCTTCATGAAAAGCTACTATCAAATCTTTATGGTTTTAGGTTAGGTCTAAAATATTTTCAATGTAAGGAGACTATTAAGGCTATCTATTCTACCTCTTAGCCTTATGGTTTTAGGTTAGGTCTAAAATATTTTCAATGTAAGGAGACTATTAAGGCTATCTATTCTATCTATTATTTACATGAAGAGCCATTTTAGCCTTCATGAATTCCATTACGTCTAAATAGTTGTACCATTAGGAAGCTACTTCTTACACCTTAGCTTTTGCAAAGCTATGCATAGTCTTTACTTGTTCCCTTAATTAGTCCACCTCAACCTTGAGTTCCTAAACTTCAATGTCAATTTATTATCAAGCCATACTATGTGAGGGAGAATACTTTATGTCTTTCCTCAAAAATTATTTATGTGCCCTTATCATCCTCTACCTTCCTCTTCTTTACTCTCTATATATTTCTAGATGGGGGGTCAAATAGAGTGGAGATAGAGGGAAGCTCGGTGATCTAGAAGATAGTCATTTGGGTTGCCTTGCTTCTCATGTCTATCGCTTATGGAGGAATATTAAATTGAGACACATCCAAGGTTGTAACCACAACCTCATTATTTTCCTCCTCTTAAACCTTCTATTTATTCAGAGTCTTAACAAGGACATTGGGTAGGGAAGGCCAAATAATCTTAGACCAATCCACTCTTCCAAATTGAGGGAGTGTATGAACTGTAATCAATTGAGCCTTGGGATTCCTTCCCTTACTAGAACTTATCAAAATGGTTTCCTCTATGGAGGTGGTGTATGGTATGGGAAAGGAAATTTGAGTGGATTGGACATGAAATTATGGAGTGGGTAATGTAGTATGTACCTTTTTGAACACCTTCTTTAAGGCTATGATGGTGGAGGTTATAAAAGGGACAAAGGAGGTAGGTATGGTAAGTGGGATAGAAGTGGATTGTGAAATGACCATGGTAGTGGAAGAAACATCTTGGGGTGATAAGATGGAACTAAGTGAATGTGGTAGGGTTGAAATATCAAGAGAGGTGGAAGTAGGCAATTCCACTTGGGGTGTAATCAATATAAAATAAATATAAACATGTTCAAAAATGGGCACAAAAGATGGAATACTCATGAAATGTTGAGTACCTGAGGAACTTGGTAATACAGGCTCTACTTAAAGGCTCATGACCTTAGCTATTTCCATATTATATTTTTCATTAGAATCATGTTCAATATTCTTAATTATCATAAACTCTGTCTCTATTAGTTCTAAGTGTGGAGGTTTAGTAGGAAAGTCTTGTGATGATTCAATTGTGGGACTCCCTGTTGGAGTATAAAGCTTCCTCACATAAACATGAGGGGTCTTCAACTATGTTTGGGAGCCTTGTTGAGTTGATGTTGCTACCTCTTTTATTTCTATCCTAATAGATGTGACAATCTAGGTATGGGGTATAACAATAGTCACTTGAATGGTGTTGGTAGTTGGATGTGTTTATGTTATCTCCTCCTCATTAGAATCTAAAGTTAAGAGGCCCCCTGCTTGTGCTCCTATGCATTTTTGGGTTCAAACAACTTGGGATTTTTCTTCATAATATTTATATTCAATTCATAGGGAGGGATTGAGATGAGGTACCCACATAGTCCTTGGATTTTTCCTCAAACTATCCTCTCTAGAAGTTAGAATGTTCCCATCCTTTTTGTAGAGCCTTCTTATTATCTAATTTCATTACTATGACTGAAGGATCATCCTAGATCATTATTAAATGATTTTCTTGAAAGTCCATCAATCCTTTCTCTTTCCAACACATCTAGATCATCCTTTACATTAAGAAATATAAAATCATATGAATAGGGAACATAGTTGTAGGGGATGTTAAATACCTATATGTGATTCTAAATAATCCCTTGTGGATCCCAATCTCTATGTGGAAGCATGAGGAAAGGATAACTCTTTTTCTTATCACCCACTTCTTTGAAATGCTTCCTCATTGTGTAAACCATTCTTTTAATTATTATATGGTGGCCAAGGAACAAATATTTGTTCTACCTAGATAAGTCCTCTTAAACACTCTACCATAGTTGGAAAGCAATTTATTGCTCTACCAACTTGTCTAAGATGTATTTTGGGAGATACAAATGATTAACTTTTTTCCACAAACCATTATAACAATGAAGTTTGGATAGATAAAATAATCCACTTTACCTTCTATATTTTTATGATATTTTGTCTAATTTTGGGTATAGGTGAGCCATGAATGGCTTGCCAAACCTATGGATAAACATCTTCAACTATCATAACCATGTTCTTGGTGTAGTCATATATATGCATAAACTGGTAATGATCACAAATTCTATTCTATATGAAGTCTATGGTTAGGGTCCATAATTCCCCAAGGTCTTTGTAATAAGTTCCCATAATAACATCTAGTAAATATGACATCATATAAAAATTTCCCAAAAGCATGGGATTCTTATCTTTGTGAATTATTTACTCCCTCAAATGGAAGATAATTATCTCTCCCATGACATATGTAACATCATGGGTGAGCATCATGTAAAGCTATGACACCCTATCTAAATAAAAAAATGAATAATTGACATACTATAGAGTCGATTCAATAAAGCCATGCTAATGCGAATCCCCATTCTAAACTTGTCTATGCAAATAGGCCCCTTTGGCTTCTTCCCTTTCCATGCAATGGTCTAGCCTAGGAGTAACCATGAGAATAATGCCATCTCATTTTAGCTCTCTACACTAAACTATAAAAATGTATGCTTGTTGTAGTGTGCATTGGGTATGTTCAAAACTAGGTATCTTTGAAAGTTAGTTCTTGAAATGCATGTAACCACTATGTTATTTCTAGAATAATGCAAGAAGGCATCTTGTGATATCTTTCTCAAGAAGAACAAATCTTGTATGAGGTTGATGCATGGCATCACCTCTAGCTTGGTAGTATAAAATTGTAACCTTTTTCATTTGAAAGACAAAAACTCTTTAAAAAAAAATCTATCATGAAGTGTTATCTCATCCTCCAATGAAAATACATCCATCAAATCTACTATGTCCCATAGATCTAAATATTTGGTGTACCTATTATCAAATATGGTGGCATAAAAAATTATATCTATGAACTCTATGAAATCCTTGATTGAGTATGGTGGTGGAAGATTTACTCTCTTGAATGTCCTGGATGAAGATGCCATTGTAGTATACACTCTCTATTATTTGCAAATTCCTTCTAGGTGATGTGTATGCTATATGATCCACTTAGATCTATATTAATCATTATTTTACTCATAGTGATCTTTGAGATAGTAGCTAGGGATATTTTTTTATATAGGATAGTAGAATAATTAGAATACAAGTTTGATTGAAAGTAATGAAAGCCTCCATTGGTTGCATATCACATATATAAGATTTTAAATTAAATAGAAGTTTATGTGACATAAATGCCCAATATTCACCTTGATTTTATATTCTTATATAATTAAAACTTCTCTAGTTCAAGTTAGTGGGAGTCTTTAATATATATCATTAGAATACACATTAACTTTATTTTGGATAATTATGACAAGGGATAATATTGTTCTTGCTATTAAGGTATTTGGGTTTATGTAGGGGACTGATCTTTTACGAAAGACCCATAACAAAAAGCCCATCATTTGGAAATATCATCATGAATTTTTTTTGAGGAAAATGTCTAAGGTAATTATCTCAAAGGTTCATTTAAAAAACTATGAAGGGTTAATTTCATCAGATAATAATTTGAAGGATCTACTTCATAGCTCAAAATGTCTATGAGAAAAGTCCCGAAGGGTCTACTTCATATGATAAAGGCCCAAGACAATGTCCTAATGGATAAGTCTTGAAGGGTAAAGGGCCCAAGATAAAATTCCAAGAGGGTAAAGTGGTGATAATATAAAAACAAAAGGGTCTTTATAAAAAGGCTAAAGGGCACTTTTAAAAGGTTGAAGGGAAATGGGCCATGCCCATTATCCCAAAGGGTAAGTGAAGAAAGGTCGAAAGGGTTTAATTCATAAGGTAGAATGTTCTAGGAAAGAAGTCCTAAAGGGTATGTTTTAGTGGGGAAAGGGCCATTTCAAAAAAATTTAGGGTAATTCAAAAAGGGAAAAGGGAAATTATGTCAAGCCAACATGGATGCAATAAAAAGGCTGAAGGGCAGGTAAGTCATGTAAAATATTCTAGGACAAAAGTCATGAAGGGTAAGTGATAATTTTAGAAAGGTTGATGGGTAGGTTCATAATTCAAAGGAATTATATCGAGGGATTTGTTTAAGAAAAAATGTATGTAGACCAAATTCTATTAGCCAAATATCTTGAACACTCAATTCCATCTAGGAATTGTTTCAGACAAAATGGCCACAACAATCTCCCCAATAGAGATAAGTCCACAAAAAAACCCATAAAGATAAATTAAAAAATAAATAAAGTTGATAAAGGCACTAGACAAAACACCCAAAACATAAAACCTAAAAAGTCAAATTGCATAAGTCACAAAGTATAAGCTTGAAAATATCAAGCTAATAGAACAAACTCGATAGAACAACATAGTTAGTATTATAAAAACACAACACCATTGCCATCTTGTCAAAGTTATAAGAGCCCAACAGTCAGTCTTTTCCTATATTTTGCAATTACATATAAAAGAGGGGCTCAAAATTAAGACTATAATCTAAAAAAGTGGGTCCCCATTTCTCCTTAAAAGATACCTTGAAGGGCATTAGAGTACCTTCAAAGCTAATTTTAAGGTATATCCTAAGAGATACCTTTAAAACTTACATAAAAGTATTTAAGTTTATAATTGGGACTAAGATTTTAATAAAAACCCATAACAAAAAGTCTGTCATTTAGAAATATCATTGATAAAATTGTTTCAAGCAAAATGTCTAAGGAAATTATCTCAAAGGGTCATTTTAAAAAGTTTCAAGGGTTATTTTCATTGAGAAATAATCCAAAAGATATAATTCATAGATCAATTATCCCATGATAAAATTCCCAAAGGGTTTACTTCATAGGATAAATGTCAAGGACAATGCCCCAAAGGATAAGTCCTAAAGGGAAAAGTGCTCAGGATAAAAGTAGCGAAGGGTAAAGTGGTGATGACAAAAATACAAAAGGGTCTTTGAAAAAAATCCAAAATCCAATTTTAAAAGGTTGAAGGGTAGGTTCTCGAGGGAAAAGGGTCGTGCCTATTATCCTAAAGGGTAAGTGCAAAAAGGTCTGAAGGGTTTACTTCATGGCAAAAAATACTCAAAGGATCTAATTCTTAAGGTAGAATGGTTTGGGACAAAAGTCCTAAAGGGTACATTTTGGTGAGGAAAGGGCCATTTCAAAAATCCAAAGGGAAATTCAAAAAGGGTGAAGGGAAATTATATTGGGCCAACATGGCTACAACAAAAAGGTTGAAGGGTAGTTTAGTCAGGTAAAAGGATTAAGGAGTAAAGTCTTGGAGGGTAAGTGATCATTTTAGAAAGGCTAAATGTTAGGTTCATATGGAAAAGGAATTCTATCATGGGATTCATTTTGGATAAAATGTCTATATACCAAATTCCATCAAGAAAAAACTTGAAGACCTAATTTTCATGAGGAATTATTCTAGATAAAATGTCTAAAACAATCTCCTTGACAAAGATAAGTCCACAAAAAAAAACATGAATATAAAGTCTGAAAGAAATAAATTTGACAAAGGCACTGGAAAAAACACCCGAAACATAAAACTCAAAAAGATAAATTCCATAAGTCCCAAAGTATAAGCTTGAAAATATAAAAATAATAGAATAAAACCAATAGAATAAAAGAATTAGTCTTATGAAAATATAATACCACTTCCATATTGATAAATGTATAAAAGGCCAATAGTCAGTCTTTTCCTAGATTTTGCATAAGCATATAAAAGAGGGGCTCAAAATTAAGACCATAATATAAAAAAGTGGGTCCCCATATATCCCTAAAAGATACCTTGAAGGGCATTATATTACCTTCAAAGATGCCTTGAAGGTATCTCTTAAGAGATACCTTTCAAAATTTTGTAAAGGTATTTGGGTTTATTTTGGGGACTGATCTTTTACAAAATATCCATAACAAAAAGCTTGCCATTTGGAAATATCATTGGGAAAAATGTTTTAGGCAAAATGTCCAAGGTAATTATCTTGAAGGGTCATTTCAAAAATTCCCAAGAGTCATTTTAATTTGGCAATAATGTGAAGGATCTACTTCATAGGTCAAAGATCCCATGACAAAAGTCCTAAAGGGTCTACTTCATAGGATAAAGGCCCAGGATAATGTCCCAAGATATGTCACGGAGGGAAAAGGGCATAGGAAAAAATGCCTATAGGGTAAAGTGGTGATGAAATAAAGTCTAAAGGGTATTTATAAAAAGGTTGAAGTGCACTTTTATAAGGCCAAAAAGTAGGTTATGGAGGGAAAAGCTCCATTCCCATTATCTTGAAGGGTAAGTGTAGAAAGTTCAAAAGGGTCTACTTCATAGGGTAGAATGGTCCAAGACAAAATTTTTGAAGGGTATGTTTTAGTAGGGAAAGGGCCATTTAAAAAACCTGAAGGGTAATTCAAAAAGGGTGAAGGGAAATTCTGTCAGGCTAATATGGCCACAATAAAAATGCTGAAGGTTAGGTTGGTCAAGTAAAGGGATCTAGGATAAAAGCCCTGAAGGGTAAGTGATCATTTCAGAAAGGTCGAAGGGTAGGTTCATAAAGTAAAGGAATTCTACCTAGGGATTCATTTTGAGCAAACTTTCCATAGACCAAATTGCATCAGGGAATTGTTTCAGATAAAATGTCTACAATAATATCCCTGATAAAGATAATTCTATAGAAAAAAATTGGCAAAGATAAAGTCTGAAAGAAATAAAGTTAACAAAGGCACTAGACAAAACACTCAAAACACAAAACCCAAAAAGACAAATTGCATAAGTCCTAATGTAAGCTTAAAAATATAAACTCGATAGAATAAAAGAGTTAGTCTTATGAAAACACAATACCATTGCCATCTTGCCAAAGGTATAAGAGGCCAATAGTCAGTATTTGCCTAGAATTTGCATAAGCATATAAAAGAGGGGCTCAAAATTAAGACCATAATCTAAAAAAGTGGGTCCCCATTTATCCTTAAAAGATACCTTAAAGAGATTTTTAATACCTTGAAATCTACCTTAAAGGTATCTCCTAAGAGATACATTTCAAACTTTCATAAAGGTATCTGGGCTTATGCTGGGGACCAATCTTTGCAAAAGACCCAAAACAAAAATCCAATTATTTGGCAATATCATCAAGAAAATAGTTTTGAGAAAAATGTCCAAGGCAATCATACTGAAGGGTCATTTCCAAAATTCCAATGGGTCATTTTCATTGGGAAACAATCTAAAATATCTACTTCATAGGTCAAAGTGCTCGTGATAAAAGTCCCTAAGGGTCTACTTCATAGGATAAAGGCCTAAGACAATGTCTCGAAGGATAGGTCCTAGAAGGAAGAGGGGCTAAGATAAAAGTCTTAAAGGGTAAAGTGGAGATGATAAAAATCCTAAAGGTTCTTTAAAAAAAGTATGAAGAACACTTTTAAAAGGCTGAAGGGTAGGTTTTAGTGGTAAAATGGCCATGCCCATTATCCTGAAGGGTAAGTGCAAAAATGTCTAAAGGTTCTACTTTATGGAAAAAAATGCCCAAAGGGTCTATTTCATAGGGTAGAATGGTCTGAGACAAAAGTACCAAAGAGTAAATTTTAGTGGGGAAAGGGCCATTTAAAAAATCCAAATGAAAATTTAAAAGGGGTGAAGGGAAATTCTATCAAGCCAACATGGTTACAACAAAAAGGTTGAAGGGTAGGTTGGTTAGGTAAAGGCATCTAGGTAAAAGTCTTGAAGGTTAATGGATCATTTTATAAAGTCTAAAGGGTAGGTTCATAAGGAAAAGGAGTTATATTTGGGGATTCATTTTGGTTAAAATGCCCATAGACCAAATTTCATCAAGTAAAATGCCTGATGACCCAATTCCATCAAAGAATTATTTTAGATAAAATGTCCATAACAATCTCCTTAACAAATATACATCCATGGGATGGAGACACTTGGAATAATCATGGATATTCACTTGCCTAGTGAACTTGAAATATTTTTTTAGTTTTGAAATGTCATGGGTTCATAGGTGCAAACCACATATCCTTGACTATTTAAAAATGAAGTCTTCAGCTTAATTTCACATATATCCTTGAAGGTATTATAAGGCCCTTCAAGGTATCACTCAGTATTACCTTCAAACCTTCAAGGGTACCCATACACATGTTTGAAATGTATTCCTTAAGAGATACCTTAAAATTTTTGGGTCCATAACAAATGTTCAAACCAAATAAAGGATCCAAAATTATAAGAACCCAATCATTTTCCATAATTTTTATCAAACTCCCTATTACTCATTATAATTTAGTATTTTAATAAAATACATGGTTGAATATTAACTTAATTAGTAATTTTTATCTATGTAGGTATTCCAATTTGATGTATGTTTGAAATTTATCTCCTAGAAGACACCTTTAAAGTAAGATGAAATAAGAATTGAAATATGAAATATATGATATTATAAGCTATTAATTTTTGGATTGACATAACTGTGTCATTAAAAAAAATGTTATACATTACCTTTTTGATGAAAATCTAAATCTAATGCAGAGCAAAATCTAATTCTCTACACTTTCAACAACTCTATCACTTACAACATACCTTATTACATATTTTTCCATGAATTGATTCACTCCTCCTTTCATGCTAATTGTCATACTAGTCTTTGTGAAATAATTCACTACAGGTTAAAACAAAGTTCATAGAATGGATTTAACCTCTATGGATCTTCCTCAAACACATTCTTACCTCATTCCTTTTATTTCACTCTCAAGTTTCCTCTCAATCATCTTCTGGCTTTTCACTAACTAACCCCCTTAGGTGTAGGGTTTCAAAGTATGGTGTAGTATTAAAGGAGATAATATTAAACCATATTTTTTTGTATTTAGTTAAATAACACCTATTTTATCCTTTTTATCATAATAAAATAGACCTCTCCCTTCAATCCTTAACTCTAAGTTCACAATGTCTCCATATGGCTTGTAGCCCTATTTTGGTGTTTCGCTTCGAATATCCAATGATATAACCTTTCACAAATATCTTTGAATTGAAAAAATATCCTTTAAAAAAATAATATAATGGATTTAACCTATATTAATCTTCCTAAAACACATTCTTACCTCATTCCTTTCATTTCACTCTCAAGTTTCCTCTCAATCATCTTCTAGCTTTTCACTAACTAACCCCCTTAGGTGTAGGGTGTCAAGGTATGGTGAAGGCTTCAAGGAGATAATATTAAACCACATTTAATTTTAGGTAGTTAAATCAAACCTATTTCAACATTATTCTCACACTCAAAAATATCTCTCCCTTCAATCATTAGCTCTAATTTCACAATGTCTTCCAATGGCTTGTAGCCTTGTTTTGGTGTTTCTCTTTGAATATCCTATGATAAAACCTTTCATAAATATATTTGGCTTGATAAAATATAATTTAAAATAAATTTAATATAATGGATTTAACCTCTATGTATCTTACTCAAATGCATTCTTACCTCATTCCTTTGATTTCACTCTCAAGTTTCCTCTCAATCATCTTCTAGATTTTCACTAACCAACCCCCTAAGGTGTAGGATGTCAAAGTATGGTGTATGATTCAAGGATATAATATTTAAAAATATTTTTTCCTAGGTAGTTAAATAAAACCTATTTATACCTTTTTCTCAAAATCAAGTAGACCTCTCCCTTCAGTCTTTAACTCTAAGTTCACAATGTCTTCAAATGGCTTGTAGCCCTATTTTGGTATTTCTCTTTGAATATCCTATGATATAACCTTTCATAAATATATTTGAATTTATAAAATATAATTTTATATATATATATATATATATATATATATATATATATATATATAACTTATATATGAAATATAATCATTTATTGTCTCCTCTCCATCATTATCTTTCTTCTTTCACTGTCTAACTAGCCCTTTTTAGGCCTAATTAGGCCTTTCCCTTAATACAATTGTCCAAATCTATACCTATATTGTAAATAAAATTATGAAAACTTATTAGATAGTTATATAATATTAAATTATGTAGTATTAAAAAAATTTAGTATTTTTACATAGTTGGTTCACTCAAAATTCTTAGAACCCTAATCTAGGGTTTGTCTAGGCCTGCTCAGACCTGTGGCCATACAATATGCCATATAAAGAGTTAAAAAACATTTTTAAAAAAATTTATTTATTTAAAATGGTTTGAAATTATGTAATACACCTAATTAAATCATCAATATCTCACTTTTAGTCTACTATTCATCCTTTTCTATCAAGTTATCTATCTTTTTATGCATTTTGAGTCACTACAACAGGGTTTATGTCATGTCCCCTTTTTCATGGACATTGACAGATTTGATGATTGGCCTATTATACGACCTTCGTAGGCTAATAAGATGGATAGAGGGTCATAATGGAGCTTGGATTGACTTTGATTCGTAGAATTTCTACATTTGATTTTCATTCAAGTTATTTTGGACACATTTAGCATGAGCTCCTACTTTTTAGGGATATTTGATATGCAGTAGAGCTCCTTTATTTTGGTATGGTCATGTGCGGAATCAATCCCTGATTCACCAGCTTTGATTAGTTTGGGGATCTGACATGTATTGAGGGAGATATTAATATTTGATTGATTTAATCAAATATTAATTATTTAGCCTACTTTTAATTAGAAACCCTAATTCTAAATTAAGAAACCCTAATTAGGGCAAGCATATCTTTTTGAGGGTATAAGGGTTTCTCATGGAGGCCATTATTGATTATGTATGAAATGATTATTGATATTGATTCTTGTTAAGAAATTCTTCTGTGAAGACTGAGCCGAGGGTTCCATATTCCATCTGCAGTGGAGAACGTCAACTCTTCATTATGCGCGATTCAGAGGCTGTGAAAGATCAGCTGATCTATTGCCAAACTGCATTGAAGAACGTCAACTCTTCAATGTGAGTGATTCAGAGGTTGTGAAAGATCAATCGATCTATTGCCGAATTGGGAGATAACTTCATCCAGAAGCTATCACATGTACTTACAAATTTGAGAGATAACTTCACACAGAAGCTATCACGAGGGTTTACAGGTATTTTCATTATTTGGGTTTTGATTCCAGAATTATACAGATATAGATATTTTTTATTAGCCCATAATTCTACAGATCAGGATCAAGCATATAGGTTGAGTAATATCAGCGGCCGTACGACTTTCGTACAGATCTGTGAAAATCTGTACGCATCTACAAAAAGTTCAGGTACCGACATCGGCAAACAGAGACTTACAGAGACCGACATCAGTCGACTCATCACCGACGTTGGCAAGGGGACCACTACAGGTCGACCGACGATGGCAGTATAACCGACGTCGGCGACTGTGTTTTTTGCACAGCAGGCCGAGACGTGCCAGATTCAGCCTAGTTTGCGGAATATTCAGGCTATAAGGCTGAACTTTCGATATTCTTTGTATACTTGACAGAGGATCTCTATTGTAAGCTTATGAGCAAATAAATAAGAAATTATACTATGATTTATTCATCTATTTAAAGATATTTTGCAGAAATTTAGATAAGCAATTTGGAGCTTTGTTTTGATATTCGAAGGGATATTACAGTGGTATCAGAGCATTTGTAGGAAAAAAGAAGCCCCTAAGTAAGGGACATCACAGTGGTATCAGAGCTTTGGTCTTTGGTATCAGAGTTTTGTGTCTTTCATATATCTCTATTGGTAAGGGATATTACAGTGGTATCAGAGCTAAATTCCTACCATCCTGTTGGGCACATCAGAGCTAATGTCTTGCCATCCTATTGGGTAGTTTGGGTAGATTGAATCAACAAAGTATCATGATGCCTTCATATACTTAGAAATAGTGGGACAATGATATGAAGAAGCTGGAACACAATTTGAAGTAGTTGGAAGCAACTTAGAGGAGGATGAATGAAATTCTTTTATATCCTACATCCAAAAACAAACCCGCAAGGTATAAGATAGCAAATGATGAGTGGGAATTATTACCTCCTCATGTTCAAGAGAGGACGACCTTTGATCATTTTGTCAAGCTGAGGAGAGAGCACTACAAATCACTTAGACGAGAGAGTAGCATGTCCCATAATTATTATGATTATGAGATAGGATATAGTGAAGATGATGATGAGTTAGATGCTTGCACTCAGAGTGTACAGGTGGGCTCAGATGTTAGTGCACTGAGGGTTGATGATCTCTCAACTATGGCAGAGATTATAGCAGAGTCCCAAGATCCTATTATTACAAATGACACTCAGGAGAATGCAGTGGACAATTTTGAGAACTTAGTTTCACTGGTTGTTTCTTTCTGTATGGAAGAGTTAGACAGTGATGCTATATTTGTTGATACTCTGTCTGTTGATATGAGCTTGGGCATTGATTTACAGAGTGTGGATGATCATTTGTATATTGAGGTAGTTGGTGATGAGTACCTTCTTGCAGTTGTTGCTAATGAGCATGTTGTTGAGGCTGATACACATATTCAGGATTTGGGAGTACCTGATTCTGATGAGCTTGAGATACCAGTGGAGTCGAGTCTCCAAATTGATTATTCTCACACAAATGACAGTGTGGTATAGTTGGTTGTGCCACCTTTACAGAAAGATCAGTTGGAGTGTGTGGGGGAGTATGTTGATGCTTCCACATATAATTTCTACTGCACTGAACCATTCATAGAGTATTTGCTGGATAGTGCAAGTGTTCATCTGGACTCACATAAGATGACAGAAGGTGTTCTGGTCTGAGGTTCTAGTGCTATTAGCAGATTGGGTGAGGAGATTTTACGAACCCTTTCTACTATGTTACCTTACAGGGATGTTGAGGTGATGTTTGTTGAGCCGAGATTGGAGCCATCCATTGAGTCCCAGTTTGGCAATAGTGTGCCAGTAGCAGAGTTTGGGGGTTCTTACCAGCATCATACGGTGAAGTATGCTCCTTATTTTTCTTTGCATCTAGAGATTAGTTTTGGTGTCAGTGATTCAGATACCAATAATTGTCATATCCACGGTCCAGTTGGATGTGAGTATCAGTTAGATAGGGACTTGAATTTTGATAGAGTTGATATTTTAGTTGGCTTGAGTCCCTCAGAGTGGTTTCTTCTACCGGCACCTATAGTTGATCTTCAAATAGTTGTTTGGGTATCGAGTGCAGTTTTTCAGTTGCTGATTTTGATACTGTTGATGCTATTGATTATTGATATTGATTTTGAGAATTTCTTCTGTGAAGACTGAGCCTAGGGTTCAAGGATTCCATCTGCATTGGAGAACATTCCCTCTTCAATGTGTGAAATTAAGAGGCTATGGAATATCAGCTGATATATTGCCAAAGTGAGAGATAGCTTCATCCAGAGGTTATCACAGAATTTTAGGTTTGAGAGATAACTTCACACAGAAGTTATCACAGATATTCTAGGTATTTATTGCTTAATGTTTTGATTCAATAAATTATACAACTAGAGAACTACTGTGCTAGAGACATATATTTCCAGATCAGGGGTTGAAAACAGGGAAGTTATGCTTAAGTGGCAGCCGTACAGAGTCTGTACAAGTTCGTACAGATCAGTTCAGGAACCGACCTCGGTAGACAGAGGGCTTTCAGTGACCGACATCGGTCGATTGAAGATCGACGTCCGTAGAAAGCTGATCGACAGAGACCGACGTCGATGAGATATCGACCGATGATGGTGACTGTGTGTCGACACAGAAGGGCCGAGACCTTCCAGGATTCAATTTTCACTTCCAATTTTGATAAGTCAGGGTTTTTAAGACTGTATTTCATATTTATATGCATAAGAAAGGACTACAATTGTAATAGTTTAGAAGGATAAGTGATACAATCTATAATTTGTTATTAAGAGACTATATTATTATGATCATTCTGAATTTATTCAACTGAAATTATATCTTGTTCAGAGTTTGTTTGTGTTGCTATATTCCCTATTTGGAGGGGATATTACAGTGGTATCAGAGCTTTGGTCTTTGGTATCAGAGTTTTGTGTCTTTCATATATCTCTATTGGTAAAGGATATTACAATTTATGAGTATTATACTTAGGGTTTTGATCTTACCAAATTATATTAAATTTTAAAATAAATTCATGAATTAAAAATGTGTCAAATTACCTTAAAAATACATATTATACATTTATAACTCCTCTATACTAAATTTACATTCAAAGATCTAAAATAGTGTGGATTGTACAAAACTTATTACCTAAAGTTACACCTTAAATAATAAATTAAAATTTTTAAAAAGGATTTAATACAATAAATTAGACCAATTTAAAATAATATTTGTGTCTTTACTATCTTTCTTATTCTTAAACTCAAAATGAATGTCATTTTCCTCACATAGTGAACAGGGTTTATGCAACGCCTATAATAGTTGAGACCTTCAGACTGGTTAGGGTTCCTATTACCTCCATATTTATCATATTGATACTTATTTATAATTAAAATATAGGTTATTACATTACTCAATAACTTTTAACACTTAATATCACTTTAAAAACTTCATTTATCAATTCTGCCACTAGTTAGGCAAATGCACAGGCTCCTCATAATTGAGTTGTTTATCAACACTTAAAAATTTATATATAATTATAATAACATAAATGGTTTTAAATATAAATAATAATCTAATTATTTCCTTGAAAAAACATATTCCAACACTCTCTTCACACAAGTCTATCAACACACACAAAAGAATATACCTGCAACTTTCTTGCTTCAACAATGTTAGATTACTTATTTTGCATTAAATTCATTTGAATAAATTTAAAATAGAGATAATACAAATAAAATAAAAATAATAATTTCTAATAATTATATTCTTTATTGATATCCATTCACATGTACAATCTAGACTTACACAGTACCTACTTCTTCAATAGACCTACACACTTTCTTCACCCTATCTGCCCTATTCTCTCTATCTCTATTCCTACAGACTATCTCTCCTTTATATACCATTATTACAATTACAAATACCTTTATAAAAGACTCATAATAGTTTCCTAGATCAATAAAATCTAAATTAACACAAGACTCATGTAGGGTGGTGTATAACAAAGCTACCACCTCACCTTGTCAACATGACTTATGACATTTAAAAACCAACCTATGATATACATGACACCATATAAGGGTATATTACAAAATTATTCACCATTACACATAATTATCATTCATTTATACTACCAAACCACTCTTAATCCCTCATTAGACAATTTTGAAAATTCAAATTTAGAAAAGGAGGGAAAACCTCAAATGGACTCTAATTCAAATTTTACTTATGGTCATGACTACTAGACCAATTCTTGGGAATTTATAAGATTCCCCTACATAAATTTTTACAATATCTCCATGCTTATGTTCTAGTATAAATATCAATTTATCTCCTACGTACAAATATAAATTGGATTGATTATATAAATAACATGATTAATAACTCTTCTCATGTCTTATATAAATGTCCAAGATGAAAAATCATATGTCAATGGATTTCTAATGTTTAAATTGTGTTTCTCTCATAAATAATGGTAAGGTTATTGGTGAAGGAAAAATACAGAAAGTGGTACGTCTAGATGTTGAATCTTTGAAACCCATAAATCTCACTTCCAATGCCATAATGAGGAAATACCTATTGAAGGTGTAAGAGTTAATGTGACTAAAGCTTTTGATCTGACTCTACCATTTCCATTTCCTATAGCTTTTGTGGAGAATTTACGGGATGTAGCTGATAGTTTTACTATATAGGTCACAAGAATGATGCAACACATCATAGACAAGTTTTCTATAGATAATGACATGGAACAAAGATAAAATAATTTGAGTTTAGTTATTCATATACAACCATTGCAACAAAAAACCCTTGATTGGATTCATTTTTTTGATATATCTATGATCCTACCAAATTTCAAAGCCTAAGAAAAACTTTTCCTTAGGAAAAGGGTACATTTGTTGCACAAATGTACAACTCTTGCAAATGATGAAAACATTACTTTTGGTTATGTTGAATTTGCACAACCAGGGGACATTTTTGGTTGCATTCATGTCCCAATGTTATAAAATGAATTGGGAATTTACATAATTAAATTTATATAACATTATGAGACTTGTAATATAGAGGTAACTGAAATATATATCATTAGATGGCCTTCCAAAAAAATAGTGGACATTGAGACTTGTAGAGCAATCAATTTACCATACATGACACCAAAGGAGAAAGAAATTTGAAATGTTTTAGATGTAGTGGATAATGATTTCACTTCTTTATTGACATTCCTAGTGCAAATGCATCCAAATAAATTAACTTGTGCTTACAAATACTTGGGCCAAAAAATAAATAAGCCAGACACTTCTCTCAACCAAGTGGAGTTTGATGAAAGCATAGATAGTGAGATTTCAACAATGTATATAGATAAATGTTGCACCAAAATATGTTTCCATTTAGGATTGTCATTTAAGATTCTAAAATCTAAAAATATGAAGTTTCTTGATTCAATCACAAAAGATATGAGGTAACTTGTCTTGGATTCTGTTTCTATCGGTCTGTTTAAGAAAATTAAAAATAAAACTAGCATTGATTTTTAGGGTATAGAGATCTATTTTTAAGCCTAGATTTAAATATATGGATTGAATAGAATTATATTTTTTGACATTCAAAAATGTCATAAAAATGGAGAATGAAATGCATTCCATGCATGGAGATTTTAACAAAATCCATAAAAGAAGACAAAGATAGCTAAAGATTTTGTGGACCAATTGATGGATGATTTTGCATATGTTTCTCCATGACTAACATTCCATGTATATATAGATATACGATGATTTTTTTTTGAAATATTCCAACATCTTTTACTTAATAATATATTAGGTGTCACATAAATGCATAACTAATAGATATGCAATATGAGTCAATATCGCATCCAAAATTCAATAACATGTGGAGAAATAATTTTCATGATGTGACCATTACCAAATATAATGACTTCACTAGGTGTGAAACATGCATCTTTTTTATTCAACATAGATTAACTATGTCCCTTTTTGGAGATCAAGAAGAGTGTATCGATCACAAATTCATGATGCACTCAAATTAAATACTTTATGTAAGACAAATGTATTACACACATAAACAAATAGTTCGTGATCCAATCAACTGATGACACATGGCATCTCAATCATCATAGGTGTATTAGATCACATATCAATTAAGTGCTCAATTGATGTATGAATTATTTTCCCTTAAGAAATAGATTGTCAAGCCTTATTATCTATAAATGCATGGTTTATGAACTAGTTTGAATGATCAAATAATTTGGACTTATTACAAATATATAATATAGATGTGATTTATTTGTAATAAGTCTAAGTAATTTTTGATGAATTCCAATTTATTTTTGATAGTTTTCAACTACTAACTACTTATTATAATTTTAAATAATTGGGATTTATCACAAATACATTAGACAGATGTGATTTATTTTTAATAAATCCAACTTAATCTCGATACAATCCAATTTAATCTCAATACAGTCCAATTTATTTATGATAGTTTTTTAAAAAAATGGACTGTTGATAAGTCCATATTATCTAAAATAGTCCTTTGAGGGTGGGTATTAATAAAATCAAGGCCATGGTCTAATGTTAAGTGTAAAAAACCCTCAATAAATTACATGGCTTATTAGTCTCACAGGCTACCATTAATGATTTTTAAATAATTTTGTTACCATAGTAAAACCACTCATAAAGATATTTGAGAAGCATTAGTGTACCATGTTCACCATTATAGTTTAAACTATGCTATATTTCAATAATTATTTCATTGTTGAATGTGATACTTTGGGGGAAGGGATGGGTATATTAATCGAATGAGAGTGATGACTATTGAATAAGAGAGTTATCAACTCAAAGGGATTAATTTGGTGAAGCCTATTTATGATAACTAAATTGATGTAGTATCATTAGGGATCTCAATTAAAATATGTCTTAGACCTCATAGCCTAAATAATTACATGAAAAATATGAAAATTAATGCAACAAAAAATGATTAAAATCTTTACTTGATTTCAACATCAAAATGTTACAAGGCACACAATGAAAACAACACAACACTATAAAATGAGATGTGTTACAATATCATATCCTTAGATATATGATTGTTAACTCATGGTCTTTGTAAGTTCTGTTATATGTCATAATAATCAATATAATCTATCCTTCATCTCCCAAACAAAAGTCTCCCACTAATAAATAGTTCTATTTTCACAAATGTAGCTTCATGATTATAAAGGTGTAAGACCCACATGCTTACATTATTTTCTTAATAATCCACTAATAACATTGAATTTTTAACACATTCTGCTAGTACATTAAAATTTATTTTTACATACATTAACATAACTCAATACAATATAACACATCATAGGTAACTTGGTATCCCACTTTTTATATTCTAATGCAACATACCGAACAAGAAATGGTTATATAGAGGATAATTAGACCATTTCCCCATCCATTAGATCATGTATACCTTTAAATTTATCCATAAGTTATGTGATTTAGCTAATAAGTATAATAACCTCCAAATAACACATTTTATTATTGTAAAACTTATTTTTTTCATGAATATTACCATGCATTACCAAAAGTCTAAAAAATGAATCTAGAATGTGTGGTAATGAAGTAACAACTTTTAAATTTCACATTTAACTATATTGATGTTGTTTAACCCTAAAATTAATTTTATATTGGTGTTATCTAAATTTTTAAAGGGGTATATCAAAATTAAATGGCACAAGGGTTATAATCAAATTTATTGTAGCCTAATTAGATACTAAACTCATATATAAGCATATATTAAATTTGTTATGCTAAGATAGTCTAAATATAGAAAGTACAACTATGTTAAATATAGAAATGATAAAAAAGTGAATTACTTAGATTATTATAATTTTAATGTAATTATGGGTCTAGAATAGAATTAAAGAAGCTAGGAAGGAGATTTTGGAGTAATCACTAGATTCTGGATTTGATACTTCTAACTCTCTAGATAGTAACTTAAGCCTCAAAAAATTACATTGATGTTATTATCTAAGTTAAACGATAGTATCTTATATAAAAGATTTTTTAAAATAGGATGCAACCACATGGATGATTTTGTATTTTTATTCACCTTTTCCTTAGTGTATTCATATCTGGGTCATGGACTATCAATCCTTATAATATGGTAAAATCCTAGGTTTCCATCTTTAATGTGACCTTGGGAAAAAATAGGTTAGTGGGAACATGGTGTCTATCTAACCCTAATGAATCATATATCAAAAGACAATACCTACATATCCAATTCTCATAATAAGGACTTAAACTGATGTAATTATCCCCTATGTGTTGGCTTGTGTGGGAATCCTATAATGTGTGAAAAGCATGTACACCAATGGCATTGCTTTTAACTTGTCAAATAAAGCTCTTGTCTACTCCTTTAGTAATTTAGACCTATAGATGTGTTTTACCTATAAGTGACATGGAAATAAGTAATCTTTATTCAATTCAATGCTTGAGAAAGTTATTTTCATAAGTGCCTTGGTTTTTTTAGTTATTTATAATTATTGTTAGGTGAGAAATGAAATAGGGTTGATCTTGTATCTATATCAATACCTTTAAAGTAACATCTCACATTAAATCACTTATGCCAACCATTACAATATGTTTCATTTGAAAATTAGATGACTTTAGGTCACTAGACACTTACATCAAGATAGGATAGTAATGTTGATGCTACTATCTGACCTAGGCATTAGTGTCCAAGGAGTAGGAAAATATGTATACATTTATAAATTGTAGAGATAGAAGATAAATACATTTTAAGAATTCTTGAAAAGATAGAAGACCTGGATCATTGATATAATATTTGTCAAACCAAGAGATATAGGCCAAGGTGCACAAATATAGATAAGATGTGATAATAGTGGAAGAAATGAAGGTAAGGAACTGAGAATAATATTAAAGGTCTAAATTTTCCAAGTGTACAAGACTAAGGTGTTATATAATCACAAAATATCATCTACATTTACTAATTTAATCTAGTAAATGGAATTTCTAGTTTAAAAGAAAGGAATGCATACCTGGGTGTGTATGCACACTTTGTCTATGTGCTTTACCAAATTGAGTGATTTTTTGGTGACTAAACTACAACCAAGAACATATTATAGTATAAAATAAATGCATATAATCTAGGTTGAAAGTAATTGAAATATATTAAAATTGAAAGAGTAAGGTTTAAGAGTATAATTGTGTGTTGATGTAACCTCCTTGCCTATTGGCAAGTTTTTTTGAAAAATATGTATCATCATAAGGCTTTAAAACTAAGATTAGGACAAATATAGATAAATATTTAAAGTGCATATATCCACAGATATAGAGAGAGAGATTGGAAGGCACATGCCCCCAAGTTTGGAGTAAAAGTGAGTTGCCATATGGTACTTGAGATCAACTCAATCATGAAACCCAATGATACTTATAACTTAGTGAGGTTGGATGATTAGGTATAACCTAAAAACTTGGCAAGATTATATGATTTGATCACTTCAGCCATATTAATAATCAAACAAACTATTGTAGTAGATAAGATGAATAAATTCCATAAAAAGTACATGGAGAATTAGTATAAAAAAGTTTTTGACATGTAATAGTCCATAAAATAATTATAAAATATAAAAATGATTTGGATTTTACAATATTAGGCACATGTTTTATAACATATGCACCTTATATATGTTTCATGAGAAAATTATGTATAACAATAGTAATAATGTATAGAATTCTACCACAACTATAAATCTAAATAATATAAATGTGTGATTTTTCCTAATTTGGATAACTATGAAAGTGTGGAGGACATGCTTAAAAATCATGTCCCCACTAGGTATGGAGAAGTCTTAAAATTGATATATGTACCAATGTGGAGGACATGTTTCTAAATTATTCTTCCATGATAAAATGGAGATGTTGAATACTGAATAGGTGTGTAAATCATTCTTCTAAATCATACCCTGACTAAATTTGAGAATTTTGAATGTGTGGATTCCATGCCCATATGACATGCCCTCACTTAATCTAAGAATTTATATAAGTACCATATATTAAATGAGTGTGGAGAACATGCTTACAAAGTATGCCCCCATTGAATCTAGAAACTGTTCCAAGTATGGATAACATGCCTCTATGGAAATCCCCTACTAACATGCCCCCCTGCTTTGATTTGAGGGAAAGATATTAACTATTAGTTACCTCATGTGAAAAGGATAATATAATTGTATACTTTTTTATATTGTAAACATGTAGTATATAGAAGGAACATGTCTAAGTAGATATAAAATTGAAGTACCTAGGACTAATGTGATCACATGTAAGTCTAAGATGCATGATAAATATAATGGAGCCATTTATATAATAATATTATAATCTCAATAAGAAAATAAGCACACACATGAGTCATCAAAATCAAGTCAAAAGGCAATGATCCAAGGAGACTGCAAATAAGGGGCATATTGAAATACCACACAATCAAAGGGATATGACTTAGTTAAATGCCCTTAAAATAAATAATGACATATTCATATGTACATATAATAAACCATTACATATTCTGATGTTAAATAAATCATACATAGGAATAGGATCCACAAATAAAGGATCATATTAAAATGCTCAAAAAAGGAATATAAGACACTCAAAGAAGTACACAAATTAAAGCATAAGCAACCAACATAAACATGTCATAGTGGTCCATGGATTCAATGTGTTGGGAAAATATATCAAGTGTATAACATATCAAATAACCTATTTAAAATATAATCATGGAAAATAGGCATGTGTAAGTACATATAAATCTCAAACATGATAATGTAGAGTGACCATAAAGTCATTTAACCTATGTGTATCAAGATCAAAGAATTAGATGCCCCTAATGTCTATATGACATGAGTAGAAGGAAATATAAAAATTAAAAATAAGAATGTATCATGTATATGTGTATGCCTATGTCAAACTCAAATAAAAGTGTGACACATACATGTATGTAGGAGTAATTGAGTATGACATCCATCAATATAGAAGTAACACAGAGATGCTAAAGAGCCAATAAAACATGTAAGTACCAAAAGTATTTGTGTATTTTTTAATGTTATTTATATTTTTGTAATTTTTGAATATTAAATATCATCATATGATGTTATAAAATGGATGTCCATAACCATCCAACCACTATGAATATGGGGTAATACCCAGGTTATGCTACCAAGGAGCATGTATAGGTAAAACATCTATCATTATGCTACCAATGTTTCTCTACATATTTAAAATAAGATTTTTTGGTTATGAAGTAATAGTAAGCATAACAAGAGTAGGCATTTTTGGAATGCATAATTGAGTGTTGTGTGTTCTATTTGGAATAATATAAATATGTATATTTTATGGTGCTCTCAGTATTTGAACATGGTGTGTAGCAGTAGATGGAGATTCCATGGAATCCATTATATTTATATGATGTATTGGTCTCTCAAGTATTGGCCACCTAGTAAAGGGGATTGCTTCTTACTTACCCCTTTATGGTGAATTAGCCGTAGTAGGATTTATAACTATTTATCTAGGTATATGTTTATTTTGTTCAATAAGATGCTCATATGGAATTCCAAAAATTATAATTACCTAATTAGAATGGATGTATTTTAAACACCCATGCATTTTATAAGGTACTACATGAAGAGTGTGTATCCAAGGTCTTCCCAATAACATATCAAATATGTTTGTGGAAGGGATAAATGAAACTATATTAACCATAGGTGTGGGACCAACCTATAAAGGTACATCAATATTAGTAAGAACATTTTTGTAGGTCCCACAAAATTCTCTAAATTATATGGCAAATGGGTATAAATCATGATGAGTATAACTCAAATGTGTTATTAATATCATGATTCAAACATTATCATTACACCATTATCGATCATAATACTATGTATAGAGTGTTTATCAAGGTATGATCAGATCAATAGATAATGAATATCAAATTCATCATCCTTAATTTCATTATCATCAAAGGAAATAGAAGGTTTTTGAACTAGAGGAGATACATGTCACATGTAAGTACCAATAAACCCATATATTGGGTGTCCATAATTTGATAGAGGAGGATGTGCATTATATGCCATTTAAACTTTTGGTTCCATCTTAGATTGGTCTTGAAAAGGATTTTAAAATATTTTCTATTTATGATGACCCCTAGGTTGTGAACCTGATTCCTTTGGAGAATCCTCAAATATTAGTTTTTAGTCATTGATAATATCTTGGATTTTGTGTTTCAAGATAAAACATCTCCTTGTAGAATGTCTTGGTCCTTGATTATAATCATAATAAGAATTCACATCATATATTTTGTGTAAATTTAGACTCATATCAACCTCAATTGGATGGCGGAGAGATATAAGTTGACACTCTAGTAATTATGGGAGTAATGAAGCAAGCTTGGGACTCAATTAAATGTATAAATTACCTCCTTGGTCCATTGGATAAGAAAAACTAATTAGAATATTTTGAAACTCTTTTAACCATGGTTTTTGTTTCCTTTTTAGGATCAAGAGGCTATCCCTTACCACTTGGTTTAATTATGGATTTATTACTAGATGTAAATATAGTTAGTGTATATAAAGGAAACAAAATTAATTTATTAATTAATCCTATCTTAGAGAAAATAAATCCTACTTACACTTCTGATTGTTAATACATTATATATTCAAGGTTATGACTAAGATGGATCTATTAGACCTAAATAAGGGATCTCTTACCACAATAACATCACTAAAGATAGCTCCAAAGCCTCTAGTCAAACAACACCATGTAATAACTCTAGTTAGGTCCTATGTTTTCATATTCAAAAAATTATATGACAAGTAAAATAAAAGTCTAATCTAGTGCTCACCAAAACTTTTGGCACAAAGTGGCAATAATAAACATGAAAAGTAAACATGCATAGAAGATATATACTCACATTAATGTATACAAGATACTAATGCATGGGAGAGAAGTAAAAATGATAATCCATCTCATCATATAAATTATGAATAAAGTTATGAATACTTACCTTTGAAGGTGAACCCATTGAGCATCAATCTCTCCCTTGGCTAAGGTGAATTGCAAGAGGTTTCTCTGGTGTGTAAGGATAACAAGTATAAGTAAGATCTAGGATACAAAACTTACCTATTCATATAAAATACTTCTCCACAAGACAACATCCATATCTCCAAAGAATGTATTGAAACCCTAAACAATGATCCTCAAGTATAATGGTGGATAAGCAGATGCACAATATAATAATCTTCTCCTCCTCTTAAATAAATGATGAAATGAATGTGTATATATAGATGAATTTAACCCTAAAACTTAATGAAATTTTATTCAACAAGGTTGGCTTAATCAACTCGGTATCATTATTGACAAAAACACATTAGGTCTTGGTTTAGGTTGGCCAAGGGTTAACCCAAAACCTAGATAAGTTTTATCAATTAGAGTATAGGGTTGATGGGGCTAAAATTATAATGTAAACTATTTGAAAGGGTATTTAAGTTAGGTAAGGGATAATGAAGGTGTAAAATGATTAGAAGAGGGTCCAAAAAAGGGGGAACATATTACGTGAGTGTTTATAGGAGATGATTATGTAGATAACAAGTGATAGTATAGGGATAATAATCCCACAAAACACTAATGGTCTACCCATCCCTTTCCCAGTTCACACCTTAAGGCATGCACTCAGAGATATTAAGACTCGATGGGTTCCTATAAGAGAGAAATCATCAATATTTGATAAGTTTTGAAAATAGTATGTGTATACATATGCTCCTCTTAATTCTCATCACATGTCATGTAGGTGTAACAAGGGATGGTGCTTCAAGAAAAGAACATAAAAACACACAATGTTAAAGATGAATAAATTTTAGTAAGGAGTAAAATAATATAAATGAAAGGATATAATTGAGAAAAACTTACCTTTACTTACAATAGTCTTTTAGATAAATAATGAGACGTAATAAAATGTGAAGGTGTCCAATGTTGGGAACATGAGCCAAACATGTAAAAATTAGCAAAAATAATGAAAATTTTAAATTTAAATAAAATATACATGCAACATGTGAAAATATTCTCTATAATGTCAATATTCCATAAAATGTTATGGTTAGAAAAAATAGATAGTAAAAATAAAGATATGGTCAAAAGATAAAATCTTGTGGTAAATATTTGAAAGGTAAATAATTTTGAATAGTATATATAAATAGGGTGAAAAATAATTAATTTGTTATTTTTATTATTCTAATAAAATATAGCTTTAAGAGACCTAGCATGAGACCATAGATCCATCATGGTGAGGAGACAATAACATAGATGAGGAAGATGCATAACACCTACAATGAGTGGAGCATAGGTAAGCATTTATGAATTTAAAATATTTGAGTATTTTTATTTGAAATTGAAATAGATATATAAAATTCATTGGTAGGTGAAATATAGACACCATAATTAACCGTAAGAAATTTTGAGGTAGACAATGGGTAGAATGGGATACTAGGTAGGAATAAGTCATACCAATAAACACCTAAGGGATTTATATTAAATGGTAAAAAAGTCACCACTATGAAGGAATAGGGTCAATCAGGTCGACTTAATTTATAAGTTGAACAAAAAAAAGGGGCCAACTATGTAGCAGTGGGCCAATTTAGTATTATAAGGGGTGGTCGAATACATAGTAGTGAGATGACTTAGTTTATAATGAGTTAAAGGTTAATTATGTACCAGAGGGCTGACTTAGTTGGTGGAAGAGAGCTTACATAGCTATAAAATGGGGTCAAATTTATAGCATAGGGTTGATTTAGTATACTAAAGCTAAAGAAGGGATGATTTAGTATAAAATATGTTAATATAGTTGAAAATTATAAAGGCCAATTTAGTATAAAAGATAAAGTATAGGGCCAATTTAGTATTGAATAGGTCTATTGTGTAGGAAAATAAAAAACATGAGAAACTAAATCAAACCAAATAATTAAGTAGTAATTTGTGAATTGTTAAGAATCTATTTTGATTGTTTATGGCATGGATATATGATACATCCCTTTTTGTTCAATATGTTATATATGGATTAAATATATTAGTACCTAATAGATGTGTCATGGCTACTATATTTTTTAGATCAGTTGAGTGATGTGGATAGAGCATGAATAGTTATGTTAGGCTTTAGAAGCATCATGGAGATGAGGTAGATCCCACTAAATGTTGATATCATTATCATGTTCCTTAGAGCATGAGAATAGTTTACCACCACTTTTCAATGGGTGGTGGATGGGGGTACTATTAGGTAGGTATCACACTATAGGATGTCCATGCATTACTTGGAATATGTATAGGTTGGTCATCGATGATCGCTGACACACCAAAGGATCTATATGAGAAATAAGCACTAGCCTAGTGATTAACATTATCAAATAAGATATATCTTGGATTGAATATGAGATTACTTGAAAACTATATTGTGAACATTTTGGACATCCATAAGGAAATGATAGGAAATGAATAGGGAGATAAGGATATATAGTTGTGCATATCAATTGTGTATTGTAGTTAAGAAGGCTAAATAGTCTATACAAGACGATATTTATTAGAATGATAGTTTTATAAAATGGGGGAAATTTTTACAATATAATTTTGAAACAAGATGAAAGTAAGCACATAATGAATTGGATCAATATGGCTGACCCAATTAGAACACACAACACAAACCTTGCACCAATGTTGGACAATGCAAGTTTTGTAATACAACACATAATGATCAAAGAGAAATAGACAACTAGAAAGTAAAATACAAACTATTTGGGCATCCTAAGTGTTATTAAGTTATAATAAAGTGTAATTTTAATTTTTAGGGAATTTGGTTGCACAAATGAACTAAAAGCAATCTAAGGTTGGTTTAGGGAGTTTAAGTTGAAAGTGATCTATATTGGTGATGGTAATGGCTTGGTATTAGGTCCTACCCCCTCACTTCACAATCCTATAGAGATAAGGGTGTCAAGTTCTTTTCCAAAATATACCATCAACCACATATTTATATTTGGCTAGAAAACCAAGTCATCTTCCCCCTTAGTGATGAAATACAAGTAAGTAGGCCTTAGTAAGACAAATATTTAATGATTTTTGAATGTAAGTGGTTTGTTAGTGTGTGAAATAAAGAAAAATAGTGTAAGTATAATGGTAATTTGAAAAACCACATATTTAAGCTATTTGAGTTACTCTAAGTATGTAAACAACTAAAAAGGGAAGATGAATTAATTACTAACAAATATAGGTTAATTCTTTGATTGATAATAGCAAAAATTTAGTTCAAGTGACATTGCATGTAAATAGTATAGAATAGAGTCAGTGGGGTCATTACTATTCTATAGAAGTAAGGCTAATAAGAACACATTTAAACATATTAACTATGTATTCTAGATAGAATATAGGCTATAGAACTATGTCGAATAGGTTGACCCAGTTGGCTATAGGGATACAATTTTATAAACTACAAACTTGTGAAAAATGGTGTTGAATGAAGAACTAAAATGACAAAGAGAGAAAGGAATTAACCTTGATGGGCTTGAATATGTTTTAGATTTAAAAGTTTTATGTTATGATGGTCAAATTCCATTTCATAATTATACTAACTAGATTGACCAGTTTAACCAAGTTTATAAAACCTTGTATGCTGAAATAGAAATGGAGAATAGAGTTGATTGGTTTGACTATGTTTGAAGACATGTATGTTGACAGAAGAGAATAAAAAATAAATTTGACTAGTTTAACTATGTATGCCAATCTAGAATTAAGTAATAATATTGTGCTAAATTGATCAATCTAGTAGCTTGTATCTGGTAGAGACCTATATAGATAAAACATAGTCATTTTGAAGTGATTGTGTCTTAAACCTACACATAAAAAGTTATAACTATACTGAATGGTTTGATACAGTGTTAAAAATATATAAAAATATAATATTATGAAAAAATTATGGCATGAAAGAAAAATTGTATGGGTTAGATTCATTTCAGGTTCATCAGAATATACGTAAAGGGAAATGTAATTGATCTATCAATCAATTCTAGCTCGGAGAAGATAAATCCTACTTACACTTCTGATTGTTGATACATTAGATATTCGAGGTCATGACCAATATTTGAGGTCATGACCAAGATAGATCCACTAGACCTAACCAAGAGATCTCTTACTAAAATAACATCACTAGAGGGGTTTCTAGAGCCTTTAATTAAGAAATACCATGCAATAACCTTATATAGGTCTTATGTTTTCAAATTAAAAAGAGTATATGATAAGTAAATTAAAATCCTTATCTAGTACTAACCAGGGATAATGGCACAAAGTGGGGGTAATAAACATAAAAATTAAACATGCATAGAATATATATATACTCATGCCAATGTATATAAAATCCTAATGCATGGGAGAGAAGTAAAAATGGTTGTCTATCTAATCTTATAAAGGAAGAATAAAGTTAGGAATACTTACCTTTGAAGATGAACCTGTCAATCCTCAATTTCTCCTTTGGATAAGGTTATTTTCAAGAGGTTTTTTTGGTATGTAAGGATAATGAATATAAGTCATATCTAGGCTACACAACCTATCTATGTATACAAAAGACTTCTCCATAAGGCAAGATCTATATCTCCAAAAAAAAATTTGAATACCTAAGTTATGCTCCTCAAGTAGAATGGTGGATAAGCATATGTGAAATATAATATTCCTTTTATTTTCTTAAATAAATAATCAAATGAGTGTGTGTATATAGTTGAACATAACCCTAAACATTTCTAAAAGTTTAGTCAATAGGATCATCCCAATCAATTTTTTATCATTATTGAAAAAAACCAATTAGGTCTTGGTTTAGATCATCCAGTGGTCAACCTAGACCTTAAATAAGTTTTATAAATTAGACTATAGGGTTGATTGGGACAATAGTGTAACTTAAACTATTAGAAAGTGTTTTTAGGCTAGGGAAGGGCTAACAAAGGCATAAAATGACTATAGGACAGTGCAAAAGAGGAGGCAAAGATTATATGAATGTTTTTAGGATATGGTTATCTATATAACAAGTGTAAGTATAGGGACAAAAATATTATGAAACACTAGTAATTTTCTTACCCCTTTCTTGGTGCACCCATTAAGGCATGCACTTAGAGAGATTGAGAATTGACGGGTTCTTAAAAGATATAAAACATCAGTAATTGATAAAGTTTGAAAATATTATATGTATAAAATAGGTTAATTTTTTACATACTTGAGATTATTTAATGACATAATATTGATTTCATAGTCCTTTATAGCATGACAGAAGTCATTGAAATATTTAAACTTCTTAAAAACAATAGATTCATGTAAAATAATAAGCAAACTTTGCTTAAATAAATATTACAACTCTTTTTCTACCATATGTTTGTTCAATTTGGCTAGCATTGTCTTATATATCAAGACATATTCCTTAATAATTTCATTGGTTCCTTATTTTATTTTGGGAATTTGGACATAGGAAACATTTTCATAAATGTTAATAGAAAAGTGTGCTAAGAACTGATCTAGAATAAGTTTGAATGTTTTGATAGATTATAGAGGTAAATCATATAACTACTTGAGGATTTTTAGAAATATTTGGTCAAAATATTATCATCAAAATCATATTAAAGGCATGCCATATATTATGTTCAAAGATGTTTAAGATCACCCTTTTCATCATAGAATGTGAAATTAGGTATTAAAAATCTAGTTGGCAGGGGGTGTTAATAGATTTAAATTGTAATAGGATAATGAAACACATCTTATGAATCTATTGAATGAGGGGATTTTAATGCATTTTTTTCAATGTTTATAATCTTGTCCTCTAAGTTCTTTATAACTTGAATGAATGATTAAACTATAGGCCCAATGAGATGTAGATTATCAATTTCAGTAGCCACCAAAGGGAATGAAAGAATGTTTTGAGTATTAATAGGTATTGAAACTAATATTTGTGTTGAAATAAAAGTAATTTAATGATAGATATATCCATAGTACTTTCAAGAAACAAAGGTTTAAACACATAATCCATGCCCCCAGTACATGTATTTAATTGTAATATTTTCAAGGGGATGGATGTTTCCACTATAGTTTTGTAATTGGTTGATTCGAGTATAGTCTTTAATATTTCATCAAGATATTTAGGGTTTTTTCAAATGCACTCACAAAATAATGAAATTGCATGCACTTATCATGGTATATTTTTTCATTTCTATTTATTTTAGGGTTTTCATTATCAGAATCTTCTTCTATGATAACCCTATCAATATTTTTTTCATTATCAACATGGATATCATCATGATCTAAGGTATGATATCCCTCATTAGTTTGAGACATATTAGATGGGAGGAGGGGAAGCTCAATATGTTCAATAGGCACACCTACCAATCTAGGGCTACATCTAGGTTATATAAAAAATAGTAAAACTAAGAAATTAAAAAAGTATAGTAATCTAAAATCCTATCTAATTAAAAACCTTCAGAATCATAAAATTTTGCATTCAGATGAATCAAGTTTACCAGATGTTTAATTCCAAAATGGAATATAAATTAGTGTTATATAAATTTTTAAAGGGGTATATATAAATGAAATGGAATAAGGGTGATAATCATATCTATATCAATAAAATTAAATGCTAAAATTAGATATAAGCATACAATAAATTTATTATGCTGAGATAGTCCAAATATGGAAAAAACAATATGTTAAATATTAAAATGATAAGTGAGGTAACTATCTTGCTTTGATTCTAATGTAGTTATGTATTATGAATAGGTTGAAATCATGCAAGGAGATTATATAGAAATTTTCAAATTCTATATTTGATGATTTTGGCTCTCTAGACACTAACTTCACCCTGGGATGGTTGTGTTGATGTTACTATATAAGTTTGATGCTAGTGTCCTATATAGAATATCTGTTAAAAAATGATGAAACTAGATAAATTATTTTGTGTTTTTATTCATATTCACTTTGGTGCATTCATATCTGGGACATGGACTACCACTTCATATGAAATGTGAAAACCTTAGCTTTTCATATTCACTGTGACCTTATGTAAAAGTGGGCTAGTGAGAACATAGTGTTAAACTAACCCCAATGAAACCTATGTCAAAGGATGCTTCCTACATAGCCAATACTCTCAAAAGGGACTCAAAATAATGTAGTTTCCCCCCATGTTTTATCTTTTGTGTGAATCACACAATATGTGAAAATAAAGTAAAATAGTGACTTGGCTTATAACTTTAGAAATCAAGATCTTGGCATGCTCCTTTAGTAATTTAAACTTATATATGTGTTGTACCTATAAATAGTATTTAAATAGGGAATATTTGTCCAATTTGATTTTTGATAGACTATTTTTTTATAATTGCATTGGTGTCTTTGGTTTTTTTATTGGTGTTACTAGGTGAGGAATGAATGAGGGTGAATATTTTATTTATACCAATTGCTTTGGAGTAATAACTTGCATTAAACCACATAGTATGACCTTTAAGATACAATTTATTTGAAAATTAGATGACTTTAGGTCACTATACACTTATGTTGAAATAGGAGAATAATGTTGATGCTACTATTTAACCCAAATGTTATTGTCAAAGGAGTAGGAGAATAAGTATAGGTTCAAAACTTGGAAAGATGGAATATAAGTACATTTTAAGCATTGTTAACAATATATAAGGCTTGGGTCATCAATATAAGACTAATTGGACTAAGATATATAGGCCAAGGGGCATGAAAATAGAGTAGATGCAAGGCTTTTATAAATGGCAAAGGTAAAGAACTAAGAAGAACAACTAACATTTGAGTTTACCAAGTGTAAAATAATAAGATTCTATATAATCACAAAATATCATTTACATATGCTAGATTTTATATTGATATACATATTACACTTCTCTTTATGCCAAATTACTAGAGTTCTTGTGTTGTGAAGTTAAAGATCCTCCAACACTCTTATATAAAAAAATAACACTATTTTGTAAGGACTCTAATGAATGATTTTATGCTCCAAAATATACTATAGAGCTTTAAAAATTACTTACAAATATTTTCATTATTATGATAGATCAAAATACTTGAGAAACTCTCTTACATAAAGGTTCATATTCTTATTCAAAATAATACAAAATTTATAGATTTTAACAAACATTCACAATACTTATGAAAAAAATACAAGTACACCATTAAATTTTTTTACCAAAATAGACTTAATTAATTATCTTAATCTAACACATCTTATTTTATGTAGGATTACATGTGAACCTAGATGATCCTACATCATACACCCTCAATAACTAAAATAAATATGGGATCCTTCTTATGTGCCTTTTTTTGATAAAATTCCACATTTTTAAGATTCTTATGTGCTCATCCATGTCACATCTTCAAAAAAATTCCCTCCCGCTGGACTATATATTCTTTTTACTCCATACCATGTGTCTTCTTCCTAATTATTATGTTAATCACTTATTTCACCTCTTGTTATTATTTTTTCTCATTTGTACTCACCAATATGTTTCTTAATAACTTAAATCTAAATTTTCAATTTACTATTTTACCATTCATTATAAGGATAAAAATATACCAATTTGAAAGTATGAAACGTGTCAATTCCTTTAGATAACTTAATCTCTTATACATTATTTCCAAACTTCTAAAACACTATGCATAGTCCAATCTTCTTCCACCTCAACTTATTATATGTTCCTTTTGAAAATATTTCTTTCCTAAAATGTGATAAGACCACGTCTCCAACATGATATTATACTTACCTTTTACTTATGTTTATCTTCTTCTTATACTATGTTATACTCTTCTTTAATTGTTCATGAACTATTTTATGCACATCTCCCATATGTTCTACAAAAGTATGTGTCTAAACTTATCCTTTTCTCACTTTTTATGTCATGTAACTCTACAGCTCCCCTTGGAATTAACCCATAAAATATATGAAATGGTGTATTTCATGTACTCCTATTAACTAAATTATTAAATGAAAGCTCAACATGTGCCATAATATTTCCCCATGTTCTTATCTTACATTTAGTTGACAATTTCAATAGATTACCCAAAATCTTGTTGACTATATCTATATGTCTAGCTATCTAAGGATGATATGTTGAAATAAATTATAATTTGGTGTTAAACTCTTTTTCAAAATCCTCCTAAAATGTATTAAAAATTTCAAATATTTGTTTGATACTGGTTGCATGGAAAACCATACACCTTACAATCTCTTCAAAAAATAAAAAAATGTTTGTAACATCAATAGTCTTCTTAAAAATCATCACATTTTCATTCTTTAGTATTATATCAACTACCATTAATACTGAATCAGTTCCCCTTAATGTTCTACGAAAACATAAAATGAAGTCTATAGTTATATCCTCCCATGGTATCTCTTAAATAGAAAAATGGTTGATACAAACCTACATTTAGACTTTTATCTTTGTTATATGATAAAATGTATGCTCTTAAACAAATTTACAAAAATTTATTTTCATCTAAACCAAAAAAATATTTTTCTACTATTTTTACTAATGTTTGTACATGGCCAAATGATTTTTATCACTCTAAATTGCACCCCTAATGAGGTTATTCAAGCCTCCTCACTTAGGTTATTTGATGGAGACACCTTTAGGATATGGGTGTCTTAATTAATGAGGTGAATCTATATATAGGGATAGCTCCCTTAATGCTTCACCTTGAAAATCCAAAATAAGCCTATTTCTTTCAAGGTAAAAGGGGTATAAATAACTAAAAATAACCTAACTAAGGAGGTGATGTACTAAATTTGTTCACCAATAAGACACATTTTTAAATTCACAATGAGAATAGAGCTGAAATATTCCTACACTAATCCTAATCTACTCTCCATACATCATTATTTCAATATAAAGGTGATTGTCTAAGAGGACTGATTTCCATGATGTCTAAGGAAGCTAATGGAAGATTGCCTCACTTAACTTTTACAATACTACTAAAAAACTCAATATGACCTTCAAGAATGAGTTCAAACTACATATAAGTGAGATAACAATACAACATGTCAATGATATCTAAATAAACACTAGACAAGATCAATCATTCATGCACAAACATTAGAATATAGTTATAAGAGAAGGTAGAACTAGCTTATCTATTATTTCAATGGATTAAAAAATGATAAGGGATCCTACATACTAAATTTAAGGATCAATTATAATTCAAAAATTAGGAATACATATAGAATATATATATATATATATATATATAGAATATATATATATATATAGAGAGAGAGAGAGAGAGAGCGAGAGAGAGAGAGAGAGAGAGAGAGAGAGAGAGAGAGAGAGAGAGAGAGAGAGAGAGAGAGAGCCAAAAGAGGCATTACAAGATTGAAATAGTAATATTGATCATCAATATTCTTGTAGAAGAGAGGAGGAAAGGGCTCTTTGAGCCAAAAGAGGCATTACAAGATTGAAATAGTAATATTGATCATCAATATTTTTGTAGAAGAGAGGATGAAAGGGCTCTTTAAATAGATCAAGAGGAAGGATGATGGAGTTACAAGAATACCATCATGACTTTTTAAGGCCTCCTTGGTGTTTTTCATGTGTCTTATTCCAAAAGAGAGTGGGGGTAAGTGTGTGACATGTGTGGGGAGGATTTACTTGTGCAAATAATTCACAAATCCTACAAGTGGAAAATAGAGGTGAGAGACACCTCATAAATCCAAAATAAAATGAATTTATAAATATAATAAATAAAAACATTAAATATACTGACTATAATCCTAAGTGATACCAAATAGGTTAATATCTAACACTCCTCCTTAAACTTAATTTGGTGTTACAAAACTATAGAAAACCTTTTACAAATAAGGAATGGAGTTAAAATTACTTCAAGAGGAATAAAAATAGTTTGAGAAAGAAAAAATAAGAGAACATGTTACCAAAGGTCACAATGATGAAGTTGTGATCATCAATAATATTAAAAAAAAATTAGCATTACCGCAAAGCTTTGTATTAGTGAGAGCAATTAACTTGTCAATGTAAGTCCACACTAAAATGCCAAAGCACAAGATAAAACCTTGAAAAGAATTATCCACTACATAACAAAACTTAGCATGTGATGGGTAAGAAACTTTTATGCTGAAGGAAAAAATATATGTAATTATAAATATTAATTAAAATTCAAAATCTTACCTTTTATATTTAGAAATAAAATACAAATTCTTTATGCATAATACCATGCATTATGTGAGAAATTTTCAAAAAACATAGCTGATAATTATTTTTTGTTCTGAAAATATTTAAAAAAAAAATGAATGTGTAAGACAAATTCACTTAATGTGATTTCATTTCTTAGAAAAGGGAAATCTAACAATTATTAAATATCACTACTTAGCAATGTAAAAGAGAGTTTAAGATTTAAATAACTAAGAAATTAATTTTTACGAAATTAGGAAATTTTCATATACCACCTGCAAAGCTTCCAAAGGATCTTTGACTTAGTATTTTAATGTCTTGTTTTAAGTAAAGAATACAAGATATGTGATTGAATATTCCTTAAACCAAGTAAAGTTAATAGTGTATGGTAGGAAATTCACTTACATAAGAAATGGATTAGTGTGGGAACACCAAAATCAAATTGGCAAAATCCTGAGTTTAGTTTGAAAAAAAACTTAGAATACAAGCTAAAAATTCCATGTTTAAAATCCACATAGATAAAATAATGAAATAAAGGCTCATTAATATGAAACAAAGTGACAAAAGATCAAAGGAAGTGTTGATATTGAGGAATATATTAAGTTAAGAAATAAATGATGAAAGGCATTTCAATTGAAGGTGAAATATCAGGGGAACAAGTTGAAAGCTAACTCATTTAACTGCATGTAATGAGAATACCTCATATTAAACACATAATTAAAATTTAAGCTATAATTGTGTATTAAATACTACACACGGATAAATAATAAAAACTGATTTATCAAGAAGTCACCAACATACAAAGCCATAATGGAAGAGTGAAGATACACTATTTCAAGAAAGAATGATAAAAGTAAATTATAGAATGAACAAACATTAAATGCATTAAAATTAATGGAAAAATAATAATGGCATATTGAGAGAATCAAGACACAATATTGACATTAGAATGATAAGTGGGGAAATTGTCAACCAAAGAAAAACCCCACAATCTTAATAGAAGCATCACAAAAAAATATATCTAAGTACAATAGCAATCAGAAGTTGAGAGAGAAAGAGATAGGTGTTTCTATATTTCAATATAAATATTTATCATAAATATTTTTTTATAGGAGAGGAGGATAGAGATATTTAAATAGATAAATAAATGATGATGGAGTTATAAGAATCTCATATCCACCTTAAAATGCATCCTTGGTGTGTGCCATGTGTCCTATTTCCAAAAACTATGGGGTGAAGTGTGTGACATGTGGGAGGAGGATTTACTTATAAAATTAACTCCCAAATCCTTCAATTGGAAAAGAGAAGTGAAGTTAATATCATAAATATGGGATAAAGTGCATTTATGATTATATTAAATGAACACATAAAATATACTTAGGATAATCCTAAACTAGCCTAAATGAACCAAAATAAGGTTAATATCCAACATTTATACTTATCTCCATGATAACACCATCCCTCTAAATATTTCACATAATCAATGATAATCCTTCATCCCACACACATAAAAATTCATTCTCATTGGTATCACCATCTATTATAGGGTGTATGATGGAACCTTATTAAGATATTCAAAAGAAGGCAACCTAGAAATCAAAGTTCACAATAGAATATATATAAATCACATACTATTGGATTGGTCCAAGCATAAAATACATAGAAAAATATACTACTAGAGTTTTTTGAATCCATGAAGGATATATATTTTGTCATAAAAAAATAAAAAATAAAAACAAAAAAGAGAAAAGAGATAAACAAAATCATCCAAAATTGAAAACCATTTCTTGTGGCACCTTTAGAAAGTACCATGATGAAAACTAATTCATGTTGTCATGTATAAATACCTTGTCTAAAAGTACCATAAATTTGTATGCAAGTCCATTTTTCCATCCAAACCCATTCTAAACCATCCTTACTCATTATAAAACATCTTTACTATTCTTACCATCCATATCCATTCGATCCTTACTTACATATTTATCCATTTAATCCTTACTTATCATAATTTTACATTAAATCCTTGAAGTATTACCCATCCCCATTCTCACTTATTATCTTAAAAAGGATATGAAAGAGATATTAAAACATGATTTGGAATAATCTTGGTATATCCATGCATTTTTAGAGCATAATGTAGCATGGCATCAATATGGAAATAATATAAGTGGTAACATGGTTATTGAATAACATAATACTTTAAGGTCCCATTATAAATACCTTAATCAATCCATCATTGATCCCTTAAAAAATCCCATCCTTAATCCCTAAACCATTCCATCAACTACTATTACTAGCCTCGATGTTAGAACTAGTTTTCCCTCTATTGCTAGTCTTTTTGTCAAGCCAAAAATTTAAAATCTAAATCTAAAAATCCCAAGTATAAAAATATAAAAATCTAAATTCCAAAATCCCAAAATCTTAAAAATATTAAAAATCCAAAAACTTAAAATTGGAAAAAAATCCTAAAAATGGTAAAAGTCCAAAAAATTCAAAACAACATATCCAAGTACAAAACCACCAAAAAATATTTTTTCTTAACCTTAGTCTAGTTAAAATCCTTTTTCACTTTTAAATAAATCATTGCATCTTCATCAGGATATATCATTCCCACATCAAAGCCTAAAATGTTTATGGGATATATCATTCCCAATCTAAACCCCTTACATATAGCTTTACTTGGGGAAAATAAAATCCTATAGGTTTATCTCGATACATAATTCTCAATCCTATAAATACCATAAATCACAAAATATTAAGGGTTTTAAGTTGAAAACGAAAAATATAACTTTTTTTTTCAATTTCTTGTTTTTTGTAAATTATTTGTGTGTTTTCTTATTTTTTGTGTTTGTGTTAGTCCTACTACATTTGAAAACAATGTCATCATGGTTTTACATATATTGGTTTATCCTATCATTTTCTATATAAAAAATTAAGTTTATCCAAACATTAAAATATCTATGAAAGATTAGAAATAACTCATTCTTATACATCTACATTGTCACATTACCTACATGCACACATATTCATTCCTAAATATACATCCATAAATAAATCATTCATAACCGTTGAATACTAACTATCCATAATTCACATTAATTTTACCTAAACATAAATTATGATTAACTAAGTATGAATCATAAATAATACAAGAGTATTAATCCATCCATCACATCAGCACATACATCTATAACAACATATAAAACTCATGTTATTCATAAATATAAGCCTTTATCATCACACCATCAATCCACACAATCAGTTAACTCTTTGATTTATGGTTGTACATCCAAAAAATCAATCGACTTTAAGGTCATTGATTTATCGATATATATTATTCCTAATTCAATCCCCTTACATGCATAATTTCTTATGGAACATAAAATATCATAGATTTATTAGGATATATCATTCCCAATCTTACACCTTCACATATATCATTTCTTTTGTAAAATAAAAACAAATTAAAGCATGCAAGACTTTGATAAGGTGTGTTAATATAAACCAACCATAAAATACACCAAAACATATATATTCATAATTATCATACTCAATTATCAATAGTGTACCCAGTCTTCACTCATCCATTTTCACCCTTATTCTCATTTTGAGATACTATCCATGTCATTCATCCCGACATACTCTCTTGACGAGTAATCTACCTCCCCGCCTAACCAATTATGCTACTAGGTGAATATTTTACGCATTTTTTTTATTATTCTACATTATTTGAAATGTCACTACTTATTTTAGTCACAACACCTTTTCAAAGAGGGGAAAATTTAGTCACCCTAATTATGCCACCTTATTGTCACCATTAATCTACTATCATCAATTTTCATCATTCACCATTTATCCTTACTAACTCATCCATTATTTAAAATATAGATTAAAATAACTTTAACTATGACATGAACCCCATCCTATTCCATATAATCCCACCAACATTACACTCTATTTTATTAATTAATAAATATTAGTTAGTTAGTCAATAATTAATCTATAAACACAAAAATATAGAGATGATACTTTTAGATAATGAACTACAAAATTGTCTCCATACAATTACACTCCCTATATTTCATTAAAGCACTAAACCCCCTAGTATGAATAATAATAATAAGAAGAGGAACCAAGCATCATATATGTTTGGTTCAACCTCATTTATTAAATTTAGTCTTCTTGTAGATGATAAAATTGAAAGATATAATGATATATTGATATACAATGAAAACTTTGCATCCTATTTTCAAAGTAAGAAATATATTACACTAAATAAAATGTGAGAAATCATGAACTATAAAGGATGAAGACTTGGAATTCATGAACAAAGAATTATATAAGTAATCCACATGTACACAAATAAAATATTTCACTTCATTGGATACAAATCATCTAGCGATCAATATGGGAGTGTAAATGACACTTCCACAATTCTTGAGGATGTTTTCATTGACATAATTATAAGTTTCATGCATAACCTCTATGAAGATCTTCCTACCACCAATCATGTCATTAACACCAATCCTTTTCATGAATATCTTACTATCACTAATGTTTTTAATAAAAATATTCATGCCACCAAACCTTTCATTGACTTAACCACACATACCACAAACATTGAGATCCAATACCCTCCATTAATTTATTAGAACCAAAAAAATCATGTCTACTAATCTCATTTGAAACCATGTAGCTATCACAAAATTTGTGGGACTCCAATACAAGTTTCAACTAAGCAATCATAAACATAAATTTCAAAATCAATATTTACTTGAAAACATATATTTGGGAATAATAAGAGTTTCCTAATCTCAATAAATAAATAAAACAACTGAAAAAAAAAACAACAAACAAATAAAAATTTTAAGTCCCCTAGTGAAAACCTCCTTGGGGTGTTATCAAACAAAAAGCATAAAAATCATGAAAAATAGGATAAGTCTATTAGTGAAAACCTTTATAAGTCATTAACATACAATAAATTCAATATCCATCCAATGTGAAAACAATTTTAGGACAATTTTAATTTACTTGTAAACATCAAAATATATTCAAATCTGAAAATCATCAAATTTAAAGCTACTCTCAATCCATTAGATACAAAATACTTGTTTTTCCAAAAGGATTTCTAGATGCTTTTGCATGGCTAAAAATGGTGTGTGACATTGTTGTCATTAATCATCATTTCTATCATGACATCTATCACTATATTATTTTCCAATATGAAAAATTGAATACATTAAAATGAATGACAAATTAATAATGTCGCTTTGAGAGAGAATAAATCCACAAGATTGAGACAAGAGTGATAAGTGGGGAACCATTCAACTAGAAAAATATCCTATAATATTTTTAGAGTCCTTGAAAATAAATATATCCAAGTAAAAGAGAAATAATAAGTGGAGAGAGAGAGAGAGAGAGAGTGACTTTGATCCAAAAGAGGCATTACAAGATTGAAAGAGCAAGAATGATCATCAATATCTTGAAAAGAGAGAGGAGGAAATAACTCTTTAAATAGATTAAGAGGAAGGATAATGGATTTAAAATAATACCGTAATGACTTTGTAAGGCCTCCTTGGTTTTTATGTATACAATTATAAATAAATCATGTCCATAAATCAATCCTAACTCAGAGAGGATAAATCATACCATGCACTTCTGATTGGGGATACATTAGATAATTAAGAACATGACTAATATTTGGATCCACTAGACCATTTTAGGGGATAACTTATCACAATACAAAATTATATGGAGGATTTCAAAGCCTCCAGTCAAGCACAGTCACATAATAACCCTAGCTAGGTCCTATGTTTTATATTCACTAAAATAATAACAAGTAAAGTAAAATCTAATTTAGTGATCACCAAAGAATGTCGCACAAAGTGGGGTTATGAAAAAATAAAATTAAACATGCATAAAATAAATATATTCATGTCAATGTATACATAATCCTAATGGATGTATGATAATTATAAATTCATATCTATCTACTCTTATAAAGTAAGAATAAAGTTAGGAATACTTACCTTTGAAAACCCATCCGTCAAGCCTCAATCTCTCCCTTGGCCAAGGTGATTCACATGAGGTTGTTGTGGTAAGGATGAAAAGTATAAATTAGCTCTAGGTTACACATCCTATCAATACATCATAAATACTTTCCCATAAAATAATATATGTATCTACAAATAAATTATAAAACCCTAGGCTTACTCCTCAAGTAAAATGGTGGATAAGAATATGTGCATTATTTCTTACTTCTTCTTCTCTTCTCTAAAAAATGGAAAAATGATCTTGTATATATAAGTAAATATAACCCCAAGTCATTCTGAACATGTTAGATGATAGGGTCAACCTAGTCAACCTAGTAAAGTTATAAACAATAGTTCACTAGATCACATGCTAGGTTGGCCAAGATCTAACCTAGACCCTAAATGAATTTTATCCAAAACTATACAGGGTCAACCTAGTCAACCTAGTAAAATAGATAATTAAAAGGGGTGCAAGGTTAGGAAAAGAGGGACAAAAGGTATAAAATTACTAAGGAGTGTGAAATATAGAAGAAGAAGCTTAGAGATAAAAATTTTAGGAGACAAGTATGTAGATAAAAAGTGTCAAAAAGGAAAAATAATCCTTCAAATCACCAATGGTCTACCCACCCCTTTCTCGATTCACACTTTAATGCATGCACTTAGAGATATCGAGACTTGATGGGTTATCTCAAGATAAAGAATGTTAGTAAGTGATAAAAGATTGAAAATAGTATGTGTATGCATATACCCCACTCAAAGTTATTCATTTATCATGTGAATGCAACATGAGATGATGCTTATGAAATAGAACATGGTAACACATAATGTTAATGCTAAGTAAAATGCAATAAGGATAAAATAAGATAAATGAAAGGATAAAATTGAAAAACACATATTTTTACTTGCCTTAGATTTTTAGATAAAATAAGGAGACTACAAGAGAAGTAAAGGCATCCAATGTGAAGAGCATTAGGTGAACCAATAGAGATTAGTGCAAAAAATATCTAAAAATAAGAAAAAATGGAATATAGGCATATAATAGTGTAAATTATCTATGATGTCATGATTCTAGAACATTTTATAGGTTAGAAAATGGTTTAGTAAAAACAAATATATGAGAAAAAAAGAATCTGATGAAAAATATTTGAAAGGTAAGGAATTACAAAAAGTAAGTTTTAAATAGGGTGAAAGGGAAGTAATTTTGTTATTTTTGACTTGTGTATGAGAGAAAAAGATATTTGAGATATCAAATAAAAGGAAATAGAGCTAGGATGGTGAGGAGATGACATCTGAGTCAAAAGGGACACCCAATAGCTACAATGGGTGCAACACAAGTAGTCAATTGACAATTTCAAACTTTTTTTTGAATATTTTATTGAAATTAAGTGCTTCATATAAATTTATAATCAGAGCAATTCTAGGAATAAAAAAAATATGCTAAGGGTAATAGAAACCAAAAGGGGAAATGGATTGAAAGGGATTAAATTAATGACTACCAATAGGCATTTATTATAGGTAAGGAAAGGGGTCAGCATGTAAAACCAACTAGGTCAACCCAATCAACCTAGTAGGCTAAAAATTTATAAAATCCACACTACTGATTTAGTAGGTGTGTGTCGACTCAGTTTAATTTGTATGGTATTGATTTAGTACATTACTACCAACTTATTAGAAAAAGCCACTATGACAACTTAGTACTAAGGGGAAAAATTAAAAGGTTGACTTAGTTTGTTATGTCAACCTAGTTAAAATATGAAGAAAATTCGGTCAACCTAGTGTTTGACTAAGTGATCATAATAATATGAAAATGCATAAAATAGGTTGAAAGAATGCTAAAAGGCTTAAAATGGCTAAGTACTGAAATAGCTGAATAGGCTAAAAATAGGTCAAATTGATCAAATAAAGATAAATTAAAACCTATCAGGGTTATTTTTGTTAAAATTTGAAAATAATGTATTTTTAATATAAATACATGGAGGATCTAATACACCTTTTTTATGGTTGTAGGGGCATCTAAGATTTTGGAAATTGGTGGATGTGACATGGATCTTGAACCTCTTAAAGTGATTATTAGTTGAAGATCAAATTATATTAGTTATATTAGGTCTAGGAGGGATTATGGATATGTGTCGAGTTCCACTGAGTTTTGATCTTATAGTCATGTTCTTGAGAGACTGGGAATGATTGACTAACACATTTAAATGGGAGGTGAATAGGGATACCATTGATATGGATATCATCCTAGAGCATATCCATGCAATTATTGAACTAATAATAGGAGGTGATCCCATGATTATGGAGTACCAAATAGATAGGAGGAGAGGAGAGCCTTAACCATGTGGATGACAGGCTTAGATAGGATATATCTTGGGCTAAGAGTTAGCCTATTTAATTTTTATACATTTTAGATTATAGAGATCTAGAAAGCAATTATATGACTTATGACACCATGTGTATTGTGTCACCAGTCAGATGGTAAGGTATCATTGTATGTGATAACCTTATACCAAACTATTTTAGAGCATAGGATAACATATGATTTAGGTTCTATCATCTAAATCTAGTTTATGTATGACATGTATGGGATGTCATCCAAAGGGAATTAGACTATAGGGATAATTATTTTGTTGAGTTCCTAGATATATGAGAGGTTTATGATGTATTATCCATCTAGGTTACCCCATGTGTTCGATGATTAGCTGCCTTAGGTACAAAGATGGTGGTAAGATTAAGTAGTACATGTCATGCCCCATGTACTAGTACTATAGAGAGTTAGGTGAGTAGACATCATGTGGAATCCATATGGGCACATTGCTATGGTATGGATAAGTTGGGAGATAGTGGCACAAGAATTAACATGAACAAAGATTATAGGCCACTATAACTAGTGGATAGAGAAATATCTAGTGGTACACATACCATGATAGATGGGACTGCCTCACATAGTGACTCTAATAGTGGTGCCCATATTTTGGGCCAGGCATGTGAGAGAGTTAAGGAGGAGAAGAGGATTAGGGCCAATAGTTGCTAGGCTAGTGATTAGACTATGGCATGAGAGACCATGGATAAGTCAATCATAATATCAAGCTGATAGAGAGAATATAGATATAAATAAAAGAGTTATAAAAGTACCAAAGTTGGCACCCTCATACTTAGTCATACCATCGATGGAGATACCAATAATGAGATAGATCAGAGATGGTGATTATCCCAAATGACCCATTAAGTAGGCTAAGACAAAGTTGGGAAATAGAGGTACCAATCAGGCATAACTTAACATGGGCATGAGTGGTGAACCTAAGATTTGATAATGGGTGGTGATCTATAGATGAGTTACTTGGATGATGCACTGATGGAGAGACCATGCTTGACAGTCATTCAAATGGGGAGATGGTAGTAGGCAACATAAAGATAGGTAAAGATAAATGGTTGAAATTTTCTTAAGTTGTTTGAGATAGATTATGGATAGATACATTTTATATATATATGTGATCTAATATCTACCTAGCTTGAATTTTTTAGATCTTATAAAGGAAGATACTAGATGAGGATCTTATGTGATGGGATCATTCCATGATATCTTTGATGAGGTGTTTATGGCATATGATCTAATGACAATAGAGGATCTTGTGATAGTGTCTCTCTCATGGAGCTAGCTCAGACTAGTAGGAGAGGATATAAGGTGAGTACAAGCATGCAGGGAGGAGACATAACCACTAGCAAGGGTAATAATAGGAGAAACATCTATATGGAAGCCCTTGTCTTAGGATATATATGTGCATATGGCTACCATGACCTACCTAGTGTAGTTACATGCTCAATTATTGAAGGTATAGGCCTAGGTGGCCAACCTATTGGAATAGGTGATAGGTTTGAGATCTTAGATAGCCTCTTTGTAGCATATTATTTAGAGGGGATTGTCTGAGGCATCTATGGGTAGTGTGGTTAGGCCACAAGATAGATAATATAGAGCCCATTCATAGAGATGGGATCATGTATATTGTTTTAATTTATAAATACACATGATATTTATATAGATATCTCATTTTGGTAGTTGGATGTTTGATCTTATGTGTTTTTATGATGGTTGTGGTTGCGTATGTTTGGATATATTTCTTTCTAACACATGCATTTAGTTGCTTTTGTATATGATATATGAGATCTATGAGTTATGGTTTCTCTTTTAACATTATGTAGGGCATATGCATGGTAAAAATAAATAGGCAAAAAGAATTTGGCTAAGTATAATTAATCAAAAACAAATGTACTACATACTATTTCATGTTGGAAAATTTGTAATAACTAGAAAATGACTAAGGACAAGAAACAAAAAAGTGGTAAACAAGATGGCAAAAAGTTTGTTTTACAACCAAGATAAAAATTAGCACCAAATTAAAACAAGTAAAATAACAATAAATAACATTGAGAAGTATGAAAATAATTTAATAAAATAGAAATCATGTAAAATAAAAAATGGTATAAAAAAATTCAATTAAGTTATTTGATCATACTAAATCACATTGGGAAGTATAAGAGGAAAAAAAATTGGAAAAATTGGTCTTAAATTAATAACACTACTTTAAGTTGGGAAGTATGAAAAACTTAAGAAAATGGTTAGATTCTTACATGCGAATGAAAAACAAGAAGATAAATGTGAAAGAGTAAATAAGTAAGCATAAAACATACTAAATTAAGTTGGGAAGCATGTCAATGACATGTAACTTCGTGATCAATAAAATATTATCTCATATTTGACACATATAATTTTGGTTGTGACTTGGATTATTGGATAATTTTATGAGGAAGACCAAGTCCTATCCATGGTCTTACACTGCAACTCACAAAGATAACACAAATGGAGTCCTATCCATCTAAGTGGAATGAATGTGAAGATATGGTAAAAGGGGTTTTGGTAGTAAGAAGGTGAAATTGTGGTAATTTGTGAGGAAGATTAGGTCTTATCCATGGTATTATAATGAAACTCACAAATGGAGTCCTTAGGGGAGTGATCAGTGAACAAAATAATATTTTTCATGAAAAAATATGAATAATGTAGGGAGTGAAATAAAGAATTCAAAAAACATAAGTTAGGCATCATATGAGAAAACTGTAGGATAAAGGAGGTAAACTAAGGACATGAGAAGACATTAGGTGACTAATGACCATCAATGTGCAAAGAAACCTATTTGCTATATAAATAAATCTATGTAGGAAAATAAGTGTGCCACTAAGATCAACTCATGAAGGTATATTGGTATAAGAAAATTAAAATGGACCTCCCTTACCATGGCATGTTCCTCATTCCTCAAGACCCTTTATAAATTCATCAGTCTACTACAAAGATTGGGTACTAACATGAGAAATTAGGTAACACTAACATATTTTTTTGATTCTCTTTTTCTAATCTACTAGCCTACCACACCCCAATAGACCTCAGCTCTATTTTGAGGCCAATTATGGAGTTTTATATTTGATTAGAAGGAGATGTGCTTTAAATCACATATTTTATGTGATTTGACTTTTAAGAATTTTGAATGTTTTGCCTTTTGGATCATTACATTTTATTAAATGATTTGGATTTTGAATGTTTTTAAGATTCATCCTCCATATGGACTTGTAATGACTAAAAATGTGTGTGTGTGTGTGTGTGTGTGTGTGTGAGAGAGAGAGAGAGAGAGAGAGAGAGAGAGAGAGAGAGAGAGAGAGAGAGAGAGAGAGAGAGAGAGAGAGAGAGAGAGAGATGAGTTTTAGGCTTAGGCTAAAGGAAGCTAAGTGACCAAAGACAAGACTGACTATAATAATTAGGCTTAACAATGAACTACAATGTTATCTTGGGTCGCAACCATGCATATGTTTCATTTCAAAAAAGGGAATAAAGGATATCCAAAGTGGACCTATGAAATTATAATATAATGAGATTAATTATTTGATAATTGATCACATGGTAAATAAGGAATGACTGAAGGGAACATATTTTTTATAACCAAGTCACAATGATAATTATCCATGTAGATATAGAGATAACAAAGATAACAATAATGAAAAGAGAACAAAAGAGTTTTTAAGAAAGAAATTTCAAGAAAAAAGAAGAATGAAATGATAAATAATAAATACATATGCAAACATAAATGATAGTATAAGTAATATAAAGTATAAAATTAAAGACACCATGTAAGATATATAAGAATTTGACACAATGTTAAATGATATAACAAATAGAAAAAGATAATATTAGAGCACATATCCAATCCAAATGAAAACGTAAGAACACCATGCATGTGTTAATAAGTATTGATAGATTTTACCACACACATTATCCAAACCATATGATAAATATCTATGAAGTTAAATGCAAATTGTAGCTAATGTCTCATCTATCTTTAGTGAAAATTGGGAAAATAATTCATGTCTAATCTCCTCAACATAAAAGGAAGGAATGTTTGATAGATCTTGGGAAGGAGGAATATTAGGTAAGGGATGATAAAAAAAAATTCATGGGAGTGAAATCTACATGAGATCAAGGGATCACTAGTGGAAAAGGATCCATAAGTGAGGGACTCATAGGTGAGGGAAGGTCCATGGGTGGAGGAATAGGAGGTGAAGAAGGGACCATAGGAGGATATGGAACCACATGAGGTGGAACCATGGGGGAAGAATTACCTATGCTAAGAATGGTATAAGGTGGAAGAATAGTTAAAATATGATCTTTAAGGTGCTACTGAAGGATATGATAATGATCAGTGTTATGGATATCACATTGGTACCAAAGAAAATACACCTCTCCATATAAATAAATATACTTAGGTAGTAAGGTGCTACTGAAGGATATGATAATGATCAGTGTTATGGATATCACATTGGTACCAAAGAAAATACACCTCTCCATATAAATAAATATACTTAGGTAGTACGTTTGGGGGACATATAGAATTTTCTAAGTATTAAGGGGTAGAAAGATGTAAAGTGCCAATATATTTTCATAATGTACGACAATGCATAGATGAATGGTCATTTATACCATGGAAGCAATAGATACGTATGTGAGTAGTCTTGGTATAGGTACTCAAAGAAGGAGGTGTAACAAAAGTGGAAGGCATTTGGGAAGGCTTGTCAACTCATTTGGTGGGCAATGGATCCATCTATGATAAAGGAATCAAACCATTACTAAGAGAAGGTAGTGTTGGTGAATGGAATAGACTAGGATTGATGGGATTAGAAGCAAGACTAGACTCAACTAAAGTGGAAATAGGAGTGGGACCTAAAATGGGATACAATTAGGGAGGGGTGGGGTCCATAGAATGATTAAGGATAGTTTCACATATTTTGGGGATAATTAGGTTATGGGGGTCATGGTACATATTAAACTGATAGGGCCTAGTCATATCATGATCCATAAGCATAATCCTATGAGGCTTTTTAGAAACTGGGGGTGTTTGCACCATCTCTACTCTATGATAAAGAGGAAAAATGCTAAAATTAAGAACTATATATAATGGAATATGAGAAGATACACTAAAATATTGAAGTAAAGAGGAATGATAATAGATAATTTCAACATCTTAGGCCTCAATAAGATTGCCTATGAATGGATCATCTAATGTATAACCATCATCATAATTAGGTGTATGAAGATCAATAACATAGGTAGGGATGACATTATCATTTGATTAGGTGTGATGAATGGAATGCCAAGTCTTATTTAAGACAATTGGGATGTTATCACAAGGTTTTTGACGAGAATGAGGTTATAAATAAATGGGAAGCTAAGAGATGATATAAGGTGAGACATCATAGGTTTTAATCTTGAGATTGATCTTGTCAAGCTCATCATCATCACAATATAGGAGGTTAGGGGGAATATTCCCAATGATTTCAGGATGACCATTATAACCTCAAGTGGAATTGATGGGAAAGTTGAATCATTGAAACTCATAAAATGAAACACTAAGCAAAGGTTCAAGAGTAGGAATGTTAAATACACCACAGTCTTAGAATTATTCAAAATTACAAGGGTTAATGTCACCTTGAATCCTATAGATATATCTATTGTGAGGGAATTTAATGCATTGGCTGATACAAGAAGAAATTACTCACATACGCTGAGTCCATGGCCTACCAAGCAGAATGTTGTAAGATAGAGTAAAGTTAAAAATCATCACCTTTACATGAATGGTGATAGGTGGGATGGTAATGGTAAGACACACACAACATAAAGGAGGCATTTTCCTTTTATCACACCATTGACATGTGCTATGTGTGGAGTTGAGTTTTTATTTATAATATCCAAGGGTTTTGATAAAATTGAGAGAGGCAACACAGGTGTTAGAACCCCAATTAATTAAGGCATGCTTAACTTGGATATCACAAATTTAAACACTAATGAATAGAGTATGATCATCTACATAAATCATAATCTCATCTAGGATCATAAAATAAATGGGAAAATTGAGGGAAAGAGAAGTGTCCATTATTTCATTAACATGTATGGACATTTCTTCACATTTTTGTAATATGCTATCTTCAGATTCAAGTAAGGTTTCTTCATGTCCTACTAGGGGAGGATGAGGGATGTTGATTTCAAACAAAATTTACATAAGATGATTTCAATGAGTTCGATAGGTGCTCATAAGGTCAATAAATGAAATTTTGGATGGGATATTAGTGAGTTCCATGATGGGATCCCATTCATCATATCCTATAAGAAGGTTGTTATAAAGAGGTGTATAGTGTTGAAGGAAGTACTCGAAAGGAGGAACTAAAGTACATTGGAATGTATGTTGATAAGATGCAAAATGTTTAGAACAAGGTTATAAATTATGTTGAGAATATGAAGCAATTGATGCATATTCATTTAGATAAGTGCTAGAAGATGTGTTGATATAAGCTTGAGTATCACGGGTGTTAGGTAAATAAGATGTAGGGATGGTAGAAATAGAATGTGAAGTGTTATCAAAGGGAGGAGTTGGAATGGGTTCATCAAAAACTATAAGGTCATCTTTCTCTAGCTCATTTAAGTGAGTTGGAGAAGAATCTTGGATAACACAAAATGTGTGAGACAATGAAGGTGAGTATATAGGTTGAGGATCAATGAAAATAATAACCCTTCACATATTTGTCATATTAACCACATTCACTATTAGATTTAGGTTAATAATACTATCTAAATTATTGGTGGAATGGGTGGGGTTATCTTGGTTATCTTGGTGATTTGGAAGAGGGTCTTTATAGATGGCCAAATGAGCATTAGCTTGATTCAAATCTTGAGATTTAGTATGTGTTTCATGGGTTTTGAAATCAATGTCATAGGCTTGTTGGCATTTTTGAATGATATAATAAATATCAAAATTAGGACCAATAAGGAAATCCATAGGCAAATTATTATTTTGCCTACTATCTCATGAGAATGACCCCAACTAGTGTGAAACCAAAAAAATTTATTGGGATCATACCAAGATTTCATAACATAAGTGGGATCAAGTTATTGTGGTAGAGGCCTAGGTAAACATTTTAATAATTTAGCTAAGGATAAAGGTTTATGAACATTGATGTTATTAGGTGAAAATAAATGAGGATTGATAAATTATTGATAATGGGGAATTAGTTCTGAAGTTTGGTTAGGGACAACGACTTGAATAATGTGAATGGTATCAAAAGAGTCCATGACACCATCATTATTATCATGATTATTCTTGTTCTTAATTAAGATATGAGTACTCGTAGAAGGTTGGGGTGGTTTGAATTGATGCATAAGGAAATCTTGGTGTTTTTCTTGATCAATGGCCTCCTCTAAAGTATGTGGAGAGAGAGTCTAGACCTAATATTACATCTTGGGAAAAAGAGCATTGGTAAAGAGATGGAAAAGGTTATCATCAGCCATGTTATATTAACATTTGTAAGAAAATGTTTTCCACATTTTAACAAAATCTTGGGTAATTTCATTTTCAAGTTGCTTATAATTGATAAAATGGACCAAGGTATTCTCAAGAAGAACACTAGTTTATAACTTTTAGAATAAAGTATTCACTTAATCTTTCAACCTAGTAATATAATGAGTCTTAATTTGGTTTTACCAATCTAAAACATCACCCATGAGATTTACCTCTAAGATCTTGGTAGCAACAAAGGTATTTAATTTGACCTAGTATTTATATAGATTTCTAAATGTTTTTAGATTAATATTAGGATCAATTGATCCATTGTATGAAATTTTAGGGTGATAAATCTTATATAAATATTATAAATTTGAGATTTAAGAGGCTCATTTTGAAGATGCTTGATTATATTTTTTACAAGAAGAAGTTGAGGGATAAGATTAGCATGGGCATCCCAAAGAGGAGGTAGGGAAGAATTTTGATTATGTGTGCCCCATGGCATATATTGAGGGTGGGTTTGAAGTTGGATAAGTTGGTTTTGCATTCACATAATATGATTTGTATTATGAGCTTAAAATATATTCATTTGATTAAGTGCTTGTAATGAAATTTGATGGGTTTGAGTTGCATTATTGGCATTATTTAAATCATTAGAATTAGAAGTAGTGGCTTGGTTACCACTATTGGTGTTGGTAGTAGCTTGATAAGGGCGATTAGAATGTGAGGTGCTAGTGTCAAAATTTACTTGTGTAGCAAAATATGGACTAGTAAATGGATAAGAAGAGGAATCACTAGAAGAATTATTACCATGGGTAGAAAATGATGCACTAGTGGAAGTGTTAAGGAGAGTAACTAAATGTAAACATATAATGTTAGTTGAGATACTAGGCATGGAGGTAAAAGAAGTCAAAGAATAAGAATTCATGGTATGAGGAAGGGTCAAAATAGAGGGAAGAGGCTAAGAATCAAATAAGCTAGTATCCCAAAATATATGTGAGAATGTGGGAGAAGGTGAATGAGGATCTTCAACTTAACCACTAATTACTAGATTGTAAATAGTAGAAAGATCATTTCCTCAATGTTGAGGAAACTTAGAGATAAGGAAGAGCATTTTAGGAGTATACTCTAATTTGGGTTTATTTTCAAGTGAGAATAAAGGATTTAAAAGTGAAGAGGAATGAGGATGGGTACCATAATTCATTGTGAAAGTGGCTATATGAACATTACTCTCATCCAATATAGGATCCAAAAGATACTTATGAGAGACACTATGAGGGTTTGTAAGACTCATCATATCCATTAAATTCAACTCATTATTGTCTTAAAATAATAATTTCATGATGAAAGATAAGGACTATATAAGGAAAAAGTGATGCAAAAGTAGGTAATTATGAATGAATAGATAGGAGTATAGATTCAACTAGGTCAACTTAGAATAAGAAATAGGGGTTAAAATTTTGGAAAATAGGGATACAAAGTTGACTGGGTTTACCTAGTTTTTTAACTTTGATAATAAATTGGTATAAAAAGATATATATTTGATATGGTAGACCTAGTTCTCTATCTTGGGAAGTAGAAAAGAATATTGTGTTGATAGGGTCAACGTAGTACTACAGGTAGGGAAAATAGATAGTTTGTAAGATATTATGTTGAGTAGAATGACTATGTACTTAAACAAGAATTTTTTAAAGTACTTTTGAAAGAAAAGAATGAAAATAAACACATAATCAATTGGGTCAATGAGGATGATCCAATTGAGTCACATAACACAAAACCTTTCACCAGTGCTATCCAATGCATGTTTTTTAGTACAACATACAATTGAGCAAAAAGCAAGCAATAAATTTGGAAATTAAATCCTAAGAAAGTGGTCATATAGAATGTTGTTAGATTATTAGAGCATGATTTTAGATGTGATAGGGAATTGGCTATAAGTAAGGAATGATAAATCAATCTATGGATGGTTTGAGCATGTTTATGTTGAAAGGGATCTATGTTAGTAATGGTACTAGCTTGGTATTGGGGCCTACACCCTCACTTCACACACCACAATGATAAGTTTGTTGGGTACTTATCCAATATACACCATTAACCATGTGTTTATACCTGGCCAAAAAACCAATACCAGATTCTCCCTTCGTAATGAAATCTAAGTAGGCCTTGGGTAGACAATTATTTAAATGCATTTTCTAATATTATGTTATTTGATAGTGTGTTCAAGAAAATATAAAATAGTGTAATTAGATGATATATTAAAAAACCACCTAATTAGACTATGTGATCTATTCTAAGCATGAAATCAATTGAAAATGAAAGTGTGAGCTAATTACCAGCATAATTTTGTTAATTCTAAATTTGAAGCACATTATAGTGTTAGTTTAGATGATAGTGTATATAGAGATTACAAAATGGATTTGATAGTATCATTACCATACTATTGAATCAAGGGTACAAAAAAAAGCTACATTGATTGTGTTGACCTATTTTTCTAGATAGAAGATAAAATATAGAACTAAGTCAATAGAGTTGACCTAGTCTACTATATAGGGGCATTTTTAAAGACTATAAATTTTGAAAAATATAATTATAATGAATAAAAAAAATTATAGAGGATAGAAAGGAACATTGGTGGGTTGGAAGATACAGAGTAAAATGAGATTATTGATGAGGTGCCTTGATTTATACTTGTCACTTCTACCAATTGTGTCAACTAGGTTGACCTAGTTTTGTAGTTTGCTATTTGATAAAGCCTATAAAGTATACTAAGATTATAGTGTCAACCTAGTATGTTTTTTTGAAGTATATAAGTGTACTATGTTGACAGGGTCAACCTAGTAGTTTATCTAGAAGTCTGAAAGTGTATTGTGTTAACAAGGTTGACCTAGTAGCCTGTACCTGATGAAAAACTTGCATACATAGAATAGAGTCATATTGATATGACTGTGTTTTAAACCTATGCACAAAATTTAGAAATATACTGACACTATTGACATATTATTTCAAATATTGAAAAATATTAAATAAAATGATAAAATAATGAAAAACATAAGATAAAACCTGTAAGGGTTCGATTCACATTTGATTTACTATAATGTTTGTAATTAAAAATGTACCATATTTATAAATGAATACTAAATCAGATAACATAGATCATACCATACACTTATTATTGGGGATACATTAGATAATCAAGAACATGACCAATATAGGGATCCATAAGACCCAATTAATGGATGTATTATCACAATACAAAAGGCTAGGGAGGGTTCTAAAGTATCCAGTAAAGTACAATCATCCAAAAACCCTATCTAGGTCTTATGGTTTATATTCACTAAATTAATATCAAGTAAGGTAAAGTCTAATCTAGTTATCACCAAATCTTAAGGCACAAAGTGGGTATAATAAATAATAAAAGTAACATGTATAAGAGACATATACTCATGTCAATGTATATGGAATCCTAATACATGGAAGAAAAGTATAAATGTATATTTATATACTCTTACAAAGGGGGAACAAAGTTAGGAATACTTTGCTTTTAAGATGAACCCATCGAGCCTCAATATCTCCCTTCACAAAGGTGCTTCATAATAGGTTATTGTGGTATATAAGGATGACAAGGATAAATCATCTCTAGGCTACACAACCTATTAATGCATCTAAAAGAATTCTCCACAAGACAAGATCCATATCTCTAAAGAAATTATGAAACCTTGCTCCTTAAGTAGAATGGAGGATAAGTAGATTCAAAATAGCTCTTACTTCTTCTTCTCTTATCTAAATAATGGAAAAATGATATATATATATATATATATATATATATATATATATATATATATATATATATATATATATATATATATATATATATATATATATATATATATATATATTTGTGTGTGTGTGTGTGTGTGTGTGGATTTAATAGTAAGCCCTTCCAAAAGTTTTGGCCAACAGGGTCGACCTATTTGACCTAGTACAGTTATGGATAAGAATTCACTAGGTCACGGGATAGGTTGGCCAAGAGTTGACCTAGACCCTAAATGAATTTTACCCAAAACTATACATGGTCAACCTAGTCAGCCTAGTATAATAAGCATTCAAAATGGGATCAAGGTTAGGAAAAGGGGGGAAAAGGTAGGAAATTATTGAGGAGTGTGCAATAGTTAATAAAGAGCTTATGGATAAGGTTTTTAGGAGACAAGTGTGTAGATAACAAAAGTGACAAAAGGGAACAACAATCTTACAAAGTACCAATGATCTTCCCACCCCTTTCTCGGTAAACCCTTTAAGGCATGCACTTAGAGATATTGAGACTCGATTGGTTATTTCAAGATAAAGAGTGTTAGTAAGTGATAAAAATTTGAAAATATTATGTTTTTACATTTTACATGTGTCTTATTCCCATATAGAGTGGGGGGAACTGTGTGAGATGTATGGGGAGGAGTTACTTGTGTAAATAACTCCCAATTCCTACAAATGGAAAAGAAAGGTGAGAGACACCTCATAAATCTAAAATAAAGTGAATTTATAGATATAATTAATGATCACATTAAAGACACTTAGGATAATCCTAAATGAGTCCAAATAAGGTTAGTATCCAACACTCCTCATTAGCCTTAATTTGGGGTTACAAAAGTGGATACAATGTTTTATAGAAAAGGAAGTGAGTTGAAATTACATAGTAATCCTCCTTAATAGAACATTACTTCAAGAGGAATAAAAATAGTTTGAGAAAGAAAAAATAAGATAAGGTGTCACCAAAAGTGACAATGATGAAGGTATGATCATCAATAATATCCAAAACATTTTAGAGTTACCACAAAGCTCTGAATGAGTGAGAACAATTAACTTGTAAATGTAAGTCCACACCAAAACACCAAAGAGATTAGATTTTTTTACCAACCAAACAAAATCTTTATAAGAATTATCCCCTACATAAAAAAACATAACATGTAATGGGTAAAAAACCTTTATGCTGAAGTGATTAAAAAGGTTCTAAAAAAAGATCCATAATACTAAACATTAATGGAAATGCAAAAGGTTACCTTTTATATTTATAGATAAAATACCAAGTCTTTCTGTATAATACCATGCATTATGAGATAAATTTTCAAAAAATAAAGAGGTTAATTATTTTTTTATTGAAAAGATTTTTGAAAAAAAAAGAGATTATGCATAAGACAAATTAACACTTAATGTGCTTTCAGTTCTCAAAAAAAGTTAATCTAACAATTATTAAATATCACCACTTGGAAATGTAAAGAATATTTTAAGCTTTAAACAACTAAGAAATTGATTTTTACCAAATTAGGAAATTTTCATATGCGACCTACAAAGCTTCCAAAGGAGCTTTGATTTAGTATTTTAATGCCTTGTTTTAATAAAAAAATAAAAGATATGTGATTAGATATTCCTTAAACCAAGTAAGTGAATAATGTATGGTAAGAAATCCACTTAAATAAAAAAATAGATTAGTGTGGGAATTCCAAAATCAAATTGGCACAATATTGAGTTTAATTTGAAAAAAATATGTACAATATAAGCTAAAAACACTAAATTACCAATAATGATTTAAAATTCATGTAGATAAAATAATGCAATAAAGGCTCATTAATATACAACAAAGTGACAAAAAAATAAAAGAAGTGTCAATATTGAGGAATACATTAAGATAGGAAATAAATGATGAAATGCATTTTAGTTAAAGGTGAAATGTCAAGGGGACAAGTTGAAAGATGAGTCATTTCAATGCATGTAATGAGAATGCCTCATATGAAACATATAATTAAAAGTTAATAATCTATAATGGTGTATTGAATATTGTGTAAGGATAAGTAGTACCAACTAATATGTCAAGAAGTCTCCAACATACAAATCCATAATGGAAGAGTGAAGATGCATGTTTTCAAGAATTAATGTTAAAAGTAAATAATAGAATAAAAAACATTGAATATATTAAAAGTAATGTACAAATAATAATGTCATATTGAGAGAGAATCAAGCAAAAATATTGACATGAGAGTGATAAGTGGGGAAATTTTCAAACAAAAGAAAACCCCACATTCATAGTATAAGTCTTGTAGAGAAAGATATCCACATACAATAAGAGTAAGAAGTTGAGAGAGAGAGTGAGAGAGAGGCCTCAAATAAAAGAGGTGTTTCAATATTTAAAGATAAATATTGATCATAAATATTATTGTATAAGAGAGGAGGATAAATTTATTTAAATAGAGAAAGAAAGGATGAGGGAGTTACAATAATCCCATAACTACCTTAAAAGGCATCTGTCGTGTGTGTCATGTTTCCTATTCCCAAAGAGAGTGGGGTGAAGTGTGTGAAATGTGGGAGGATTTAATTGTAAAATTAACTCCCAAATCCTTCAAGTGGATAAGGGAAGTGAAAGGAACCTCATTAATATGTGACAAAGTGAATTTATAAATATAATAAATGCACACATTAAAGATACTTCAGATAAGCCTAAACTAGCCTAAGAACTAAAATAAGGTTAATCTCTAACATTTATACTTATCTCCATGATAAAACAATCCCTCAAAATATTTCATATAATAAATGAAAATCCTTCATCCCACACACATCCAACTTCATTCTCATTGGTATCACCATCTACTGTATGGTGTATGATGGAACCTTGTTAAGATATTAAGAATAAGCCAACCTAGAAATCAAAGAAGTTCACAATACAATATATGAATCACATACTAGTAGCATGGTCCAAGCTTAAAATCTACATATAAAAATATACTTTTGGAGCTTTTGAATCCATTAAGGATTTATATATTATCATAAAAAATAAAAAAGTAAACAAAAAAGAGAAAAGAGATAAAAAATCATCCTAAGTTGAAAGTTATTTCTTATGGCACCTTGAGAAAGTACATGATTAAAATCAATTTTTGGTTTAAAGCATAAATACATTATCTAAAAGTACCATACATTTGGAGGTAAGTCCATTTCTCCATCCAAACCCATCCTAAACCTCCTTACTCATTCTAAAACATCTTTACTATCCTTACCTTCTTTATCCATTAAATCCTTATTTAACATATTTATCCATTTAATCATTACTTATCATCCTTGACATATTATCCATCTCCGTTCCCACTTTTTACCTTGCCAAGGATATTAAAGAGATATTAAACACATGCTTTAGAATAATCTTGGTATATCCATGCATTTTTAGAGCATAATGTAGCATCACATCAACATGGCATGAATATAAGTGGGAACATGGTTCCTCCATGACATCCACATATATCATTACTTGGGGAAAATTAAATCTTGTAGGTTTATCTTGATACATCATTCCAAATCATATAGATACCATTAATAAAAAAATGTTAAGGGTTTTAACTTGATGATGGAAAAAATATAACTTGTTTTTGCTAAATGCTTATTTTTTGTACATTATTTGTGTGTTTTCTTATTTTTTGTGTTTGTGTTAGTCTTATTGCATTTGGAAACAATGTCATGATGGTTTTACATATTTTGGTGCATCATATCATTTTCTATATCAAAAATCAAGTTTCTCAAAACATTAAAAAATCTATGAAAGATTAGCATCAATTCAATCTTATTCATCTACATTATCACATTACTTACATTCACACATATTCATTCCTAAAAATACATCCATAAGTAGATCATTCATAACCATTGAATACTAACTATTGAATTACTCAATGTGCTCCATGTGTGATTAGGGAATGGGGGAAAGTAATAAACTCAATTTTAAGTCCTGGAAGACTTGAGGCTTGATTTTTTTATACAACTACTAGTAAAAATAGAAAAAGAATAGAGATATGGCCACCACTTACAAGTTTGTAAGCAGACCCTATTGTAGGGGGAAACATATTATACACAGTGACACTCTATTTCTTACTAATATTTTTGAAATTGATCTAAACTTTTCCAATTATTGCCTAAGCACTAACAAAACATGAATATTTATAGAATGATCTAAACTAAAGTGACTCATGGAAGAGATCCAAAGGTGAGTAAGGTAGGGTATAAAATAAAGTTTACTTCAAATGGTTAAAGGTGTTGATTCTTATAACCTATATGATATTAACATGTAAAACTATCATTCACCAATACTAGTGTAATACTTAAATCCAAATTAATGTAGTTGAGACTTCAAAGGAAAGTAAAGGCATATATATAAAATCATATGTTGCATGAAATATAATTATTCATATTAAATTACATGAGTACATCCAGCTATAAATAAGATGGAAATAAAGCACATAAATCAATAGATTTGTTAGCCTGGTGTTAAGCTCAAACCAACAAATGCATACATTGATATTATTATTTGATTAGTCAATAGAAAATAAATCATTAATTCTCTAAAAGAATGAAAAGAAGAAACTACATAACACACAATAGATCATTCAGATAATCTCATGAATTTTTATCTCTTTTATATTAATTCTCTAAAAAAATTTCTTGTTTCAATTACAATAAGGGGAAACACCCCTATATATAAGCCTCAAATATCCTATGAAAATTCAAGTGGGCCCATTAAAATATGACCATATACAGTGAAGTGACTTTTAGATTTTGAATGACAATAACTAAAAATGCCACTCATTATAAGGAAATATGCCAAATTAAAATTTACAAATAAAAATAGAATATCCCTCAATGCCTTAGAGGAGGTTGTTGAGGTGATTGTTATCACTGACTTTGTTTCTCTGCCTCCTCCCTCATCCAAAATTCAATGCATGCTAAGTAGTCCTAGTTAATTTGACCAAAATCTAAGATCATATGCTGAAATAGATAAGACATTTATTAAATAAACCTCCCATGATCTACAAGTACAAGTTTCAACATTTCTTAAATAGACTCAGGTCTCTTTAGCCTTTGGTTATCAAATGCCACAATGTTCATCACTTCAGTGGTAGTCTTGGCATTGGCTATGTCTTATTATAATTTTTTTATTAAATACTTTCATTTGAGCCCTAAAATTATGGTCATCCATAAAGCTACCATCAATTTTGGTTACCCTTGTGACCATAACATTATTTAGTAATAGGGAAATACTAAACTCTGTGTTTTCTAAGGATACAATTACATCCTTAACCTATTCAAACCACATTTTCAATATCCTCCTTCTATTCACCTTTATAGTTTATGTTGGGATGATGTCCTCAAGTGGTAATATCTTAAGGTCTACAACTTGTTGTTACTTATTACTCTATCCATGTTTGCAATCTTGGAATCATATAGTGCAAGTTTTTGGTCATATTTAATGACCACATTAAACTATAGAGTCCCATCCTATTCCCTTCTCTTTATGACCTTGTATAAACTAAAGACATTGATGACTACCTTTATTTCTTGGACTATAGTTTTCTATAGTACTATAGGCAATGCTTTTTACCTCAATCTCTTCATCTCCTATTGCATACCTTTCATTAAGGCCTCTATGGATTTTGTATTATCTTAGACCATGGACATAGGGTCCTCTGCATACTCATCTAATTCACATGGGTCAACCTTCCTCTTATTTGTTAAAGTGAAGAGGGATTCTTAACTTTCATGAGCCATAATTGAGCTATATTGGGGTTGTTCAACATGCCTCCTCACCACTCTTTTCATGGTACCTATAGCAACATCAAATTTTATTCCAATATGTGGTACACAGAGGACTAATTGAAGTTTTTCTTGTCTTCTTCTAGTATAATATTTGTGACCCAATTTGGGACAATAGTAGGCATTATATTTTTTTGAGGTGTTGTAGATAAGGTAAAGTCTAGAGATGTAGTAGGAATGTGTAGAAATTTTTATGGGTTTATATGCCTAAGTGTGCCAAATAAAGTTCTTGTAGGACCCATATTTAGAATAAATGAAGTCAATTCTAGGGGAACACTCACCCTTGAATATGTAGCAATGTTACATGGGGATGTAGGTAAAGGTGGCTTTGGAAAGGTTTTTTTTTTTTAAATGGGTCTTAAAGGCCTTACCAATATAGGGGAGCCAATATCAAGTGTTACACTAGTCATTGTTGCCAGGGAAGAAGTGAAACTAATAGCCTAAATATAACTACTTCCTGATGAAGATGAAATATTTATAGTGGCATAAGAAATAAAATGGGGGATGGTAAATCCCAAAGAACCATTAGCTTGGCCCAAGATAGTATCAACTAAATATTGAGCAATGCTAGTTGTAGTTGATGATGATACTAAAGCCAATGGGGTAAAATGATAGGAGGATAAAATATAAAAGTGGAAGTAGAAGTAGATGTACTTATAAATGGAAAATAATGTGGTGGTGGGGCACTTACATTGGGAAATTATGCTCCAAGGGTTACCCATGGTGTGCTTTTGGTAATAGTAGTAGTAGATGGATCCATTCTTGGAGAGGGAGTAGTTGCTTATGTTGGAGGCTCTATAGTCACTTAAATATCTAGTGGAGGGGTTATTTCTCCTCTTATAGTGGTCTTAGGCTCCCTTTTCCTCTTGTATAATTTCTCAATATTTCTATCGGCCAATGCCTATACTTATTTCATGGAGATATTAATACCTTGTTTGAATTTCTCAAGGTCAATAGTAGTAGGGTTAGGTTGACCTATTATCTTAAAAATGGATCCCATAGAATATATAGAGATTATTATGGGCCATTGTGAGGGTTCAGGGTGACTGATATATCCTCCTTACTCAAATCTTGGAGGTAAGTCATAATTTTTTACATTGGAAAGTTGGGGAGGTCTGTTTGCCCTATTTGTAATAAGAGGAACATTATCTTCATCTTATTCATCTTGCCCTTCCTTATAGTCAGCATCAAACATGTTCCCATGTATTGGTGATGGTTGAGACTTAGTAATATCTTAATTTTTCTTCTCCATGTCTAGTCTCATTTCAAGTTCAATGTTATTCATTACTGCATTCCAACAAACCACCTCATCATTTAGAGCATCTATAAATATCCACTCATATAATTATTATTAATGCTTATATTCCATTAATAAATCTTTATTCAATTTGAAAATATGCTTGGTAATGACATTATTGGGATCCCATGGTCTAAATTCATCTTTAGGCAATATGTAAGAATCCCTATGCCTAACATCTATTAAAACATCATGCCATTTGGTAATCCTAGTCCTCCATAGTTTGTAAGGAACCTTATGTGGGACCATTTTATTCTTTTCCTTGAATATTCCATCAACTTCATGTATAAGTTGATAGGCCATTTGTTATTTAGTTAGTTTCATTGGCACAAACATTGATAGTCTAAGAGGGGCCACCATCACTCCTATTCTGATAACCTTGTAGTATAGGTATAACTAGTAGTTACCCATGTCTCTAAATGTTTTTCTAATTTTAGGGGAGACCCTCTATATCTCATAATCATTGATTGATCAGTAGACCTCTGGGTAGAAATCTTATACAATCACTCTAATATTGCATCTAAATCTATGAATATGCATTACAAAAAAGAGTTGAGGTACAACCTCTAGGCATTCAGGAGACCATGAATTTTGACCCAATTAAGTAGTTTCACAAATTTCATCTAACAATTAGTTAATCATAAAGAAGGGGGAACCATTCCTTTAAGTGTCCTATATTGCATATACCAAGTTATTGATAATAATTTCCCTAAGTGGGGGATCTGGTGGTATTCTAAGATTATTTGTAGCAATGGAATAGTCCTTATGTCCAAATAAGCAATATGTGGACTGCTAAATATTTTATTTAGGAGGGTTAGGCCAATTTTGACTTCCTATCTAAATTGTTTGATGGGAAATTTTCCTTGATCATCTATGAAAATAGTTCTCATTGGGTTAGTCACCCATGAAGCCAAGACCTTATCTGGGGAGTGCACTTCATACCAGTTATTGATGAAAACATGGTTATATTCTATCTATGGTGAAGAAATATCATAAAATTTATTGAAACTTAGTCCTAATATGAAATAAATTGGGATCCCTTAGGACATTGATTTAATCAGCCCATCTTCACAATTTGACCTCCAAAAAATATTGTAAACTAGATCAGTACATGGCATGATCTCATGTTTAACTTTGGCCTTGTGGATATCAACTACGTTAATGAAAAGGATATCGAAAGCTAGTTGGATTATATGAGGCATGGTTTCATTCTCATCAATACACCTAACTTCTTCTATGTTAAAATAAATGATATTGTAATGCAAGTCACCAAAAACTATGGCCTCTAGAATAAATTTAGTATCTGTAATGATGACTGAAGTACTGTTATGAAATAAAAAGTCATCATTCTTAAAGGAACTACTCTTACCTAGAATGTAAAGACCTAATTATGTCATATTTTGTAATAATTTAGGTATCAATAAATTTCTCTTTGTATCCTTATGCAATTTTCAAGCTCTGATAATGGTGGTTGGGGATGCAATTTACTTATGACTTAAGCTTTATTGAATTGTGAGAATATAGTTGCAGAGAAAACAAATATGTATAGCTTCAAAATGTAGTTAATAATAGATTTGATTGATGTAGCCTTTTGAATGATCACTCTGATTAATGTAATGTTGATGGTGACCTTAGTTTATGTTGTATTAATAACAAGATTATCAACCTTGCATATATTTGAAACAACCTTAAACTATTGATTTTAGCAATTAATTACACAAGAATTTCATTTAACTTTAATTTGAATTTGATTTTCCATCACTTTTAGTTTTAAAGATAAATATTACCACCTTTTGACACATGGCTACCACCTTGGATCTAGCTAAGTACTTGTGTGGCTTGAATATGACTAAGTTACCTAGTCAACTCAAAATTCAAACATGTGGCACCTTTTGATTGCCTCAAAGACTCTCAGAATGTAGCTTTACATGATGACTCATTCTTATCTCACCACATGGCATCTTTAAATTTATAGTGAGCTCTTGGGTGGTGTCATTAAATTCTAATTAGTCATGGGAATTCCATGCATCACTCTCATGGACAATCATAGCTTTCCTTGCCAGGTTTCTCTTAAGAGGTTTTTAGATAAATATCAATCATATGACTCTAATCGAATGGCTTAGGTGGAGACACACATCCATCTTAGAGGGGATCTCATGGATATAAGATAGAAATAATATGAAAATGACATGTGGCATCATTGTGTAGTTCCAAAGGGGAAACATCATTTTTAGGTTATTATTTATTCTTTTACCAAGTGTCATTTTCAGAAGGCACCTTATACAATTATATATCACCAACCCTTGATTAGATGGCTTAAGTGTAACTATGTGTCGACCTTGTAAGATATCATGAGTTTTAGATGGATGTAACATGGAATATACATGTGGTGACCTCAAATTAACCCAATGGGTACATGCATCACCTCAAAAAATACCTCAGGTGTGGTTAATTGCCATTAAGACATTCAGAAGCATCTCATGAGAAATCACACTATGGTGGGATACATGGTGATTTAGATTAGATGGGTTTTCTCATGGGGTATAAGATCTTGACATATATCCCTAGGATTTAAATTCCAATGGATATATTCTTTTGATCCCTCTAGATGATGCCACATAGCTCACAAACTTTTTATATTTATTTCGGGTGTCTTGCACAAGATGTGATGAATCATTAAGGTGTTACGAGGCCCAGTGAGGTGGACATCTATCGTCTTAGGTCATAGTCTAAAATTTCACATCTTGTGAGGTATCATACACCACAACTTTAATTTGACATCCCATAATGTCAAGTGAGAAAATATGTTATCTTTCATGAAGACATCATTTCCCATCTTAGGTAAATTTAAACAAGTTTGGAGTAAAAATTTGCAAGCAAATTACTAAAACACAACATAATATTAATTTAATAAAAGCTAGTGAAGCTAATTATATTTATGTCTATTAGAGAGATAGGTTGCATTTATTTATGAAAAGCCTATCTAAATACCATTAAACCATCTATGATAAATAATTCATTGTTGAATAAAACTTGAAGAAGACATGCAATAATTTGAATATTTTTAAGTATCAATCCTTATTGCAAAATGAATGATTAACCAAAAATTATAGAAACACAAGTATTGTTAAATTCAATAAATTATCAATGTAGTCAAATGATATAATATGCTTAAAATCTTGGGCACTTTTAGAAATTGAAGAAAGGAGTGTCCCAATTTTTAGAATAGGGGAATGTTGATCATAAAAAAATGGTGAACTCTATGGGGAAACATTGAAAAATATTAGAATCCAGATATTTTGTTTAAAGATAAATAAAAATTTAGTTATCTCATTATGATATTTAGTTAGTACCAAAACTATTTTTTAGAACTAATGAAAGCCCATAGACTTGAAATAGTGTTTAAACCTTGTAGACAATCATACTATGTGTGTGCTTTGAGGTTTCTTGACCATTACCATTAGGTTCAAAAATGATAACTTTCAAGTTTCAAGACAACAAACATGAAATTACTTAAGAATTATTTATATTTTATATAATTATAATTTTATTAGGTGAATATGGCTTGCACATTTCTCTGTTACCAACCAAGCAATCATAGCCCTAATAGAGATACCTTTAGATCTACCTAGGCCTTGCTCTACTATCAGCCAGGAATCCATAGCCATGGTAGAGATTAACTAAATCACCATTTATGGAATATGAAATTAGTTTATGATTTCACTTTATGGTGTATCATTTTTTTATATATACATGAATTCATAAACCAAAATGGTTGGGAACCATAATTAGATAGGTGTAAAGTTTTATCAAGACATAGTCTAAATGTAATTTAATTTTAGATATCAAGTTTAGCCTTATAAATTTAATTATTGAATTTAAGTGATAGTATGATGGTCCAAATGGATTAAAACTCTCATTCAATCAAATTCTTATTCATCTAAACTATATTATAGTCTTAAAATGACTTAAGATTTTCTTAAGAAAACTAACTTCTAATTGACCCCTCCCAACTTTTCTAAATTGAAACATTGCTATAGGTTTCCAAACTTTGGATGACCAATGTTTGAAACTATCAATACATTCTTCCCATTTTTAGGACCAGACTAACATAGATTGAGCCAATGAATTATTATCCAAAGGACTTATTAATAATCTACAACACATAATAAAAAATGAACAACAAGAAGAAAGTGAGAAAGAACACAATAGAAAAGCAAAGAAAGAAAGGAAACTACTATACTCCTACCTAATATAACTCTAAACAAGCTTACCATCATTCTAGAGTTTGTGATAGAGCAATAGAGAATATTGTTTTATTTACCACCCATTGGATAGAAAGTACACAATTCCCTTGTAGGTCTTTGAGCCTGAATGCATTTTTCCCAATATTTATACTACTTGATATGGTCCAATCTAGAGAGGAGTGAACTTATCATGTTATCCCTTCTTCTCATGGGCCTTTTCCCATAGTAGGACCAAATTTGATATGTAAAAATTTTTAACTTTGGCTTGTTTATCAAACCATTTCTTTACAACATCTTGATGATCATTAAAATTCTTCAATGCTTCATCATTGACTTCCATTTGGATGATGTTCAGTATTTAGGATTATACTCTTTCATCATCTTCCATATACTCAGCCATAAATTCATAGGTGGGCAACTTTATTGTGATAGGAAATATAGGTTTTTGTCTATAGACTAATAAGAATTGGGATGCCTTGAGTTTCTATTTGTATTTCATTTTGTCTACCCATAAAGCATACTTTAGTAGAGACTACCATTTTCTAGGTTTCTTCTCTACATATTTCTTGATGGCATTCATCAAGTTTTCATTTGTATGTTCTACAACTCTATTACCCTGAGGGTAATAGTTTGAAGTATATTTGATGACTATTTGATTGTCATATGCCCAATCACTAACTTTAGATGATATAAAGGCTGGACCATTATCACATACCAAAGATAGGGGCATCCCAAACTGAGTGACGATATTTTCTTCTAGAAATTTGATGACATAGATATTTATACTATTCTTGGTAGCCACTAATTTATTCCACCTAATGTAATAATCTATGGTAGTGAGTATAAATGTGTGACATACTAAGGAGTTAAGATTAATCACTCATATGAAATTAAGGCCCCATTATGTAAATGGTTTTGTTTCAATCAATGGTTTCAAAGGCATGGATACCTTTGTCTCTCAGTGATTAAACACTTGACATTGATGACATGTTCATACATAAGTGTGGGTGTCTTTAAATATGGTTGGCCAATTGTACCCTTCTCTCAATATATTGTGCATTGTGGTATGACCTAAAGGGTGACCACTTCCCAATTTATCATGTAAATTATTTGTGATTTCTATGGCTTCAACTCTAGAAACATATCTTGGATATATTCCCTCATAATTATTTCTATAGAGGAATCCCATTTTAACCATAAAATGAGATGATCTCATCATGAGGGCCCTTTTTTAAAATAATATCCTTGTACTAATAATCACTAGACACTTGACCTACTTCAACCTACAAAACATTAATGTGTGGATTAGTATTATATAATAAGTTAGATTAAACCTTGGCCTTTAACTAAGTTATAATATTTTATTTCTATATAACATTCTTGGAGATTAGTCATCCACTTCCCTTTTAGTTCTCCAAGTTCATTTTGTCTTAGCATCAACTCGATAGCTAGATCAGATACTATAGCATATGACTTGTTCCTTAGGATGTAGTCTCTAAACTTCTTGATGGCCTTCACTAGAGTGTAGGCTTACTTATCTAGAATAGGATAGTTAAGTTTTGAATTCTTCAAGTTGGTGAAAATGAATGCTATAGGGTGATCTTTTTCATCCTATTTTTGCATCAAAATAGTGGTGATAGTGTGATCAAAAGTAGAAGAGTATAGATAAAAGTCTTTGCTAAAATTAAGATATATCAGAATAATAGCTTGAATAATAACATCCTTAATATCTTGAAATTCCTTATTTACTTTAGCAGTCCGTTATATCTTTTCTCTTTTTTCAACATCACTTTGATTTTCCTTATGCTCTCCATAAAACTAGAGATAATTTTTTTTACAAAATTAATCTTGCCAAATAAAGATTTCAACTCTTTTTTTCTATTAGGGATTCCTACCTTTGAAATTGTGTTTATCCAATCAAGGTCAATAGCCATACCTTCATAGGTGATTACATGTCCTATAAATTTGCCTTCAGTTACATAGAAGACACTTTTCATGGGGTTTAAACAAATTCCATACCTCCTACACTTCTCTATCCCATGTTCCAAATGCATCATGTGATCAAATCAATTTTTATAAAAATTTGTTAGACCATCCATGTAAATAATCATGCACTTATATATTAATCCTTAGAATGTATGGTACATTTCTCATTGGAAATTTTATCCTACAATGATTGATTTTAATGGCATTCATTTGTATGCAAACATTCCACCATTGGTGGTGAAGGTAGTTTTCATCATCTCATTCTTATTCACTAGGACTTGGTTGTATCTTGAAAAACTATAAAATAATGACATCATTCTAGACCGACTCACAAACTAAATGACCTTATCTAAGTATGGCAAGTGATAATTATCCTTATCTAAGGATCTATTCAAGTTTTTAAAATTGGTAAAAAGTCTAATTTCTCTATTCTTATTTTGGACTGGCACAATATTTGCAACCCATGTCGAGTGATGTATGGGAAAGATTATCCTTGCATATATAAATTTCTTCACTTCCTTATAAATCAGTGGTTCTAGCACTAGATTCATTGGCTTTTGTCTTTGTTTGAAGGGTTTGTAGGCCTCTTTCAAGGCGATGGTATGAGTAATCACACTAGTATCAAATATCATAAGATCATCATATGTCCTGGTAATGGCATCTTTAAACTTGGTTAAAATGATAGTGGCCTCCTTCAACTCTTCATAAATGCAAACTAAACTAATGTTGATACTTTTCTCATTCTTAAGACTTCCCAAGTTTACTTGTTTATAATATTTTTCATTCACCTTGGGTTATTTATCTTTAGTTATTTGTTTATCTAGGTCAAAAATCCTTTCTAAGGAGATCATACCCTTGGTGATTGGGTTATTCTTGAGTTGGATTACTCCATATTCATTATCCTTTGAATTTTTAAAAAAAATGCATCATGTTCATGAATAACATGGGATTCTAATACACCAAAATTACACATGAAGACAATTATCTGCTTATCATCATAAAAAACTTAGAAGTGATTGATATTATCTGGCATAGAGGGGCATGAAATTATTTCCATAGTAAACTCCTACAATTTCAAAGGCACTAGAGGCACTAGGTTTATTGATGTTGAAGCCAGAGCATTATCTAATTGGTTCTACTTGCTAGGAAAGGAAATAATATTAAATGAGTCAAAAGACTCAATAAAATTCCAAGCTCTATATTTATATTTCATTAAATAAGAAAGCTTACACTGATATTTATTCTTGACCTGATTAACAACTAATTCTAAATCACCATATACTAGTAATTCTTTTACCTTGTGTTTGATTGTAAATTAAAGTCCTAAAATAAGAGCTTCATAGTCTAATAAATTATTAGTACAAGCAAATTGTAAACTATAAGAAGATAGATATTATTTTACTTTGGGATTTGTTAGAACAATTCCAATACCAAAATCTTGCTTAGCTCGCGCACCATCAAAGTGTAATGCCTAAAAACTTTTGTTTTCTTCTTTCACCTTGTCATCTATAATAACATTAGTGGTTTCTAAAGTGTAAACATCTAATTCAAAGGATTGGTGATTTACCTTTTCATTCTTTGCATTATATGTAGTGATAGTGTATTTCATTTTGGGTTCCCTATCAACCCTAATTTAATTAGGAATCCCATGCCAAGGCAGCTACATGTGGGAATAATCAGTGGACATATATCCATTCAAATATTTATTCTAATCATGACTTAATAACAATATATAATCCTTAGGTATGTCAATGACTTGAATATAGATGAAATACTAGATTTGGGGGTCATGAGTGAGTTACATGTGAATATTTAACAATTCACCCATCACTTTAACTCTTGATTTGTCTAATTTCACCACTACCTTCTCTAATTTTACTAGATTTAATCCAAATTTTTCATAAATTCCTAAAGGCATAATGTTAATTGAAGCACTAGAATCTAGAAAGCAATTATGAAGATTCTTATAGAAAATCCTTAAAGTCAATAGAAATGGTGGAACTTCATGCTTACTCTTATATATTACCATATTTTCATTAGTTGATTTAGCTTTAATGGAGCTAGTATTTTCATTCAACTATTTCAATATCAAATCACATATTCAATGATTTGAGTGAGTTCATGCAAGTTATGTTTGCCTTGATATTTTTCATATCTTCCACTATATTATATGCACCTTTTGATGTTGTGTAAGGAGATTCTATTGTTGGATGACTTTATTTACCTTTAGGGGTGGAGGATTATTGTTTGTCCTACCATCATGAGGTGTATCTATTTTATTAGGTGGGGTGGAAGTTGTCAAAGTTGGGTTTTGATATTTAATTCTTAAAGCATAGTTATTCCTTTGGTATTATGGGAAAGCATGCACTTCCTCAACATTATCTTTAGGCTCCTTTTCATCTTGACTGGGAAAATTATAAGTCTCAACCATTAGGACTATTTTTAGATCTCTAAAATAATCATTGGTATTGTAAGAGCCTTTAGCATTACTTTGATTAGTGAGATTCATTTCAAACCCCTCCATTTGGCTCTGAATGGGTTTGAATGCATGACAAAATTCATTGTAGTCTAGTTCTCCATGTCTCGTAGTATTGTACACTCGGTACTAGTTGGGTAAGGATAACTCACAAATATTTATCTTAGGCAATTTAATCAGGAGGACTCACTATTATTGTTAGACCTATTTAATAGTTTGTTATATTTATACATGTTATAATTTCTTGTAGTCATATAAAATTTTCAAATTAGTAGTTTGAGTGTGGCTTGTGATACCCATTACATAAGTCCTTCTTGCATGCTCTTGTGACCCTTTTAGACCCCTTTTTGCTCACTATCAATCATCCATAGACTTCTAAACCTTAATTATAGCTTATCTAGATTCTCTTTCCCAAGTCAATCTTATCCCCCCAAGTCTTGAGCCTATAGGATAAGATTGTCATACCTGGACTATAGCATGAGACCCTAGGATATCCCATTTTTGGTGCTCCTATACAATTGTAATTTGAGCCCAAATAGTCATTTTCATTTGATTCATATCCTTCATCATGTCATCTTAGCATGAATACATTTAACCCATGACTAATAGTTCCCTATAAAATCTCATTCAAAGCTCATTTACAAAGGGAGGTGACAAATCTTAAAAAAAAGCAAGAATACAAATTAACCACTAAGGAAATCTTCCTTATAATTTGTATACAGTCACCCAATACAACTGTAATCATATTTTAACTCTCACACCAATCCCTAGCCACCTCAAGCACTCTCAATTTGGTATTTTTGCATATGTATTATACTACTACACAAATCACACTAAGTGGGAGAACTACATATGGATTGATCCCTTTTTAGAGTATTGGTATGTAGGTAGTGTGCCCACACAAGGGGTGTGGATCATATGTTTAGTGCTTCTTACACACAATAACCCCCCTTTTTCAAGTGATTCAAATCCTATTTATCAAGCATAATGGAGGGTTAAGGTTTTAAAGATTAAAAAAACTCTACAATGAGCTCCATAAGCATTTATCACTTGAAATTTCATAGGTAGTCTCACACAAGAACAACTCAAAGAACCCAAAAAAATTAGGTTTTTATGATTAGGTTGGACAATAATGATAGAAGAGAACAACAACATTAGATCACAAAGTGTCTTGTTTTTGCCAGTCCTATCCTTTCACCAAATTAAATCTATATTTTTATTTGTGATACTATCCTAGTTCTAAATAGCCAATTTTAGACCCTAAAATAATCATTTAAACCTATTTCAAGCTAAGTTATATTTCTCCTAAATTATTACTATTTTTAGAAAGGTAAAAAAGATAGATAAATTATACAAATCAAGACTATATTTATTGCAATATTATTTATTTATTTATTAATCTATACCCTTAACTAAAATAGGAATAAAACTCCATTACTCCTAAGAAAAAAGATAAATCATTTGGTGAAATTGACTTACTTCATTTGTGCATAAAAACCATATAAACCCTAGGGAAAATTGCTTGCTAATTTTTCCAATATTTTTTTCCCTACATATTTAAATATGAATTTCATATTTAATTTTTAAAATTCACCAAAGTAATTTTTAAAATAATTTATTTCAAAATCATATTTGCCTATACCAAGTCTTGATATTTTTCTAGTATTTTTTTTATTTTTTTCCTAAATATTTAAAATTAGAATTCCACATTTTTCAAAATTACCATAACAATTATGAAAATTATTTTCTTTCAAACCCTAGTTACATATACTAGGTTCCTTTGTCTACTTGAGGTACCACCTTACATCTAAATCAAAATTTCATTTAATTTTTCAAAATTACCATAATAATTTTTTAAAATCTTTGTCTTTCAAACCCTAGTTGCATATACTAGGTCCCTTTGTCTACTTGAGGTATCACCTTACATTTAAATCTGATTTCACATATAAAATCAAAAATGGATCTCACTTATTTCAAAACATTTCTTGAAAAACATAAGGAGTCCATACTCAATGCTATCATGCATATGAATGGTAAATTCTATTATATGTTAATGCAAAGCTTCATTATTTCCCTTTCATTCTTACTTTTTACAATATGGAATGATATTAAGAAATTTAGTGATAAACATGTTAACATACCTCTTGCCTCACCTCCCTTGGAGCCTCTATCCCATGCTGAGTCATGTTGCATAGTCCATTTTACTCTTCCCTGTTCACTACCAATTGCTATAGAGCCTAGTTGACACCCTTTGTCCTTCCACCACCTCAACCTATCAATTATCTATTATCTCTTTCTATAAAAACTAGTTAGATATATTACTCAATGTGCCACCATGTCTCCCCTACATAGTTAGGAACCCTACAACCCTCCTATTCATTTCCATCCTAGGCCCAACCCGCCCATATAGGAATATTTGTAAAAGTCATATAATATTACTACTCAATTTAGAAACACACCAACTAATATTTCCATGTTAGAACTTCTCCAAAAAAAATGTGTTCAAGGACATTCTTTATTAGGCATTCACTCAGACTTTTATGCCTATCAATTCAAAGCCTTCTTATTTTACATTAGTGGTCAACACATTAAAAAATATAAAATATTCTATTTTTTTTTATCATGAGGATGTGCCTTCTCATATAGTTATTGATCAAAATTTACCACTGTTCATACAAGCTCAAGTCAAAACTAGTGTAATTAAGAGAGTTCTAGTTGATAGTGGTTCCAAACATACTATATGTGATATTACAATTTTATAGACCATGGGAGTAGATATGGCATCCATATAAAAGTCATATAAGAACATTAAAGAGTTTTATGATATACCATGACAAACATTAGGTATCATTACTTTAGATATCATGGTAGGGCCCAAAACCCTCTCTACACAATTCTAGGTCATGTCAAGTCCTCTTCATTATAACCTTTTACTTGGATGACCTTGGAAACATGATATGGGGGTAGTTCCTTCTAATCTTCATCAATGTATTAAGTTTATCCATGAATGATACCTATATACATGCCCATTAGATAACCATCCATTTAAATATTATAGAATTATAGAGACATCTTTCAATATTTCCCTAGATAGGACACCTCATATCATAGTTCAATCACCACCTCATCACATTTATCTTGACTAGATACATACATATGAGGTAAGAGAGACTAGAAAATCTCACACTCCTATACTTACAATTATTTCCTTAGCTCCAGATACTCAGCCAATCATAATAGCTTTAGCCATTCCAACTACTCCATCAATCATAGTTTATACATTTGTTACACTTACAAAATCATCAATAACAATTTAAGTAGTGCCAATTGATTCTACAGATACAAATCCTCTAGTATTCATAGTTACTTCATTAGTTACAAATACTCTCACAACAACACCATCTTCTACTACTATAGTTGATGAGACTCCCATATCATAATTACCCCTTGTGGTAAATTCTGAGTTACCATATATGCATAATGTTGATATAGATTTCCAACCTACTTTAGATGATGTTATGACACCTAAAATCACAAATAACCATTTGTGTAGATTGATATTTAAACTATTTAGCCTAAGAGAGTATCAAGATGACTCTATATCCCTCATCATGCATCTTGCATCACTCTTAGCATCTTTCACTACACTCTTAAGATATATTACACATTCATGACCATAGATAGATCACTTGTCACATACAATTCACATGGTTACCTCTATGGATATGGATATATTCATTCATATTTAGGTAGGTAAAACCCAACATCAACCATATATTATGCTACATATGTTACTTGAACATGGATTAATCACACTACCTATAGTATGAACAAATCTATTATTAGGTTATTATGGCAAGATGGTCACCCATTTTGTCTATTTCATACAATCATAGGACATGATATAAACTCATGTACAACTTTACAATAGAGATTGGATTAACTACAAGTTTAGGGTACTATTTATATTACATCACCACTAGCACCAGTTCTACCACTTCTACCAAAACTATCTACTACTAGAGCTAAATGTCCTAGAGGAGATTCAACATCTTCACCAGCATAACAACATTTAGTTCACCTTTAATAAGATGACACCATTATGAGTGATAGATCTTTGATTACACAAAAAGAATAAATCTTGCTAACACTTAAGGAGATAGCCACCATGTATATAGAATCTATGGCATATGATGATACTTATAATGATGATCTTGATGTATTTGATGATGGCCATGATCCCTTCATCTATCTCTATCCCTAGTGGGCTCCATCCTTAAACCTTTTTCCCCCTCCAACCTAGTATTTTACATCATTTGTGTACATATTGCTTCATCTATATTCTTGTACATAGTTTCCTTTCAACTTACTTATACATAATTTTTCAAAATTACTTATACATAGTCTCCTTATGATTGATTGTATATAGCTTATTTCAAAAATATGAAAAACAATATAATAGGTCAAAATACATAAAAATTCAAATAATTCAAAATATAGAAACATTCAAATAAATCAAAAACACCAAAAATAATTCAACTGTATGCATCATCCATGCTTTACATTTCTTACTACCATGCTAGACTCTCATTTTGATATTCTATGTTATTGATTGTCAATTTATCTATATTAACATGTTTCATTTGATCTTATTTGAGTGTGTGTATTGTCACCTGTATCCTTGATTACTTCACTCTAATCATTGAGGGGGCATCCTACTTCTACATTTAAAACATACATCGATATATCTACCTACTAGGGGAATATTTTACATGACTACACCATCTAGGTTATGTCATTCATACACCACACACTCTAGTTATCATGATGATATACATTACTTCCTAGCTTACATAGATTACTCTATCAATACTCACTATTATATAGCACTTGTGTATTTCTTTGCATCTACCTAGTCTTGTACTATATGTTTTGCATACTTTCACTTCTTGCTTTGATTATTTAAATGTGATTGTATTTCTAGTATTTACATGTCTTCCTTTCTTGCTTTACGTAGCTAGATGTGATTGAATTTATTAGTTCCTATTTTATCTCTTATGTGTGCCTTAGGACATTTTCCAATGTCCTTTGCTTCTATTCTTATGTGTGTCTTAGGACATTTACCAATGTCCTTTACTTCTCTTCTTGTGTGTGCCTTAGGACATTTGCTAATGTCCTTTATTTTTACTCTTCTATGTGCCTATGGCCCTCATGCTAACATTGTTTGTTCTAAATTATATGTGTATGTGGAATTTAAACATGCCCTATATGCTTGATTCATAATTTGAGTGACATGTTCCCATGTCCCTTGTTTGTTTATCCCCTTCACCACTTTTATATGTTTCTTGTTTCTTACCTTTCATGCTTGTTTGCTTGTTTCTTCTGATTGTTTGTAATGCCATGATCCACATTATGCATTATCTTATTTTCTTGTATGCCATGATGGGAATCATGTTCCATCCCTCCTTAATAACTAACAACTAACATTGCCTATTTCAATTCAGTATACTACACATGTTATTACATTGTTACATCTATCTAGGCATATTTGTGTTAATCTAACAATCTACAATACAAACTATGCTATATGTTGAGATATATTTTTGATTATAAATTCGATATCATGTATTTCATAGCATAACACACTTGCAGGGATCTTTCTTCTAAGGGCAGTCATTACAAGGTTTTTATTCCTACCCTCAGAAGAGGGGGAAATAAATAGGGGTTTTATCATAGAGATTAGAGCCTTCTACTAGTTAAAAAATAAATTTTTAGAACACTCAAAATAGCAAATAGAACCCAAACTAGCCAAAACAAACTAGAGACATAGTGATGAATATAGAATAGTAATCAAAAACCATAAAAGACAAGAATTCCATAATTGGACTACAAAATCAAATAATAAACTGTCTTATTTTTGATACTCGCGTATAGATAGCAGAAACCCCAAATTTTTAAGAAATAGATAGAATCCAGATATATGGGGCATCATGCATAACATTATGTCTCTCACTTCTAAATTCAAATTAGGTAGTTGGTATAAATTCCAAATCATAATCCATGTTATAGACACCAATGATTAGGGAAATGTGCATGACACATTTTCTTTCTTTTATTTTTAGTTCATTGTATTACCCATGTATTCTCAGTAGTCATGTGCCTTATTCCATCTCTAGGTGGTTGACATAATTTTAGAGTGGCTTTCATACAATCCTAATCTCCACTTTTTAGAGTGGCCAAGATTGGCCTAGTTCTTAATACACATTCATCTATCCATGCCACATTATCAGATTATAAAGCATGTAGGAGTTTCAAGTGCCATCTCACATGACATACATTCATACCGACATTATTTTATAGCTTCACTTAGTGGGAAATGATGGAGCCAAAGGACTAGATAGCCTTTGTATGATTGATACACCTACTTAGAGGGATTGGACACATATTCCAAACATTGATTAACACAATCATGATAACATAGCTTCACTACATAGTGGGTGATGATGGAGAAAAAGGGCCAATCTTTACATTATTGATCCACTCTAAAGGAATTGATCACTCAATCTATTCATGATATTACTCTTGGTACAATACATACCCAACATCACTCAACATCATAATAATTTGTGTATTGGTTCACAATCAAAGTGAGGTGTACTCATTCCTTTCTCTTCCTATCTCTTTTACCCAAATTTTATACATTCTTATTTTAGACATAGTGTGTCTAGTAAGAATTTATCTAATCTTTATTTTCTCTTTTAGATTCACACTTCATGATGTGCTCTCTATGCACACTCAGCATCACACAGCTTCATGGGATTTACCCTTGCAAGTAAGTTTAGGTATGCTTTTTATTTTTCCTTTATCCTATTATTTCACTTTGCTACATCACTAGAATAAAAGGGGAAATATGGTCATATAAAATTTCAAATTTTGTAATTTGAGTGTGGCTTGTGACACCTAATTTGTAGGTCCTTATTGCATGCTCTTGTGACCCTTGTAGACACATTTTTCTCATTTTTGGTCATCTATAGGCTTCTAAACATTCATTTTAGCTCAACCAGACTCTATTTCCTATGATAATCCTATCCCCTAGGTCATAATCCTATAGGATAGGAGAGTCATACCTAGAATATAGTGTCAGACCTTAGGGTGTCACATTTTTAGTGATCCTATCTAATTGTAATTTGAGCCCAAATGATCATTTTGATTCAATTTCTATCATTTATCATGTCAACCTAGTGTAAATACATTTAACTCATGACTAATATTTCCCTATAAAATCCCATTTAAATTTCATTTATAAAGGGAGGTGACAAATCTTATAAAGCAAGTAAGAATAAAAATAAACAACTAAGGCAATCTTCCCTATTCTCTACATACAATCACCAAATATAGCTGTAAACATATTCAAAATCTCACACCAGTCCCCAACCACCTCAAGCACTCTTGATTTATCATTTTTACATTTACATAACACTATTATGTAAATCACATTAAGTGGGAGAAGTACATAAGGCTTGGATCCTCTTCAAAGTATTGGTATGTAGGTAGCGTGCCCACACAAGGGGTGTGGATCACACATTCAATGCATCTTACACACACTAAAACCCCATTTTTCAAGTGATTAAAATTCCATTTATCAATCATTATGGATGGTTAGGGTTTTAAATATTAAAACACCTCTATAGTGAGCTTTGTCAACATTTAACACCTAAAATTTCATAGGCAGGGTCACACAAGAATAGCACAAGGAACCCTAAAAAATTATGTATCTTTGAGTAGTTTGGACAATAGAGACAAAAGAGGAGAACAATGTTAGACCCCAAAGTTTCCTATTTTTGGTGGTCCTATCCTTTCATCGAATGAAAGCTAGATTATGATTAGTAACACTTTCTTAGTCTTGCATGGCTAGTTTTTAAACCCTGTAATAGTTGTTTTAACCTATTTTAAGCTAAGTTATATTTCTCCTAATTTATTAATATTTTTAGAAAGGTAAACAAGATAGATAAATTATACAATTAAAGACTATAATTATTGAAATATTATTTACTGATTTAAATCTAGAACCTTAACTAAAATAAGAATAAAACTCCATTATTCCCAAAATATTTAAATCATTTCTTTTGGAACTTTCATCAATATTTTCCATTTATTTCTTGAGATCCAAGAAATCATTAGAGAGTTTTTAAATGGTTCTCTATATTGAATCTAATTATCCATTTATAGGATTTTATTTTTAATTTTGGGTCATAGTTTGAATGTTGGTGTTATTTATAGGCACTAGTGCTTGATTGATATTGTTCTAGGGATGTGCTCCAGAATTCACTTGGTTGAATAATCCTAGCTAATGGTTGGGTGTAGCATAGCTTAATGAAAAATAGTTAATTATTATAACTTGATTTAATTTAGGTAGATTTTGATTCATATTGGGTATGACATTTATAGTAGGTAACATTTGGTCATTTTTTGGTATAACAAAGGTAGGATGTCTTTATAGGTGTATTTGTTCATCAATATGGATGGAAGGATATACATCTTTTGGAAATTTACATTAAATGTTATAATTGGTTTCTTTATGTCCCTTTTAAGGGTGGTGAACTATTGATACACAACTCATGGGCTTACTACCCTACCAAATTGGGCAATAAAAGTATCATTAAATTGATCCCATCACATGATGGAATCTTCCAGCAAGTTAAGGAACTAATAATAAGCTACATCTTGGAATGTAAATTAAAAAAGGTGGCTAGCCACATCCTCATTAATTAAATTAAGTAGCCTCAAAGATGCCTTAAATTACTTTATATACTCTTCATTTGTTATTATACTAGTAGGGGTGAAGAGATCTCATAAATATCTAGATTATTTACCAAACTTATACGAATGAACACTAACCTTGATAGAATCCTTTAAAGAATGAAAAGATTCATACAAAAAATATAGATATTTAGTATTATTTAAAAATATTTGTGTACTTTGAAATAATTATGCATATATTTAACAAAGTACATAATAATTTCACCAAGATGCATAAAACTAATTACATATTATCCTCCTTCTAGAACCAACTTGTCCCTTCCTATTGATGCACTTAATGTGCTCCTTATGTCTCTAGGTAATGTGGGGGACATAATAAACTCAATTTTAAGTCCTAGAAGACTTGGGTCTTGAGTTTTTTACACAAATAATACTAAAAATAGCAAAATAGCAAATATATGGCCACCACTTACAAGTTTTCAAGCAAACCCTACTGTAGAGACAACATATTATACACAGTGACACTCTATTTCTTATTAATCTTTGTGAAATTACTCTAAACTTTGATAACTATTACCTAAGCATAAACAAACCATGAATATTTATAGAACAAAATAAACTAATGTGATTCATGAGGGAGATCTAAAGGTGATCAGGGTAGGACAAAAAAAAGTTTGCTTCAAATGGTTAAAGGTGTCATTCTTCTAACCTCTATGACAATAACATTTAAAAATAGAATTCACCAATCCTAGTTTAATACTCAAAGCCAAATAAATGTATTTGAGACTTTAAAGGAAAGGATATTCATAAAAATCATGTGCTTCATGAAAGATACTTATTCACATTAGATTGCATGAGCACATTCAGCTATAAATAAGATGAAAATAGATCACATAAACCAATAAATTTGTTATCCTAGTGTTAAATCAAACAAATAGTTGCATACATTGATATTATTACTATATTAGTCATTATAAAAGAAACTATTAATTCTCTAAAATCATGAGAAGAAAAAATTAAAAAACACCCAACAAAGTATTTAGATATTCTCATGAATTCTTAGCTCTTTTACATTATTTCTATAGCAATTATTCCTTTTCCAATGAGAATGAGGGGAAAAACACCTATATATAGGCCTAAAAATTCCTATGCAAGTTCAAGTGGGCCCATTAAATATTCCCAAATACAACCAAGTGGATTTTAGCTTTTGAATAACAATAACTAAAAATGCCATGCATTACAAGGGAGTATGCCAAATTTGAACTTATATATATATATATATATATATATATATATATATATATATATATATATATATATATATATATATATATATATATATATATATATATATATATATAATAACCCTCAAGGCCTTAGAGGAGGTTGTTGAGTTATTTGTTGTTGTCACCTTTGTTTCTCTTCCTCACCCCTCATCTAAAATTTAGCACATACTAAGTAGTCCTGGTCAATTTTACTAAAATCTAAGATCATAAGCTAAAATAGATCAAGCATTTCTTGAATAAGCTTACCATGCTCCACATGTATAGGTCTCAACATTTCTTAAATAGCCTCAACTCTCTCTAGCCTTTAGTCAAAAAAAGCCACAATGTTCATCACTTCAATGGTAGTCATATCACTTGATATGTCTTGTTATAATTTTGTAATAATTTATTTCATTTGAGCCCTAAACTGCTAGTCATTCATAAATCTACCATCAGGTTTGGTCACCCTAGTGACCATAACATCCTTTATTGATAGGGTTTTCTTGAACTCTATCTTTTATAAGGATTCAATTACATCCTTAACTTGTTATATCCATCTTTTCAATATCCTCCTTTTTTTCATCATTATAGTCTATGTCGGGATGATTTATTCAAGTAGCCATATCTTAAGGTCTGAGAACTTTTTGTTTCTTATAACTCTAGCCAAGTATACTAACTTGGCATCATAGAGTGAAAGTTTTTGGAATGACCATATTAAACTATAGAGTCTAATCCTCTTACCTTCTCTTCATGACCTTTTATAAACTAAAGACATTTATGACTACATATATTACTTAGACTATAATATTCTCTTGTACTATAGGCAATGTTTGTTCCCTCAATCTCTTCATCTCCTGCTACATACCTTTAATTAAGGCCACTATGTATTTTTCATTGGCTTGGACCATGAACACAGAGTCCTCTACATACTCATATAATTCACCTAGGCCAGCCTTACTATTCTTTGTTAAAGTGAAGAGGTAATTTTAACTTTCATGAGACACAATTGAGCCAAATTGGGGGTGTTTAACCTACCTCCTCACCACTCTTTTCATGGTACTTGTAGTAACATAAAATTTCATGCCTATCTATGGTGTAGAGAGGACTACTTGAGGTCTCTCTTGCCTTGCTTCTAGTATAATATTTATGATCTAATTAGGATAATAATAAGCATTAGATTTGTTGGAGGTGGTGTAACTAAGGTAGAGGCCAAAGATACAACATGAATGTGTAGTAAGTTTATTGGGTCTATCTTTTCAAGTGTCCAAAATAGAGTTATTATAGGTTCCATATTTAAAATAAATGAAGGTAATTTTGGGGGCACACTCACCTTTACAGTCAAGAAACATTGAATGGGGATGTAAGCAAAGGTGTCTTTAGAAAGGTGGATTTTTTTTAAATGGATCTTAATGGCCTTGTTGATACAAGGGATCCAATAATAAGTGCTACACTAGTCATTAATTCCTAAGAAGAAGTGGAAATAATAGTATAACTAGTACTAATGCCTGATGAAGATGTAATATTTTTAGTGGCATGAGAAATGAAATGGGGGATGAAAAATCCCAAGGAACCACTAGCTTAGCCCATGCTAGTATTAACTAAATATTGATCAGTGGTAGTTAAATTTGTTGATGATCTTAAAGCCAATGGAGGAATAATGGTAGGAGGATAAAATATAGAAGAAGAAGTAAAATAAGATATACTTGTAACTAAAAAAGAATGCATTGGTGAGGTACCTACATTGGGAGCTTTTAATCCAAGGGTATCCTATGGTATGCTTGTGGAAATAATAGTAGTAGATGGATCCATTCTTGGAGGAGTAGTTGCTTATTTTAGAGGGTCTACAATCAATTGAGAAGCTATTGGAGGGGTTATTACTCCTTTTATAGTGGATTAGGCTTCCTTTTCCTCTTGTAGACTTTTTAAATGTTTCCACCAGCCAATGCCTACACTTCTTCCATGGAGAGCTCAATACCTTGTTCCAATTCCTCAAGATCAATATAAGTAGGGTTAGGTTAACCTAGGATTTTTATAACAACTTCCATAGTAGATGCAAATATTATTTTGGGCCCTTGGGAGGGGCCAAGTTAATGGCTAGATCCTCCTTGATCAAATCTTGGAGGTAATTCTTGAATGCTTGAAGTGGTAAGTTATAGAGGTTTGTTTGGCTTATTCCTAATAGGAGGAACACTATATTTATCTTATTCATCTTTCCCTTCCTCATAGTCAACATCAAACATGTCCCATGTGCTTGTGGTGGCTGAGACTTAGTAATATAATGCTTTTCCTTCTCCCTATCTAGTCTCATTTCCAATTCAATGTTCTTCATTAATGCATTATAGTGTATTACCTCATCATTCAGAGCATCTCTATATATCCACTCATGGAATTGTTCTTGATGATTGTATTCCATTTCTACATCTTTCTTGAATTTGAAAAGATGTTTGGCAATGAAATTATTGGGATCCCATAGTATAAAGTTAGCTTTAGGTAATAGATATGAATCCTTATGCCTATCAACTATAATAATATCATGCCATATGGTAATCTTGTTCCTCCCTAATTTGTAAGGAACCTTATGGGGATCATTTTCTTCTTTTCCTTGAATATTCCATCAAATCCATCTAAAAGTTGATAAGCCATTTATTATTCATCTAGCTTCATTGGCACAAACTTTTATAGTCAAAGAGGGGTCACCATCACTCCTATTCTGATAACCATGCAATTTGGGTATAATCGGTAGCTACCCATATATCTCAAGGTTTTCATGATTTTTGGGGAAAGCCTCTGTATCTCACATTCATTGATCCAATAGTAGACCATTGGGTAGAACTTTTTTACAATCACTCTTATATTGTGTCTAAATATATGAATATGCATTAAAAAAAAGAGTTAGGGCACAACCTCTGAGCACTTAAAAGACCATGAATTTTGACCCAATTGAGCAGTTGCATAGATTTCATCTAATAATTATCTCATCATAAAGAAGGGGGGATTGTTATTACAAGTGTCATGTATTACAAATACCAAGTTATTGTTAATAAATTCCCCAAGTGGGGGAATCTGTTGGTCTTCTAGGATTATTTATAGCAATCAAATAGTCCTTATGTCCACATAAGAAATGTGTGGATTACCAAATATTACATTTAGGAGGGCTAGGCCAATTTTGACACCCTATCTAAATTATTAAATGGGCAAGTTTCTTTTATCATCCATGAAAATAGTTTTCATTGGGTCAGTCACCCATGAAGCTAAGACCTTCCTTGAGGAGTGAACTTTATACTAGTTGTCAATTATGACCTAGTTATATTCTATCTATGGTGAGGGAAGGTCATAGTATTTTTTAAATCTTGAAAATGATATGAAAGGAGTAGGGATCCCTTGGGACACCTATTTAATCATCCCATCTTTACACTTTAATCTCCCACAAATACTATAAATTAGGTCAGCACATGGCATGACCTTTCACTTATCTACAACCTTTTGGAGAATGGATACATTAATGGAAAGGATATCATAATCTAGTTACATTATATAAGACATGGTTTCATTATCATCAATAACCCTAGATGCTTATACAATAAAATAAATGCTACTGTAATTCAAGTCCCCAAATGTTATGGCCTCAAAAATAAATTTAATATCTTTAATGATGATTGAAGTACCATTTTGAAATATAAATTCTTCATTCTCAAAGGAACTAATTTTACCTAGATTAAAATTACCTATATATGCCATCTTTTACAATACTTTAGGTAGTAATCAATGTCTTTTTATATCCTTCTACAATTCTCAAGCTCGGATAATGGTGGTAAAGAGTGCAATTTATTAATGACTTGAGATTTCTTGAAGTATTAAAGTGTAGAAAATAGAGAAAGAAAATGTTTATATATTTGAAATGTAAATAATAATAGATTTGATTATTTTATCCTTTTGAATGATCACTCTGATTAATGCAATGTTGATGGTGATCTTGGTTCATGCCATATTAATGGAAATATTATAAACCTTTCATACATTTGAAATAGCCTTAAACTATTTCTTTTAGTAATTAATTACACTAGAATTCAATTTAGTTGTAATTTGAATTTGATTTTTCACCAATTTTAGTTTTAAATCTAAATATTTCTACCTTTAGATATCTAACTTCCACATCAAATCTATCTAAGTACTTGTGTGACATGAATATGACTAAGCTACCTAGTTGGATTCAAATTTGAACACATGGCACCTTTTGATTGCCTCACAGACTCTCACAATACAAATTTACATGATGACTCATCCATATCTCACCACATGGTATCTTCCAATTTAAATCAAGATCTTGAGTGGTGTTATTCAATTGTGATTGGTCATAAGAATGCCATGTATCACTCTCATAGGCAATCATAGATTTTCTTGTTAGGTGTCTCTCTTGAGAGGCTTTTGGATAACTATTGACCATTTAGTTTTAATTAGATGGCTCAGGTGGAGACACACATCCCTCTCAAAGGTGATCTCGTGGATCTCAGATAGAAACAACATAGGAATGATATGTGTCATCATTGCATAAGCCCAATGGGGACATGCATCATTATTGTAGGCTATTATTTGTTCTTATTCCAAGTGTCATTCTTTGAAGGTACCTTAGACAATTATATATCATCAAACCTTGATTGTATGGATCAAGTGTAGCTACGTGTCTGACTTATGATCTTTCATGAGCTTTAGATTGATGTAAAATGGTCACCTTGGATGAAATCAAGTGGGACATACATTACCTCAAAAATCACCATGGGTCTGGCTAGTTACCATTGAGACATGTTGTGATATCTTATAGGAAATCATATTATGGTGGTATGCATGAGAGATGTGTGGTCGATTAGATTGGATGGATTCTCTTATGGAGGATAATATCCTAACACGTAGACATAAGATTTGAATTCCAATGGTTACCTTCTTGTGAGCCCTCTAGATGATGCCACATAACTCATATACATGGTAGATTTGTTCCAGGTGTCTTATGCGGGATGTGATGGATCCTTACGGTGTTAAAAGTCCTAGTGAGGTGTGCATCTATCCTTTTAGGCCATAGTCTAAAATTTGACATCCCATGAGCCATTATAAATTATAACTTTAATTTGACATCCTGCAAGGTCAAGTGATAAACTAAGTTACCTTTCTTGAAGATGTTATTGGCTATCTTAGGAAAATTTAAACAAGTCTAAACTAAAACTTTGCAATAATATTCCTTAAACACAACATAGTGTTAATTTAATAAAACCTAGTGAATTATATTGTGTTTATGTATATTAAAGAGTCAGGTCACACTTCTTTAGCAAAATGATGTCTTCTTACCATTGAACCATCCATGGTCAATAATTCATTACTGAATAAAACTTGAATAATAATTGTAATGATTTGAATATTTCTAAGTATCAATTCTTATTGCAAAATGAATGATTAACCAAAATTTCTAGAAATATAAGTATTGGTAATTTAATTGATTCTCCTATATTTAAATAATCTATTATTCTTAGCATGTTGGGCACTTTTAGAAATTTAAGAAAGGAGGTTCCCCATTCTGAGAATAGGTGAACGTTGATCATCAACACTAACTATCCATGATTAAAATTAAATCTAACTAAACAACCATTATAATTAACTAAGTGTGCATCATAAATAATATAAACATAACATTAATCCATCCATCACATCATCAGATACATATAAAATAACATATAAAACTCATTTTTTTCATAAACATTATCCTTCATCATCACATAATCAATCCACACAATCGATTAACTCTTTGATTTATGATTGCACATCTAAACAATCAATCAAATTTAATGTCATTGATTTATCAAGATATATTATTCTTAATCTAATCACTCACATACATTATTTCTTAGGGAACATCAAATCTCATATATTTATTGGGATATATAATTCCTAATCCAACCCCTTTACATATATCATTCTTTATGGAAAATTTAAAAAAAAAATTAAAGCATGAAATACTTAGATAAAGTGTGTTAGTATAATCCAACCATAAATTCCACTAAAACATATATATATATATATATATATATATATAATCATCATACTCAGTTATCAAGAGTACACCCAATATTCATTCATCCATTTTCACCATTATTCCAATTTTGAGAGCCTATCCATGTCATTCCTCCCCACATACTCTCTTGAGAGGGAATCCACCGAACCACCTAACCAATTATGCCACTAGGTGAATATTTTTACATGTGTTTCTTATTTTTATACATTATTTGAAGTGTCACTACTTATTCTAGTCCCATCACCTTTTCAAAGAGGGGAAAATTTAAACACCCTAATTATACCACCTTATTGTCATCATTAATCTACTATCATCAATTTTCATCATTCACCATTTACCCTTACTAACCCATCCATTATTGAATATTTAGATTAAAATCACCTTAATTATTACATGACCCCATCGTATTCTATATAATCCCTCTAACATTACACTTTTATTTATTAATTAATATTATTTAGTTAATTAGGCACTAATTAACTGACAAAAATTAAAATGAATAAATCAATCAATATCCACCTCATTAAACCTCTCTAACTAACTCATTTATTCATTCAACCACCTCATTTACCTATTCATCCTTCTCAACAAACTCATTCAAACCATTTAACCCAGTCAAAAAAGTCATCAACCAACTTCCTCCACTTCCTCAACCAACTCATAAATGTTAGAACATTTAATGTCCAAGTGGGCTAATTTAAACCTGTAACATAATTTGGTTTATTATTAAATAATAATAATTTATTATTTATTAAACACATGGTGAAAACTTCATGTAAATAAATAATAAAATATTTTGATTTATTATTAACCAATTAAATTAAATTATTCTTAGGAAGGATGGAACCATTGGTTAAAATGGTCACCTCCCCTCACATTTAGAGTTTAACTCCTATTGTATTTTTCACTGTGAACGTACTCTATGAATTTAATATTTATGCATGGTAAATATTTAAAAGGTTTTATGAAGGCTTGTGTGAATAAGTGAGAAGGAAAGGCTTTGTATTGGGGTGTGTAGTTTCTCAATTTATTGAATATAATATTCATGGGTTTTTTTACATCTTGGAGGTTTTCTCACTTTAAAATCTTGTGTACTATGTCAATTTGGTGTGCTCTTTGCCATCATTTATTCATCTAGATCTAATATATATTTTATATTCTATTGATTTTATCATAGAATCAGAGCAATGAGATGATTGGGTGATTGGAAAGAGTTTTTTGCTGGAATATTGAAAGTTTTGTCAAACTAAATTTCTATTTATTTGAGTCTAGTATGATATTTTTTTATGGTTTTGGAGGCATACCATTTTTTTTCTAGATCATTCTTTTCTCTATAGATCTTTGAAGCTTAGCATTAGGTGTTCTAAGACTTCCATAAATCATCTAAAGTAACAATAAATCATCATCAAACCTCTCTTTGGCACCATTTTCATAGAAGTGCCATAACCAGTCCAAGAAAACTCAAAAATTTGATTTTTTAGTCAAAATTTAATTTTGTAAATTCCTTCATCGCTAAAAAAATTATAAAATATTGGAACAAATTTCAAGATTTTTGAGTTCTTGTAAAAGTTTATAAACTCAACCAATAATTTATAGGTGCACTATACTTCAGCCTAGGTAATTTAAAATTTTGAATTCTTTATAAAATATATATATATTTTTAGGGTCTAGTTGTGTTTATCAAACAAAAATAAAAGGGTTACTAAATTTTAAAGTAAATTTGAGCCCTATACAAGGAGATCTAAGTTCTTTAAATTCTATAGGGGAGCCATTATGAAGCTACAGGTATGGAGCTTATGTTATATAGCTTTACAAATTATTTATTAAATAATTTTTCTTTAAACATCAAATTATCTGCATAGACTTATGGCCCCCACTTTTTTTTTGTCTTTTACTCTAAAAATTCAAAAATAATGTAATTGTTATTTAATGGTAATTTTACATGTATAATAGATATAAATTTATATTTTTTATTATTAGAATTCAAATAAAAATAAATAAATATCAATTAATAGATGTAAATGTAAAATTAATTCATAGATGAGTTAGTGATCCTAATTTTATCAAAACTTACAACTAAGAGAATCTCAAGTTCAAAACCCTTTAAAAACATTCCTTTTTGATATTCTTGGTTGTCTTGGTCAAATTAATTGAAATCTAATTTAAATTGAATTCCATTTTTTTGGTTTGCATGCCAACATTTTAGGTATCTAAACCCTAATTTCCCTATCAACTTGTTTTGTCTTTTGACGTAGTGAATATTTTGATAAATATAGTCATGTAACTAGTATATCTATAGGTTTTTATACATTTAAGACATATCTACATGGTTCATTTTATGTTTTAAAACTTCTTACTATTAGTTTTATAACTTTTTGTAATAATAGTGTTTAGGTGGTCGTTCTAAGAGTGACTCTTTCAACACCTAGTTTTGTGCAACTCTAAATATTTTTTTTGCATTATTTGAAATATAAATTGTATAATTAAGTATAGTTTCACTTGTGATTTAGTTTATTTTACAATCATTAAAAAGGTTATTTTTCTTAAAATTGTTCTTACATTAGTATTTTTTTGTGACACTTGTAACACCTATTTTATCACAATATTTCATAATTTTTTACTTTGTCTAGAATTAAATTAAATAATTATTATGTGTTTACATGTTTAAATTTTTTTTAATATCAAATTAGTTTAAAATTAACACTAAACATTTCTTTTTAAGCATTTGTTTAATGTCCTATTTAAAGGGAAGTTATGGCTTTGCCTCATTTTTTCTTAGATAAATCTTAAATGTTTAATGGAAATAACTATAATATATGTAAAATTCATGTTAAAGATGAATTTATGACCTAAAATTTATGAAATATTATCATTGGTATTTAAAAAGTCCTTTTAGATGACATATGACCCTTGAGCTTACCAATGCATTTGAATAAAAATCGTAGGAAGCTATATCTATTATCTTAAAGAGTGTTAAGGATGAATTCCTTCTCCATATTGGTAATTAGTAATCTCATAGTGATTTTTGGAAACTCCTTGAATCCATACATGAAGGCACTCATCTCTTGAATATTATTAAGTTAATATTTGAATTACTAACTACACCTATGAAAGGTGATGAGAAAGTTATGAATTTTCTTGCTAAAATTAAAAACATTAAACATAAATTAAATGGATGTATTTGTAATTTTATTTAGGATAAATTACTTTATTTTATCATTTAGTTAAATATTCATGAAAATTTTAGAAAAAATATTTTAGTTTTGAATTATAAGTATCAAACTGAGCAAGATATCCCTAACCTTACCACCTTATCTTCTCTCCTAATTCAAGAAGAGCATGTTACGAAAAAAATTATTCTAAAGAGAATGCCACTTAGGCACTCCTCACATTAAATAATATTTTTAATAATAGTAAAAATAAAAATCTAACGTTAATTCTGCTAAGGCAAATATAATAATAATAAATATAGTAATGAAAACATAAACCTAATTTTTATTGCAATTGGTATGGTAAATTTGGTTATATGAGGGAAACCTATTATAAAAATAAAGATAACAAATAAAAATCAAACTTCTAAAAATAACAAAGGAAAGAAATATGATCAAAACAAGTAGAAGAATCAAAACCTTATTCAAAATAACAATTAGGATTCAAATGTTATTACTTTATATGTTGTTTTATTTGCTTCAAATTAAAATGAGTGACTTTTAGATAGTAGTGTATCATATGATATGAATTTCTTATCTAATATTATATGTTATTATAGATATATCTCTGAAATAATTTACTTAGGAGATAATTCTTTTTTAGAAACAACTAAATAGGGAAAAACAATGTTTTCAAATGTTACTGTAAATGGTGTTTTCCATGTACCTAAGCTTAAAAATAATTTTCTATCTTGTTCTCAACTTACAAATAATAATTTCATTATAACCTTAATTAAAGATAGTTGGTTCATTATAAATCAATCTTGTTCCTTGACTGTTCAAGGTATTCAAAACAATGGCTTATATATCTTTTCTCTCTCTTATACATGTTTTATTTCATCGCATAGTATGAATGAATCTCAATTATGGAATAAAATATTAGAAAATTTTAATTTAAACTTTTATATAATATTTTTGAAAATAATATTTTTATTGTACTTCTTTCTATCCCCTCTCATCATGAAACTTATGAAGGTGTCTTATGTGGTAAGCAACATACTAACCACTTCACAAGAATCATGATGCAAATTACTCATATCCTTTAAATTTGATTCATGGTGATGTTGTAGGACCTCTTGAAGTTGTATATATTAATGGTTTTTTATATTCTATTAATTTTATTAATGGTTACACTAGAATGATCTAGACTTTTTTCACTAAAAATAAATTTGATGTTTTATCTAAATTCAAATAATTTAAGTCTAGTGTTGAAAATGCATATAATTTTGTATTAAGAAACTAAGAAATAATCATGGTGTTGAATATGTTAGTAAAGAGTTTTATTCTTTTTTTCATAAGTTCTAGTATTGAAAGGGAACTAACATCTCGCTATTCCCATCAATAAAATGGTATTGCTGAAGGGGAAAACTGCACCATCATAGAAATGAATAGAAAAATGTTATAATTTACAAATGTTCCTAGGTTTTTATGGGTTAAATCCATGAATACTATTATGCATATTATAAATAGAGTCCCTACCAAATCCTTGCATCGATCTATCCCTTTATAAATATAGATTAAAAATAAACCTAGTGTGGCTCATCTCAAGATCTTTGGTACTCCTGCTTCTATCTTTATTCTTAAAGTTAAAAGAAAGAAGCTTGATACCACTTATTATTATTTAATTTTTTTAGGTTATGAAGGTAAGAAAAAGTTTTGATAGTGTATGATTCTTATAAATTTTAGATCATTAAGATTATGAAAGTTCTTATTCTTGAAAAATCTTTTTATGAGCCCTTTATAAATCCTCCTTAGTGTTCTTCTATTGATGAACCTAACTCTCATGTTTCTCCTTGTGATGAAATGGATGCCATTGAGTAATTATATTTAACTTTGGATAACTTAGAGTATGAGGAACACCCTATATTTCATGTTCAATTTAAAATACCTAAATAGGTAGAATCCCTAATTTAATCTTCTAATGTTGATAACATTAATAAATTAACTATGTGTCAATATTATTATCATACATTAATGACTATGTATGCATGTGAACCTCAATCATTTTAGGAAGCCACTGAAGATGATATATGAAATGTTACTATGCAAGATAAATATAACACCTTAATTGAAAATCAGACTTATGATCTTGTCCATCCTTCACCTAAAATGCATATTATGGGTTGTAGGTGGATTTATAAGATAAAATATAATTCAATTCATAAAATTGACAAGTTTAAATCTAGATTAGTTGTTCGCGGGTTTACTCAAAAACCTAGGATTGACTATGTTGAAATCTTTGCTCCTGTAGTAAAAATGAATATTGTTAGACTTCTTATTGCTCTTTCAGCCTAAAATAGTTGAGGTGTGCATGAAATATATTTTAATAATGCATTTTTAAATGGTGATTTAGAATTAAAAATCTACATGAATCAGCCTAAAGGTTTGACTAATCCTAATAGAGAACATTATGTATGCAAGTTAAAAAAATATTTGTGTGGTTTAAAACAAGATCCTCAAGCTTGGTATTCTAAAATTACTTTTTTTTTCAAAAAATTAGGTTTAAATAACTACTACTCAAATAATAATCTCTTTGTTAAAGTATAAAATGGTCATTTGAATCTAATTGTATGTTATGTTAATTATTTGTTGATTATTGGTGATATATCTAGTTTAATTCATAAATATAAGGATAAACTAGGTCAAATGTTTGAAATGGATTACTTAGGAATTATACATCATTTTTTAAGAATGATTTTATTTTAGGATAAAAATTTAATTGTTGTATCACAATCTTAGTATGTACATAATCTTCTTGTTAAATCTAACATGCTTGATTGTAAATCTACTTCCACTCCTATTTAAGTTGATATTAAACTTAATCCTAAACCTGTAACTAAAAAAACTAATCCTAATTTATATAGATAGTTTTTGGTAGTTTTATTTATCTAACCATTATTAGGTCAGATATTTTATATGTTGTTTGTGTTACTTCTAGATTTATGCAGGATCCATATTTAGATCATTGGATTTTAGCTAAATGAATTCCTCATTATATCAAAGGAATAATTAATTTTTTTATTTTATTCTTCCATTGATAATACTAAATTATATGGTTATTATAATGCTAACCATGATAGTGATACTATAGATCACAAATATAATTCTTGATATGTGTTTAATTTTAGTGCAAGTGTTATCACTTAGAGCAGTAAGAAACAACCTATTGTCTCTATCTCTTCTATTAAAGCAGATTACAAAAGTGCTATGGAAGATACCAAAGAATCCATTTGGATATGAAGGTTATTAGGAGAAATTTATTTAGATGTTTTTCATAGTACCATCCTTCATTGTGATTACTAAAGCTATATAGCTCTGATAAAAAATCTACTGTAACCCTAAATAAATAAACATATTGAATTTCATGTGCATTTTATCCAAGATAAAGTCCTCAATGGTGGTATTGATTTTTAGTTATATCCCATAGATGAACAAGTGGTATATTATGTATATGCTTGATTGTAAATCTACTTCCACTCCTATTTAAGTTGATAGTAAACTTAATCCTAAACATGTAACTTAAAAAATTAACCCTAATTTATATAGATAGTTTTTGGTAGTTTTATTTATCTAACCATTATTAGGTCAGATATTTTATATGTTGTTTGTGTTACTTCTAGATTTATGCAGGATCCATATTTAGATCATTGGATTTTAGCTAAATGAATTCCTCATTATATCAAAGGAATAATTAATTTTTTTATTTTATTCTTCCATTGATAATACTAAATTATATGGTTATTATAATGCTAACCATGATAGTGATACTATAGATCACAAATAAAATTCTTGATATGTGTTTAATTTTAGTGCAAGTGTTATCACTTAGAGCAGCAAGAAACAACCTATTGTCTCTATCTCTTCTATTAAAGTAGATTACAAAGTGCTATGGAAGATACCAAAGAATCCATTTGGATATGAAGGTTATTAGGAGAAATTTATTTGGATGTTTTTCATAGTACCATCCTTCATTGTGATAGCTAAAGCTATATAGCTCTGATAAAAAATCTACTGTAACACTAAATAAATAAACATATTGAATTTCATGTGCATTTTATCCAAGATAAAGTCCTCAATGGTGGTATTGATTTTTAGTTATATCCCATAGATGAACAAGTGGGGTATATATATATATATATATATATATATATATATATATATATATATATATATATATATATATATATATATATATGTATATATATATATATATATGTATATATATATATATATATGTATATATATGTATATATATGTATATATATATGTATATATATATACATATATATATATATATATATACATATATATATACATACATATATATATATATATACATATATACATATATATATATACATATATATATAGACATATGTGTGTGTGTGTGTGTGTGTGTGTGTGTATTCATAAAACCACTTAGCGTTACCAACTTTTGTTAGTTTATTGAAATGTTAGGCCTCTCAAAGTTTCCATTAAGGGGAGTGTGTATGGCAATGCCACTTCTTAATGACCATGTGTTCCTTCTTCCTCTCTGTAATTGTTTTCATTTAAAATCATTGTAAACTTCATGTGGAAGTTTTACTTTTGTACCCCAATACATAAAATCATAATTTTTAATAGAGGTCTTAATGTTATAAAAGGATACAAATATACTTATATGATTATTTATTAAAAACTATGACATGTAGTCTCATGATCATGCTAGCCTAGACTTACTTTATAGTATTTTATGGATTATAATTCCCTTTGTTTCAAAAGTTCTATTTGGCATGATGAAGGTTTTTAAATCCTTCAATTGTGCACATAGTATAATTCTTGTATTAAGGTGACTATGACATTTATCCCCACTTAGAATTAAGGGGTAGTATTAAAACATTTAATGTCTAAGTGGGATAATTTAGACCCTTAGCATACTTTGGTTTATGATTAAATAATAATAATTTATTATTTATTAAAAATGAGGTAAAAACCTCATGTAAATAAATAACTAAATAATATGATTTATTATTAACTAATTAAATTAATTGATTCTCAAGAAGGATGTTCTCATTGGTTACAACAATCATCTCCCCTCACATTTATTATAAATAGGATTTTACCCCTAATTTATTTTTCACTATGAATACACTCGATGAATTTAATATTATGTGTGTAAAATATTTACAAAGGTTCTATGAAGGCTTATGTGAAGAAGTGAGAATAGAAGGCTTTGTATTGGGGTGTGGAGTTTTTCAATTTATTAAATATCATCTTCATAGGTTTTTTACCTCTTGGAGGTTTTCCCACTTTAAATTATCATGTATTGTGTCAATTTTGTGTGCTAGTTTCTATCATTTATTCATCTAGATATAATCTATATTGCATATATATATTATGTTCTATTTATTTTATCAATAAATTCCTAACTTCCTCATTAAATGCATTTAACTTGTAAACCAAATCAATTTTTTCCAAAATTAATTATTTCAAAAAAATCTTGATTTATCCTAACCATCCACCTCCATCCAAAAAATATATAAATTTACCTTCGCTCTTCCATATAATTATATATGTGATCATGAAAATTTGATATCATGCAAAGAGAAGATAAACATGAATAATCTTGTCACTAAACCATAAAATAATGAAAGGTATACACTACTGGAGTTCTTTCATATAATTTATTTAGAGTAAAAAAAATTCACAAAGCATTATAAAATCCATGTATATGAAAGAGAATCCTATATTCAATAAGTGAAGGAAACATTCTAATTTTTTCTCTTTCATTTCTTGATTAGAGGTTTATGTGAGATTTGATGTAGGAACCTGATTTGCTCCTAGTTTGTAGTTTAATCTTCAAGTTTCAACATTCACACATCCCTCATCCATTCCTAATCTTATGTAAAAATATCAACATATACCTTATCAAATGAGTCAATAGCTAATTAACTACACTTCAAAATAGTGTCCTTAGGACATCTTTACTCATAGAGTCCCTAATATGTAGCTTATAACATTCCTCCATCATATCAAACTCCCATTCAAAATATTATTGTAGGTGTATTTTATTACATTCCTCCTAAAAACATGGTATATAACACATTGAGACCATTCATTCCTCCAAATTATGTGTCAAAAAATATTCCACCAATGTATATTCCTTTCCTATAGATGTCAAACCTGGATTCATAGTCTAACCCTCTTGTACCTTATTATCACATTTTTTTGAAATACACCCAACTAGACAACTAGTTTATACCTTACTAAACTCCTTTTCAACCTTCACCTTTTCTTTTTAGTTCTTTCCCATCTTCCTCTTATCCAATACATCATATTCAAGCCCATACCACTATGTGTTTGTCAAACTTTAGTGTCATGGGGAACTATGTTAAATCTTTGAAAGAAACACTTTATCAAAACATATGAGGAGTCATTTTACTACATCCCTTAATTGAGTTCCCCAAAATTTAAGGGGAGGGAGATACTAATGCACATGCCAAGCCATACACAACTGATTTTAGAGAGATTCTACCTATGAATGGGGTAGTTGAAATTTTTTGATAAAAACCTTGAAATAATATCCCTAGACTAATATTACCACCTCCTCAAATCATTTATTCATTATTTTCAATAATTTATTGTTGAATTTGTAAAATCATTTGACATGAAAAAACTTATTGAGGACAACAAATAATAATTATTGGACATTAATCAAGAACCTAATGAACTCACTACCCATTTCATCATGAGATGGTGGCAATCCCTATACTCATCTATCAATGCATTGCATATGGACCAAAGAGAACTATGGAATCTTTTTTTACATTCCTTAAACAAATAAATGAGGGAAGATATTTAAAATTTACCTTATAATTCATATGAATAAGTGATTTAACGCATTCTTAGAATTGACCAATCGACCATTGATAGTGTCCATAGAACTTATGAAACTAATAGGTGAATCAACATCCAAAATAAAAATAATTAGGGTTACCAAAATTAAAACCAAAAAATCCAATAATCAAGGTCTTAAGGTTATAAACATGAAATTAAACACTACTATTGATGGTGTGATAAATCAAAAAAAGAGGAAAAATGTTGTAAACAATAACTTACCTCAACCCATGACCAATAAAACAATAGAAAAAATAATAATTCATGTGTGAAGAACCAAAATACTCCACCTAAATTTCATGTAGTATAATTTTACTATCCCCCACCTCATAACACAATTTCAAAACCCAACTGAAAACTAATTTCAACATGTTTACCATTACCCACAATTTCAAACCAATACTTTGATCAAGATAATAAGTTATAATAATTTATTCAACAAAACTAGAACCAAAGGACCAAATATTATGATACCAATGTATAAAATCTTTTCCATATAGTCATTGTACATGATGTTCATGCCTACAAAGAGTATAAAATTTTTATTCAAGGACTACTGAAGACCAATGGCAAAACTTTATATACATATTACTAAAGAATGTTGACATAAACCCATAAAATCCACCAACTGCTCTTGTGGCACCTCAAAAATTTAATTTATGCATATATTGGAACTCATTTCCTATCCATTAGTAGTTCAACATCTAAAAATAGTCCTAGTGTAATGAAACTAGCTAGCTTACACTAGCTAGAACCCATGACACTTAAGCTTCTAATTATAGCTTGACCAACCCTGATGTCATTCCATAATTGGGACCTAAGGGGAAAAATTAGATGCTAAGAGTTGTATAATTTAAAACTGATGAAGATGAAAAATTTATCACTCACATGAGAGAGTGCCAACCTATTACTCCCCATTTTACAAATATTTTGAAGATAGACATTAACACCAATCCTATTAGAAATTATGATCTAGTTGATGACCTTAAAAATACATTTCATCATATCTCCTTCATGGATTTACTTCAAAACTCTCATTCCCATTATTTGAAATTACTTGATGCCTTAGGGTTGGGACACCTAACTAGCATCACACCTCCACCTTAGGCTCAAATTTATCATATTGATTTATGCATGTTTTGACCTAGGAAAAACTCAAGAGATGTTGGTTACTTCTTTAACCTTAGGAGTATTCCCATATATGTTGATATGGCTAGGAGGGGGATCCAAATTTGTTTTTTATAGTTCTAGAAGTATAATATTTATATAAAGATAACAATGGTCAATGATGGGGTAGCTATTAACATGGTCCCATTTTTTGTTTCTCTAAAAACTTAGTTATGTATTGCTCAATCCCTTGTAACACCCTAAGAGGATATGATAGCCTCAAGTCAACCCCCATTGGGACCATCATACTTACAATAATCCTAGGACCATTTTTTTTTTTGGTAATTTTTTACATGAGCGATGGGGACATGAACTATAATATGATCCTTAAAAGACCATGGATACATAAAATGAAGGAGATCCCTTATAATTTATTCCAAGAGATCATATTCCTCTATATAATGAAGGTATTCATCACCTAATGGGATCTTAAACCCCTTGATGCTATCTAAAAATAATTTAATAACAAACCAAAATTCCATATCAATTACCATCTACCAAATAATGGTTTGGTAATAACCCCACACTTATCCAAAGATAGAAAACTTGTAACAACCACTATGTATGTCCTAAATAATATTTTTAAAATTCCAAATGCCTTGCCAAATTAGAAACCTGAATAAAATTAGATTAAATAAATAGAAAATGTGAGTGAGTAAGTTCCCATAATAATGTTATCATTTTTTATTAAGTCCACAACTAAGATCATCACCAACATGGAAAAGGATGAGAACATTAAACTTCATTTTGATCCATATATAATAGAGACTTATAATCCTCATATACTTCTTGGTATATAGGTCCTTAACCCTTTTTTTAAGCAATTCAACATAGTGGAAGTATTTGGGCATGGGGATAATCCCCCAAAAGAATTTGATGACCACCTCTTCAACACAGTCAATCAATTCCACACCATGTAAAAGAAAATTTTAGTTTAGATTTTAGATTGAATAGCTAAACCATTTTCATTCCCCTACCATGCCAACACCTAAGGAAGAAACTTGACATTTTATACATGACACTATATAAATAAAAATTAGTTCTAGGGAGGACCCTTAAATTTTCAAGGTTGAGGTAGAAAACTATAGAGAACTACTCACTAAATTCTCACAAACTTTTACCTTCCCTTGTTTGAGTACAATGGGAAAATCAGAGTAATCATGACTTATCAAAAATACTATGAGTATCATAAAAATGTTCATGAACATCCCATACAAGTAGGAGACCTTATCCTGAGACTTGACAATAGAATATATATGAAAAATGGAGGTCATAAATTCAAGCCCAATTGGTTAGGCCCATATCTAGTGACTGAAGAATTTAATAATGAAGCTATTAGTTGTGCACTTTAGAGGTATGTATTTTGGTGATCATGTCAAATATTTACACCTCCTACATATAATCATTAAATTTCACATTTCCCTCCTTTTATAATAGATAGTTTTGCCATTATCTATGTTGTTTTTCATATTGGATGTTTTGTTTAGTGGTTGTTTAGCTATGACTAAGAATGATATTTTTTTTGAAGTTCAACATATAATTCCATCTAATTTTATTTATCACCCTATTTTAACCTAATTTTTTTAATAAATCAACATAATATAGTTTTTTATCTTATTTATTATGAGAATAGTGTACCTCATTCCTCTATAGTTTCATACAAACTTAAAATACTCTAGCCTACAACCTAGCCTATAATCTTGTCCATGCTAGGTTCTCCTTCTATGATTTCCCCTAAGAAAAATCACTAGCATGCACAAAATAGGTAACCTTTCCCACCTATATTGGTATTAGGTGATGAGCCCTTGCATCGTCATAGATATAGGAAGCCAACATTTGGGTGTGAGAGCCTTATAAAAAAATGAAAAGTAAATACACTAAAGAAAAATAAAATCTTATTCAAATAAAATAAATGTCACATCTCTTAATTTTCACTAATTATCATTATTGAGCTAACAAATCTTACTAGTTTTATGGGGTTAGGATTGGGGGATATACCCTTACTTGCCTACATCAAGCCTTTAGTTATGAACCCATGTGTCCTCCTAGTTTCATGATATTAACTATAGGGGGTCCAAAAAATCAAATTGAGAGAAAAGCAAATCTATAAAGTGTAAAAAATAAAATAAAATCCACATAAAGATTTTCTAGACATCTATGCTAAAAGGAAAACTTTTCCACTTTAACCAATTTTGTTAATGTTGGCCACTTATAAACAAAGCTAAAAAAACTAGTGTTTTATAAGTTTAAGTAGGATGTAAAATTTCCCCTTTGCTTGTAAACATTAGGTCAATCTAATGTTCCTTGTGAAGTTTTTATTTATAATTTTTTTATTTTCACTATCTCACATATATCCTATCTCTCTTTCATCCCTTTTTGCAATTTGAAAGTTGTATGTTGTGTGAAAAAACTAACTCAATTATCACCTAAAAAATAATTTTTAATGAATTTGCATATATTATTTATAGTAAAATTATATACATTTTGTTTCCACATATTAAATATATAATAATATCAATTTAATTTATAAAAATAGAGATGCATGGCATTTCATCACATGTCTAATCATCTAAAGTCAATAAATTGTAAAGAAACTTGAAAATTAAAATAATCATACATGATGCCAAGTGTCTTAACCTTTTAGGGTTTAGATATGTAAATGATATGTTTTATTAAAGAGTTGAGTAATCTAAATCAATGAAATAAAATGTAATAAATAGAAACTAATTTGTTATAGATTTTGACTTGCTTTGAAGTTCTAAAAATCATAATAAATATGTACAAATAAAGACTTATCTAGAAAATACCTAACATAGAAGATATAAGTGCTACAAATTAAGATATAAATAGATCTAAGTGTCATAAACTAGATCCTTATGTCAAATCCTATCCTAGATAGTAGAGACATACTTAGATAATGGTATCATGTGGCTCTAGTGTCTTAAAAATGGTGATAGTATCCTTTGTGAAGGATTGTTCTTAAATTTTAGGTGAACTTGTCCCTATGTTTCTAGGTTATATTCTTACATGTATGAAGTTTTAAACTCTATATTGTGTTTTTAATAGTTGATTTATGATACAAACACTACCCTTCCTTGCAAGTAAGGCATGAACTAAAAATTTGTATTATATAGTAGGATAGCTTCGACATCCTCAACACCCCACTTTGAATAGAGTTACATACATACCAATACTATTAAGATGGATCAATACCGATGTAGTTCTTCATACCTAAGTGTTGATACAAGTGCAAGTGATGCTAGAATGCTAGTGATCTTGAATGACTTGAGTGTGTTTGAGATTGGAAATATGGAAACCATAGGCTTGGGTAATTGTAAATGGTATTATGTATAAATAGGGTAGGATATGGATTAATAACCTTGATTTTGGTCAAATTATTTCATGTTTGAATAAATATTTTGCATCTAATTTACATCTAATATAAAAAGGTCTAAAATTCATGTATTTATAGTGTTTTATAGCTTGTGTATATAATAAAATATGCTTAGGCCAACCTTAGGAGGGTTTTGCTTTTGAAATTATACCCGTTCAATAAATTTAGGTTAAAGGACATTAATGTAATTTTGGGGACACTAGAACTACAAGGATCTAGTGTCATTAATGTGGATTTAATGTCCAGGTAGTAAGTTATTGGGCATGAAGGACCAAGATCTAGAAATGAGGGTCTGAGACTATGTTTTAGCTAATTAGGGATGCCAATGGTACATAAAAAGGATGGAAAGGTATGATAAAATGATCTAGGATAGGTCTAAGGATAATCTAGGAATAGGTTATCTCAAGTATAACTCAAATACCACTTTTAGGTAATCACATTTGCCCCTCCCTTTATGCTATAAATGCAACATAGTGAAATGACTAGTATAAATAAAAATGAAGTGTACTTGGTCTTACTTAGGAAGTGACGCCCATGTAGTTGAGTCTGAGTATGTGAAGTTAGGTATGTGTATTTTAATCATAATATAAAGCTGATGTATAATGAAATGTGCATAAATCAATCCTTAAAATATATAAAAATAAAATGACTATGATAAATAAATAACTGAGAAAAACTAAGTAAAGTGATGGGAAATAGGAAAGAAATGAATACACCTCATTGGGTATGTGAACCAATGCGTGAACTTGGTCAAAACCTATGTATTTGTGTATATAATGGCCAAATAGTTGAATATATGAGACTAAGATGATATCTTTCTAAATCCTCATGTGTGGGTGGCTCAGGAACATAATCTAATTTTGACTCCATCATTTCCCACCCCTACTTGGTGGATTATGACTTGTTAATATCTTATATTAGACTGAAAGTGTGTCTAACCCTCTCAAGTGGGTGGTTAAATAACTCAAGTAGGATATGAATCCATCATTTCACCTCTATGTGTAGTATATAAATTTAAAATAAAACTATTAAAAATGTTGGAAATATCTAAATGGGTATATATAGCTATGTATGTTAGATTTGTGGCCACTTAGGTACATTAGGTGGCTCTAGGCCACTCGAGAATGCCAACCACTATAGATGGAGTAAATCATGAAACTAGTGACAACATGAAATATGAATTCAAGTGTATATAACATATATAATGACATGGAGTTTGTCATTATATTTTATTAACCTATGTTTAATTGAGAATATAGAAACAATGTGCCATGCACATGCCCCCAATTTTATATCTAAGTATATTGATTCTAGATTGAGTTATAATAACTATATCTAAGTATCTAAACTACATATGGGGATGATCATGCCACACATGATGACCCAAATATAAATAAATGATATGAATCTTAGATAAACTAGTATGAATATGAGAAACATCTAAGCATAACTATCAAACATATAGCTATATCTATGTAGACTTGTACTATACCTAGTGTACTATTTTGGCTAATCTAAATTGACCTAAAAATGGGGATACTAGATATTAGTTTCATGTCTTATATAGGATCACCATGTGGCACTAGTGTCCCTATATAGGTTCTAATGTCTATTTGGTTTGAAATATGAGTCACTATACTAATTTTTTAATCCCTATTTTTTATTGTGTTTTCCCTATGTCTGATTTTATGAAATAGAGCTTGTGTGCTGTAAAATGTTTTGTGAATGCAATATAGGAGCTTGATATCTTTGAAAAAACCTTGTGAATTCCCCCTCTTTTGAGTTTAGTTGTTGAACATGTGTAATAAATATCCTAAAAATAAATATCTCTACAAAATGTGTTAGCTGGATCATATATGATAACTACGTGATAATCTAACACAATATGAAAACATAAAATTAGAATGTAAAAGGATATAAGAAAAAGTATGTAATTTAAGATGTATTTTATGTCTATAATTAAATAAGGATGTTAAGATATATGATATTAGTTTGTATAATATCAAATCTGAGTAGCTACCTAAGGGAATGGGGCATGATGTCTATCACGGCACCCAAGTAGGAATGGTAGATGCATAGGGTCCCTCATAGAATCGATAATTGGTATGTGTAAGAAGCAAAGACAAGTGTAATGGACATGAATCATATAATAAATCATACATATAAAACACATAAGGAAGATAAAATAGGCTAAGGGGATACAATACAAGGGACATGGGCACATATTAGTAAATCTGATAAAAAAAGAGATAGAAGGACATGTTCAGGTGTCCACATATGCAAGAATGAAAGGAATTTGGATTAGATCCACATAGAAGGAAATTCTAAAATGTCTACATACATAATTAGGAAATCACATACAAAGGACATCAGCACATGTCTAAGGCATACATGAATAAAAGTGGTGTAGATCCAAATAACAATGGCATATTCAAATGCCCTCGAATAAAATAAGCATAGAAATACAATCAAGTCTAAAATAGGAAACCTAAAAATGAATTCATGCATGAATGTAGTAAAAATCTATGTAAGAGGTATGATGTACATATTTTAAGTCTAAACTAGTGATATTCATTAAAAAATATGAGTATGAGTAGCAATGATCAATATCAATATATAACAATGCTAAAACTAGAATGTATAGATTGTAGGGATAGAACTTGGTAATATAAACTATGTATAAGATGCCCGTAAGCTGGTATATGTATCAAATGAATAATTTAAAACTAATGTATATGCCTCTATGGGTAGATGATAGTAAGTTTGGATCAATGTACTGGACTTAAATCTTGAAATAAATCTACAAGCACTAAAAAGGAACAAGTGAATCATGTATGTATGATAAAATTGACTATACTAAGATAGCTAACATATGTAGCATCTGGAAAGTATAATACGTATAGACATATCAATGCATACAGTTTGTAAATTTTGTTTTTTTTTAAGTAATATTTGAATGTTTTTGTGTTTTGACATGTTATATTATTTTTGTATTTTGTAAATATAATCTATGTACAAGTAAATTAAAATAAACTATTTACAAGGAGCAAGAGAGAAGAAAGTATGTACAAGGGGGTATGAACCATAGTAATTGATGAGTCTCATGAGAGACTCAATATCACTATGACCTATGTGAAATAAGGAAACTATGATTGTCTATGCTATGTGAAAGGGAAATTGTGATTACACAATCTAATGTAGTGATAAATTTGTGTCTATATCTACCTATGTGGTCAGGCTATGAATTTTTGGTACTAACTATGGTGTTTTGTGAGCTGTATGGGTCTTGGAAACCCATATGGTAGAAGAAGTTGTAGGTGACATAGGTTCCCTACATTGAGAACCTTGAGAAACTAATAATACTGATCATAACATAAACTAAGTGGAGTAAGTACCTATATAATATGACATATCTCTAATGTAGTTTTCTCTCTAATAATGGTCTCTATCAAAGAGTATGCATGCATGTTGATACCATAGGAGTATACCTCACTTGTACTAGTGGTTCTACTAATCTCTATAATCTATGCATAGGAAGTGTAGTTTGAGATATAATGAATAACTAGGTTATATTAGTAACAATTTTTGAATGATAACTAGTGGTTGTGTTATAACTTCTTATGGGATATGTAGAGGATACTCATCTAGGAGACCCTCAACTCTGACCCCCTAATTTTTGTGTATGTATTTTAGGCATCTATGCACTATATATGGGATGGATCAGATCTATTATAACCTTGTCCTACCTAATAACATATCAAACATGTTTTCATTAGGTACTTCCAGGAATCAAGTGGCTATATGTTTCGGTCCAACCTATAATGGAAGCACAATCTCCCCTACGGATATCTAAACATGACCATTGAAACCACTAATGACTATCTACGGGGAATAAATCCTACTCTAAATACCTAAAATGTTTTAAGAGTGTAATAGTGCACATGTTTATGCTTGACCCATTCTCAACCATAACACTCTAGATAGGATGATTATTTATGTATTCTCATATAAAGACTACATGTAAATTTATATCATCATCAACAATATCTTAATCTAATAATATGATGAGTTATCTAGGTGGAACTATAGTATGGTAAATTATAATAATGTTATACAATGGGTTTGACTCCTTTATAATATTATGATATGAAACTAGTCATGGAAGTGCTTGATATGTGTGTTGAACACCTAGTGTGCTCCCTACTTCATTTATTGTGTGCCTTGGAAATGGATCTGATAATATATTTAATACCTTATCTTTTATTTGTTGAGATTTTGGTGCATTTGTGGGCATGCCCACATCAATGATGTTATCCTCAATCAAGACTTGTATCTTATGCTTTAGGCTTATGCATTTATTTGTTGTATGGTCTGGTGCCTTGTGATACTCATAAAATGTGTTAGAGTTGTAGCTATTTGGAAGAGTTCATGTCATATCAACATCTTTAGTGGGAGTGAGAGATATGACATTGCATTCTAATAATTATTACAAAAACCTATAGTGATGACTCTAAAAGGCTGGTGAAGATTAAAAATTGAGGAGTAGATCAAACCAATCTAGGAGATGGTTTGGAATATAGATTAACTATGGCCTTTTGATCACTCTTGTTCTTAGTGGCCCATACATTGTATGAAGGCTTATTTTAAATTTCATAATTTTATTATGATCTATTGGTATATTTGATTTTTCCCATTGATATAATATAGACCTCTCTTTCTTTTACTATGTGGCACAAATCCTTGAATGTAGGAAACTTATTTAATAAGATAACTTCGTATAATGCTAGTAAGAGGCTTTTTTTAAAATATGTCCTAAATCTCTATGTATACCATGGGGATATTCAATGGATAATAAATTATTTTATCATAAGACATAATCTATGATAGGCTCATTTGAATTTTGTATCAACTATGCCACTTGGGCATATGATATCTTGTCCCTGATATTAATGAAGTGTGATAAGAACATGTCATTCAAAGGATTGAATTATATGATAGATTAATTTGGTAAGTCATAAAACCATTATAGGGTATAATACTTTAAACTATGTGAATTTTTTTTGGTGAGAATCCAATCATTAAACACATAGTCCAAATAAGCTATGTGAAAATCTCTAAGATGATGAGCTAGGTTACCCTTTCCATCATATAATGTAAGCTTATATGCCAATAAACTAAATGACAATGGAATTAAAACTATGTTATGTGCCAAAGGTGTATGTAGGAGAATGTTAGAATCCAAGGCATGTGTTAGCCTAGTGTCTCCCTTCTCAAGATGTTACACCTTAGTTTGAGTATGAATCTTGTGCATAAGGAATTGTACATCTGGAGTGGAGGAACTATCCATAAGAGGTGAAACTATAATTGAATGTTTTTGAATTGCAATTTTAGGTTGTGTTATCTGAGTTGGGCCCATTATAAGTGTAACAATAATATTAGTTGGGAGAGTTGAAGATTAAGCATTATTTGTTTTATTATTTATTTCTAATATGACTTATAGGATTTGTGAATGATTAAGGGATTGTTCCTAAATTATATCTTTGAATACCTATAATATCCCATATTTTTTGATAATAATGTAATAATTTTTAAGTGGAGGGAGAGTGTCCCAATTTTAAATGTGTATATCATCTTGATATTCATTGTATTATTCATATTTAGATGCATTATCATTGAAATCCACATAATCAAGGTGTGAAAGATGCATAATTGGAGTTATAATAGGTCCCTTATCCATGTTATAGGCTCAGATAGTCAAAACCTAAATATTCTTTATAAGATTATAACTTAATCTATCACTTATTCTTAATGGAAGAGAGATGACTTTTTTAGATGGCATATAGTAAACAAATTGGAATAGAATTGCTAAAATAGAATATATGAAATATAAAAAATTTAAAGTAGCTAATGAAAATAGGGAAATGGGATACAAACCGTAAGATCATTTAGATTAGGGTTTTTAAATTAGGGTTATTTTTCAAAAAATAAAATTATATTAAAATAAATGAAACCCTAATGTGATATTGGTTAAATGAGAAGAGTTATGCCAACAATTTATAAAAATAGAATTTTTAATCCTAATTTAGTGCACAAAAAATTGGACAAGGTAAACTAGGGTTTTAAGTAATAATCAAAGTAAGTTAGGTTCACCAAAAAATTTATCCTTTTAGAGTTTAGCTATGTTAATCCTATATTTGATTAAAGGGATGAGTAGTCTTAATTAATGAAATAATACATAATAAATAACAATTGATTTGTTATATATTTTGACTTGCTTTAAATTTTTTAAAATAGTAATAAATATGTGCAAATAAAGACTTATCTAGAAAACACCTGATGGAAAATATCTTAGTGCTAAAAATTGTTATACAAATAGGTCTAAGTGCCATAAACTAGATCTCCATGTTAGATACTATCCTAGATAGTAGCGTCACACTTGGAGAGTAGTGCCATGTGGCTTTAGTGTCTAAAAATGGGCCTAGTGTCCTCTATATAGGGTTGTTACTAAATTTTGAGTGCACTTGAACCTATGTTTTTGGGTCCTATTCTTGCGTACATGAAGTCTAAAAATCTATATTATCCTTATAATATTTGATTTATGATACAAACCTTAATCCTCTTTACAAGTAAATACTGAGCTAAAAATGTGTGTTCGGTAGGATATGTTGGACATCCTCAATACCCTACTATGAAAGAGTTTCTTACATACCAATACTTTGAGAAGGATCAATCCTAATGTAGTTATCCCAACATAAGTGTTGGTACAAGTGTAAGTGATACTTGAATGATAGTGATATTTAATTCCTTGAGTGTGTTTGAGATTGGAAATCTAGAAAATCTAGGCTTAGGGTAGATATATATGGTAGTATGTATAACTAGGGAAAAATAGGGATTAATAACCTTCTTTACTCAACTTGTTTTGTGTTTGAATAGGTCTTTTACATCTGATTTCCATCTATTGGATAAAGGACTAAAATTCATGTATTTATAATGTTCTATAGCTTATGTAGATAATAAAATATACTTAGGTTGACCTTAGGAGGGTTTTAATTTTTAAAATATATTTTCTTAGGAAAGCTAGGGTAAAGGAAATTAGCACCATTTTGGGGACACTACTCCAAGTGGATTTAGTGTCCTTAATGTGGTGCTAATGTCCATCTAGTAGGTTTCTGGGAATGAAGGGCTAGGATCTAGGAATAAAGTTTTGAGATTGTGTTTTAGCTAACTAGGGACATTTTTAGTTTATATAAAGGCTAGAAAATTGTGATAAAAGGCTCTAGGATAGGTTGAGCACTAATCTAGGGATAGGTTATCTCAATTAGAATTCTTATCACTCAAATACCAATTTTAGGTGATTACACTAAGTCACCAAAATAATCTAAAGTCTCTATCTATACATATATAATAAATTTCAAGTTTGTAAATATCTTGTCTTGATAAAATCACCTACATAGAGGGAAAATGAATATAATAAACCCAAAATCCAAAAATAAATAAATAGATACAATATTGGCTCTAAGGTCATGTTAGATGTTTTTGACCACCTATAAAATTTGAATGTTTAAGACTCATAATTATCATCCTATGATAATGTAATAATGCTAAGCAGTGACATGGGCTATGGATCCTTCTCTTATGGTGTCTCATGATCATGTTTTTCTAGGAGGTTATCCCTAGTACTATATATTATATAGATAACATTCAACCTCATCTAACCTTAATAATATCTTAAAGATTCTTCACCAAATACTTAATGACAAAAACCATACTCCTCACCCAACTAAACTCTAAATAATCATGATAGGCAAGGTAAAAAATATATGTGCCTACCTATACTGGTAGGAAGACCCACATCCACCAAAAGCTAATCCTTATTAGGAACATTACCCACATGAAATAGGTTGACCAGATTATATTTGATTAAGGTCCTCCAATGAGTAGAATAATTTGAAACCACATAATAAAAGTAGACATTAGATATATATTTATATAAAAAAATTGTTACTAAGTAATAAAATATAAAATAATGTGGTAAAGAATTAATAGTAAAAAACACATTCTTTTACCTAGAACACCCTCTTTCTAGTCTAGGTTTGAGTCCTCATTAGTGCTCATCGTAACTTCTCTTCTTCTCCCATTCTACCTCTCAAATAGGTGCCTAGTCACCCCCTATGACACCTTGATCTCTATCTCCTCCCCCTCCAACCTATGCCTACTAATATAACTAATTATCTACTTATGGTGGTGGATACTATGGTCAAATTTGTATCTATTATTGTATTCATGATGGCACTGTAATTTCTAATACAGCTTGTATAGGATACAATATTACATGTGTTCCTCCTTTTAGTACTTTATTAGTTGTAACCATGATGGGAGTCTTAAGTGTGAGGGGATACCACCTAAATCTCCCAAATCTAGCATCTCTACTCTCTCCATTCTTCATAATCACTACCTAGGGAATAAACATATTGGCTACGTATTATAGCTCAAACTTTTGGGGCACTCTATCAATTGGGTGTACCTAGAATCTATTTGTTTTTATCTTGAACCTATCACTCACTCATACAAGTGAGAATGGACACCTCATCTACCCACTATAATTTCATACCCTAATATGGTAGATTTATCATGTATTTAATTGTCAATGTGCCCATGATCATGTAAAGTATATGAATGGTGCCATTACTATCTAATTCAAGGCCTTGATGACCCTCATAGCCTCAATTACTACCCCTCATTGATAATGGGTCATAAAATCATACGCCCAACTCATGATAAGTGTAATGTGGTTAATGGATAAATCCCCCAATTTAATGATCTAATATAATTCTTATTATATCCTATCCATATCCCACTTGGCCCATATAAACCATCAAACCCTCTCTTTAATGCTCCTAATAATGGGTGCTCAGTTCTAAACTAAGTGATTTATCCCCTTATCTCCCATTAGTTAAGAGGTAATGATACATATAATAACATTTTGGAGGGTAAGGATCACTACCTACTCTAACCATGTCATTTTGTCCCCATAGTTTATACCCATATTAGGTGTATTAATGTTGTAAAAGTAGTCTTCTCAACTAGTAGCCTTGCATCTATCCATAGCCTCTCTCAAGGCTGATACCTTCCTTGTAAATGGAAATATGAGTATTGTATACACATCCATGATATTGATATTACACTCTCCTAAATATTGTGGGAACCATAAATTATTCTATTCAATGTCCCAAAAAGTGAATAGGTCATAAATAAACTTGCTCAATGGGGTAACAATTCCCTCCTGTATAATCCTAAACATCCTTGATTTGTATAATGTGCCCAAATTATTAGTTTTTAGCTACTATAAAATCATAGTGATATAATCTTACTACCTCTCTCTAATCCACCAAATGTAGTCACCCTTAAAAAAAAAAGTTAAAAAACACTAATCACTCTTATAACCTTAAAAATTCATCTAGTCTTTTCCTTCTTTCTTCATAGAAAAACCATTACAACAGTAATGAAATGACCAATCTTTGTGAATAAAATTTATGTAATTATTGAATGATGGTTACATAACTATCATGGTAGAAACATTTTCACTATAGTGGTTTACACAACCACCATAGGTAGAAATTTAATTGTGGTGGTAGAAATGTAATTGCATATATGCAATGATTGGTAGTTCATCCTAACACCTACTATTCTATCAATATGTCATGTCCATCCCATAACCCCATTAAATTTCCAAAATTTTAACCAAAACACATGTTTTCTAACATTTTTATAATCTAACCTTCCACCCAAACCCAACCATGTATTCAAATTTAAAATTTATCAGATTTAAATAAGATTTCAACCAAATTTTTATGTTTAGGGGGGGAAATATAAAAATGAGTAGAACTTACCTATCTTTGACCTATTCTTCCTAAAAATGCTATGTTCTATATATTATCCTCGTAATTATCAATATGATTAATTTTTGTCATGATTACATCAAAAAAAATCCAATGCTTACATTTCTCAAAATTCATTTCTGTAAATCATTTCCATTTTTGGTAATTTTTCAAATAAGTCATCTATTTTACTAGTCATTTTATTTTTAAATCTTTCCACTTTTGGAAATGTTCCTTCAAAACTTACATTCTCTCACATATTGAATCATATTTAGTGTTTAAATGACTTGAAACATTAAAAACTAATAATTTTGTTGTTTTTTCTATAGCATTATTGTACGGTATATTGTTTTCTATTTTTGGTTTTATAGGTTCATATTACTCCATACTGAGCTTAGTCCCCTAATGGGATAACTCAGGTAATATCCTCATCATCATTCACCACATAAGTAAGTAAAGTAATATTTTTAACCCTCCTTTTTCCTTTTAGTGTGCCATTACTACGTAAAAACCCTCACCAATGCATGTAGAGCCATCTCCCATAAGGGAAATATATACACACCCAAATTTTGCATGGTGTAATTATTTCGTGAAACATAAAATGATGATGCAAGGTATACATAAATAATTTGTAGAGCTAATTTTATCTTATTTTGATTTATTTTATCCCTTTCTTGGTATTTATATTTTTTAAATTCCCCATTTTTAAATTATTTTTCTTATTATTTAAAAAACCTTGGCACATTGATGAAACTGATGTGATGAAAATGTAACCTCCATGATGTTTCCATAAAATAACTCAGTAGAAATTTAAATACCATGGTAGTTACATTAGTTAAAGTGGTAATTATATGAACCACCATAATGTATTTGGTTTTGCCATTTGCATGCATCGATGGTTCTATCATATTATGCGTGCTTTTTGATTTAGCATCAAAGACTTCAATTTTCAAAAAATTTGCATGCTTTTAGTTATTTTGCTTGGTTGTTTTAATTTTTTTTTGCCTTTAATATTGCCTAGCTCACTCTTAATCCTATTTTTATAAATCTGTATCAGTTATCTTAACAAACTCCTAGTTAAAATTTAATGAACTACCATATGCAACCTCTTTTTTTCCCTTATAAGTATCTCACTTTTCCAAGGTTTTTTAGATCCTAATAGTGTACTAGAGATTGAAGTTTTTAAGTTTTAAAAATAACTAGCCTACCTCATTTTTTATAATATTTGCTTGAACTATAATAATATTCATGTTATTATTTAGAAGTTTGGATAAGGTAATTCATCGAATTTGCAACCAAATAATTATTGTTTATGAATCAATCCAACCATATTTCAATTGATTTATTATTTATAATTTATACTTTATTTCTTTTATTCTATTTTCATCCTTTTTCAATGTTTCCCAAGGTCAATGTTGAGAAAATGAAATAGCTACCTAAGGATCATACACTCAAATTGATTACATATTCACCTTCACTTGATCTTACCATTGGTCAGCATGGACGATTTGTTTATAGTTTTTGTTTTGTTTATTAGGATAGATTGAATTAGTTTTATCATTATTTTTATATAATCATATTCATAAAATCTCATAGTAAAATAAAATAAAATAAAATAGTTTCCTCTCTTTTCTTTTGCACAGAAAAAGATGTTTTGATTCTTTAGTAGTATTTTCACATCATAGCATCAAATAAAAAGATTTTTGCATTGAATATAGGGTATAATAGGTGATATATTCACTATGAATATCCAAAAAATCATATTATATTTTTCAATCTTATCTCAACATATATTCATAAAACAAACACATATACATAAATACACACACCAAAAAGTTAGAAAAAATGAAATTTGCAAGATAGATATAGTTTATCACTCTTGAATATGAAATAAACTTATGTAAATAAGAAAAAACATAATTATAAAAATTTGATCACTTAAACATATGAACATTCATTTATACATACAGTCATAAAAAACTAAAAAACTTACATAATAGACTATACCACAATAAAAACAAGAAATTGCATGGTGTAATTACCTAAAAGTGGCATTTGAGTGCCAAGAGTGCTACTTGAGACCACCTATCCCTAAATTAGATTGATAATTATCATATATACTATTATCACACTTATCCATCCTTTGTGTACGCCATATACATCCCTAGTCATCCCGAAATTAGTCCTAAGCCCTCATTCTTGCATCTTGGCCCTTTGGGCCTAGTGTTCTTCCACTTGGACACTAGCACCTTAATAGGAATAGTAACACCACATGGTGTTAGTGTCCCAATAATGTCACTACTATCCTTTCCCTCCTCTTTTCACAAATAGATATCTTTTCAAATCTTACACCTCTTAGGGTTGTCCTAGACCACTTTTAGCACCCACATAAGCATTAGAATAGTATAAATACATGGATTTTAGACCTATAACCACTAGATGGAAATAAGATTCAAAATACATATGCAAACCTATAATAAGTTGTGCACAATTAAGGATATCAATCCCTATTATCTCCTACTTATTCATAGTACCATCTACAATATTCCTAAGCACATATTACACATATTTATAATTTTAAGCACATTCAAATCACTCAAGTCAACTATCATACTAGCTTCACTTACATTTACACCAACACTTAGGAGGATATAACTACATTGGTCTTGATCCCTCCTTGGAGTATTGATATGTAGGCAAATCTCATCAAAATGGGGTGTTGAGGATGTCCAAGATACCATAATAATAAACACAGTTTTAGATTATATCAAATGGATGCCCTAATAACATGGAGGACTAGGTTTTACTCAAAAATTCAATAAAAATAGACAATATACAAGGTTTCAAAAATCATGCATGTAGGAACAAACCTCATAGATCCAGACACATGTGTAATCAGAAGCTCAAGATAGTCCTACATAAAGGACACTACCACCAAAATAGAGACATTAAAAATGCATTTCTAATTAGGGAACTATATATGGAGGGATTTGACACTATGATCATATTTGTGACACTTAGAATAATCTCTATCCTTAGTTTTTAGCCTCTAGATCATCCATCACAGTCATTTTCTAGCTAAGTTTTTACTTGTATTATTTATTGTTATTTTTATAAAGATCAAATTAGGTCAATATCAATGTCTATATGTATTGCATATTTCTACACTAATTTATTATATTTATCTCTTCAACAACGTAGAATTTACATTCACTAAGTCCTAAAAGGTTAAAATATTTGTTGAACCCAACTTACTTCAAATATTGTATAAATGTTAACCCTAGATAACCTTATTATTTATTTTTCTAGCCTTATTTAACCCTCAAATAGATTTATATTTAATATATCATGGTAATAATGATAGACAAAGTTAATTACTTTTTGATGCAAAGTTTTCTAGCTTCTCTTGCATACTTGTTTCCTTTTATTTGTAATGAATTCGAAGGTGACATAAACACATATTTACATGATGATTTAAATTAGTTAAAATGTATGTCATATTTCATAGCATGTTATCCTTAGCTTATGTATAATTTCATTAAAAAGTAAACCCTTACACACATAAAAGATTTAACACATATTCTAACAACTATGTTTCAAGTTTAAATGTCATAAAGAATATCCTTCTCCTCCTCATCTCCATGAGGGTGATAACTAATTCCCCTATAGCTAGGTCCATGTTATCACTTCTCCATGAGTGAATCAACCTATACTATTATTATTCATGTCCATACTCCGCCTCCCTACACCTCTCCCCTACAAGGTGTGTGCCTACATGTTCAATCAAAATCACCTGAGATTTGCACTTGTGAGACTCTAAGGGATCAAAATATCAGTATTAGTAGGTTGATGTCATATTTAAATAATCAAAATTAGTTAAGTAAAAAATTCAAACTATTGGAAAATCACATTGCATGTACACATTCTTTAGAATAAGCTAGTGTGAACCATGTATATGAATCTACACCTATCAAAGTTGGACCTATCACTCTTTCATATCTAAATCATAAAGTAAAACACAATGCATCAAATATAAGTGATTCAAAAATATTACAAGGTTCCAATAAGATACTTAGTGAGATACTAAGATAAATTATTAAATCTAAGTTGATGAACTTACCTCTTATACACCTAGTGAGTAGATCTAGATATTTTTTTGCATATCATAGAATGCATGGGCATCACACCAGTTCATGTTTGGAATTTAAAATTAAAATACAAAAAATAATGGATATAAATGACTCAAACAATGAAACATCATCTAAATAACATACAATGACACATCTACAGATTAAAAAATGGTCAAATTTAGAAATAGTTAAAAATTTGTTACCAAATCATAACTCAGACAAAAAAAAGTTCACAAAGCACAATCAAAGAAATAAATATTACAAAAAACATAGGTAAATCAAGTGAAAAAATTCAAATATACCTCTCCAAAATGAGTCTTAACTTTCAAAAAAGTATGGGTTTGGTAAAAAATATCTAAAATAATTTTATTATCATGGTCAACGTTTGGGCAAGTAGGCCCAAAGCATCACTACTCCTATTATATCAGTTGATAATGTTGGTTAATAATGTTTGGGATTTATTGAAAATCCTAAGTAAAATCATTCACAAATATAGTTTATCAAGGTAAAATTTTTAGATACACAAGAAATGTTATAAAAAGATCAAGAACTTTAGTTACAAGGTCAACATCATGCTAAGCTAGCAAGCATTCCCACAAGAGGATGTATAGAAAAGTATCCTCCACAACACCATATGACTAAAACAAGCATAAATTCATAATAAATATTCAAAATAATATTTCATAAATGTCAACTCCACACTATGAGGAAATTTAGTCTAGCATTCTATGTTATTATGCTTATTATGATTTTAGTGATGAACAATACCCATATTCATACTTCAACACCCTTCAAATAAAACTTAAAAATAAAACTACATGAGAGATTACCATTCCTATATTGGACACAAGACACATTTATAGTGATTCTCTCATGAGACTCATTGATTAGTATTGTTCCTCCTTTCTTGTACATACTTTCCTTCTCTCTTACTCCTTGTAGATAGTTTAATTTTCATGTTGCTTGTGCATAGCTTGTATCTAATATATATATATATATATATATATATATATACTAAGAAAACACAAAATTATAGATTTTATGCATTTCCATGTTTACACTTCTTATACTTTCTTGACACTATATATGATATATATCTTAGTATAGTCAGTTTTTATCAAATATACATGTTTCACTTGTTCTTATCAAGTGCTCATAGATTAATATAGGACTCATGTCCACTACGCCAAACCAAATTTTCTATTATCTACCATTTGGGTGCATTTACATAGATACATGGGTTCTTTATTTAATAGTTTCACTCATTTGGGGGCACCCTATACACAATTTTGATTACCAAGTTCCATATTTATATACCCTACATCGTAGCATTAGAATTATTATATTTTGATATTTATCATGATACACTTATATTTATAATCAAATATTAATAATTTAGACTCAACATATGTACATATTATCTCTTACATATATTTTTATTACACGTTCATGCATACTTTCATTTCTAGCTTTCATAGTTTAGACTTGATTGTATCTATATGCTTATTATATTCAAGGGAATTTTAATATGCCATTTTTATTTAGTTTTAAAACACTTATTTTCATATTATATATGTAGGAGAGTTGTTAGTGATATCATGGAGGTGTCTTGTGAGTGGATGAAGTGCTTTGATATCCTAAGTGACAATGACAAAGTGTGTAATGTGTTTGTTCTAGTGTGCTTAAAGTTGGATTGATTGATCTTCTATTTTGTAATGGTTATAGATGTTTAGGGATGAGTATGGAGTATTGTTCATTTTAAATGGGTCTTATAAGAGGGTTTATATAATTGGAGATCTTGTGTGCATAATTGGAATCCATCTAGTTGTCCATAGTTTTCATCTAAATGGTTTAGGTTTACTCACATGAAATTTGAGTAGGTAGTTTACTAATGTCATGATTACAGCATTTAGATGAGTTAGGTGGATTTGGTCATATGGTTATGATCACATTATTCCCTAGTTGATATGATCTAAGTCTTAGGTATTACACCTAAGTTCAGACAAAGATATGTGGGTACAAAGTTGGGTTCCTAGACATTTTGATAGTGTTTTCCCATACTTAGCCAAATTTATAATGAGTCAAGAAGAGTTGAGTAAGCTATATCTCACACGTGTGGATGTTTCAAAATAAGGTTATCATATGTTTTTATAGTTTTGTGCCTAGTTGATTATGCTAAATTTAAAGTCATGAGTTGAAGCACATCAAAAGATATGCATGTGCAAAGTTAGCCTTCTAGGAAAGTTCTAAGTATAGTTGGATCTATGATAGAAGATTTTGAGAATCCATTTTAATGGTGATATATCTCACATATGTGATGGTTCCAAGAGTAGTTTGAAACATGTTTAGATTCTCCTATGCAAGGAGATCATATGATTCAATTTTTAGAATATGAACTTCATCAAAATAAAAGACATGGAGGTGCAAAGTTAACCTTATAGGTAGATAAGCAAGGTTCCCATACTTTGTCATTTTTTCACAAGTTAATGTTCAAGCAAATATCAAGGAGATTGATGGAGTGCATTTGATCCAAGATGTTAGGAAGCAATAAGATGGAAAGAAGTTCACATTGTTTAATGACTAAGCAAAGGTAAAGAATAAAGATATAATAGTGATTGGGTGTTCATACAAATTAATTTAATGGTGAGCATTGATAGTTAAAGACCTAGTTGATCTACATATATCAATGGTGCACATTGAGTTAAAGTTACAATATTGCACAAGATGAGGTCAACTATTCAATGTTTCACATTTGAAAAATGATGCCTATGCACTAAATTTTAGAAAATATCGATGGTGCATATTTTATTTGAGAATCAAGGACATGCTATATGATCATAGTGTTTAATGTTTAACTATGACTATTAACATTTAAATATTTGAATTTAATAAGAAAAAAATTAGTATCTAATTTTTGAGTCATATATTTTGATATAGAATTAATTTTACCATTTATTAAAAATAAAAATTATAGAGGAATCCAAGGCACATCTATAAATATGGATTTTAAGATATAAAAGTGTGTATAGAAAAAGATATTGAGATTTAAAGTTGGCTATGTGTTCGTGCATGGACTCTAATTGACCTACAAAGATTGTTCACTATTGTTTCTATCTATCTTGATAAATTATATTTTATGGAATTTTTTAGAATCCATAATGATGATATATGTGCATTATGAAGTATTAAACAATTATATGATGTATGAACAAATGATTAGAGGGTGATTATGTGTTTGTTCATAATGACTGTGTGTACAAGGAAGTGTTTGATATATATATGCTTAAACTAAAGGGTATCGTGATGGTTGTTATAACTTAAGGGTGAACTATAGATCATATAGAATGGGTTCATGCTATTGGAAAGTTTTCATATGCTCTTTTTTATTAGATAATTGTCAAAGAGTTGAATGGGTGTCTATATGAACTAAAAGTGATTTAGGCCTATTTAAAATTGGATTGTGATTAAGTGTGACCCATGAGAGATGTCTTAAGTTTGAAGGAATGTGTTTTGGACATAAAATACTTTGATATTATTAATTCATGATTACTCTATAAATATTGGAACCAAATATTATGGTTTCTAGATAAGTAAGAGAGAGATTTGTATGTCAAATTTTAGAGAAGGCTTGTGTGAGTATTATGTGATGAACCAAACAAGGAAGGATAAAGAGTGTGAATATTGGTTGAATTACTAATAAAAATAGTATTTTAACTATGTGTATAACCTATATTTCATGTTTATAATGTCAATATAGTGCTCCTATAATTTGAGGATATTTGAATAGATCTAAATGTGCATATGAGGATAGTTTAAGTGAAGAAGGAGAGAGATTGTGGCATGCCTATATGAGAGGCCTATTTGAGATAGAGTTAATACAAGGGTTAGATAAATATATATCCATCATTAGGTATTTAATACATCATTTATAAGGTGGAGGTGTTTAAGGGAGGGTCTAAAGGACTTGGTATTCCTTAGGGGTAGTTGCTCCTTATGAAATAGGTGTTTCATTGAATGCCTTTGGTCAAGAGGATATGATCAAGGTTTACTGGTCTAAATGAGTTAATCAATCTATTGTTTTAAATTTATTATAGGATAGTATTCTATTTGTTTTTTAGGTTTGAGAGTGGTTTATTCTCCCCATAAGTATTTCCCATATGAACTATGTGTTATGTGTTTGATCTTGTGTATGCATTTAATGTATGATCTCTCTTGTGAATAATTCTTGATCAAGTTGATATATGTTGACTGGTTAATAGTTTAATGTACTACAATTGAATTTGAAATATTTGGGCTCACTAATTCACCCCCCCCCCCGCTCTCAGTGATTATACATTCAAAAATTGGTATTAGATCAGGTCCTTTGGTAAAGGTTTAACAGTTTAGAGGTGATCCAAGGTACAACATGGGTAGCCATCAAGGAGGTTTCTCTACTAAGCAAACACTGATGTTTAATGAATCTAATTATTTATTTTGAAGTGATAGGATGAGGACATATATTATGTCTCTAGGGTTTTATGTTTAACAATCTTTGTAGATGGATATGTTACTCCTACTATATCTCCATCTAGTGTTGAAAATAAGAAATTGTTTGAGAATAATTCCAAGACAATGAATTATATCACTTGTGGTCTTTCAGAGACTATATAATCTAAGTCCATCCATTGTAAATCTACTAAAGAGATATGGGATAAAATTTAGATCATTTATTAAAGAGATTCAAAACTCAAGCTTGCTTAGTTACAAACTCACATTAAAATTTTTGAAAGTCTCAAGATGAATGAAGAAGATACTATGGCATCCTTTTTGTAGAGAGTTGATGAGATTGTGAACATAATTAGAGGTCTTGAAGAGAACCTTGAAAAGGCTACTATTATTCAAAATGTATTAAGGTTTCTATCCCTCAAGTTTTATCTATAAATATCTATTATAGAAGAGAGTCATGACCTTACTCAGTTGAAGATGTATCAATTGCATGGCACCCTTACTACCTATGAGATGAGGAAGAATGATGATATACCACCAAATAAGGAAGTAACTTTCAAGACTAAAATAAAGATAAAGAAGAAGTTCCAAGGTAATAAAATCAAGGAGGGTGACATTCCTGATATAGATGAGGATGAAATAATTAATTTGATTTCAAGGAAATTTAGAATAGGTTCGAACACGTATAAAGGTAATCTACCCCTGAAATGCTTCAATTATGGTGAGGTAGGACATTTTGATAATAAGTGCCCTCATATGTATAATAAGGATGATGATGAAGATCATGATCAAATTCATGATGATGGAAGGAGAACATTTAAGGTTGATAAAATCAAAAAGGGATTTAGAAGATTTGATAATAAGAAGAAGTAATTCAAGGACAAGAAGAGTCTCTGGACCAAATAAGATTGTAGCTCATCAAATGAGAGTGAAGTCAGTGACTTAGAGTATGTCAATAAGATGATGATCCTATTGAAGATGAAGATATCTCATGGTTGAGGAAGGTAGTTGATCACATCAAAAGGGGTCTACATGGTATGATTGATATGATGATGAACATGAGGTGGATAATGAGACTACATTGACAAATGCTCATGAAGAACTAAATATTGAGAAGAAGATCAATAAAAAGATTAAATCTAAACTCAGGGAATTTGAGGAAAACTTCAATATGTTTGAAGCGAGAATGGATGAAGATACCATGGAGCATGAAGACATGGTCAAGAATCCTAGTTGTCAATTAGAAATCTTGTCTAAAAGCCTAAAAGTTAGAGAAGACGAATGTGCAAGGTATGTAATTGAAAATGAGTCATGAAAATCTGAGTTAGAAAAAATTTCTAGTAAGGTAATGTCATTTGTCAGATTTTAAAAAAGCTCAAGTTATATGGATAATATTTTGAGTGATCAAAATCATGCAAGTGATATAACTAGTCTTAGATATAAATAAGAACTAGAGAATGCAACTCAAGATAAGATGAAAAATATTGTGAACAAGTATAATCATACATTAAAGACAAATAACTAGATAAGGAATGAAGGTACTTGTAGAATAAAGACAAATCAGATTAGATAACTAAATTACATAAGGTATGCAAATTTTAAAGTTTATTGTTATACTTGTAATTAGTTTGGGCATAGAGCTAGATAATGTGAAAGACCTATTAAGAATGAGTTTTCATAGAAGTATGATGGGGGTCATTAGTCAAAAGGTGTGAGCAAGGTTGAGTGATTCAATTGTCATGATATAGGACACCTTGAAAAACATTGTCCATTCAAGGTAAGACAAGATAAACTTCCATCAACGAGTATGGTTTACTACAACTATGAACAAAGAGATCACATTGCTAGATTCTAAAAGCAAAGGCCTAAAAGATATAATAGGTTTTATTAAGATCTTAGAGTGAAAGACAAAAGTCAAGTAAACTCATGGAGACCAAAGGTGTTAAGTAGGAATTATGATGAGTCTATAGGTCCAATTAATCTATTTGCTATTGTGGATAATTCTATAGATGTTGAAGAGTGCCAAGAGTTCTCTTTGACTACTCATGTTGAGAATAAAGAGACCAAGCTTAAGGAGAAGACCAAGGTACTAGTTGAGACTAGTCCTGAGGTAAGTATGGATCTAATTGAACATCTTGATATTGTTGAGTAAGATTCATGCAAAGAACATCAATTGTCAATCCTAGTGATGAGGTTTAGGACTCTATGGTTGATTCTTAAAATAAAAAAGCTATGTCAAGATTCCAGAGTTGATCCATATGCTATTAATTATATATTTAAAGAAAATGAGAGTGATATAGAAGAATAACCAATTGTCATAGGTTAGAATAAGAAGAAAAAGAACAAGAGCAAGAAGTCTTATAGCTATAAGAGGATTCCAATGGTTAATGAGGAGATGTGGGACACTCTTGGCTTCACTTTGTTTTAGAGCATCATGGTGAAAAGGATGTCTTTATCTATGCTTCTTAAGAGACTCATTTTAGCAAAGAATCAAGTATTATTGTTGTGATCTTGAGATGGTCTTAGAATACTAGAGTTGAGTGTTCTCAGTTAGAACATGCATACTAAGGTGGAAAATATACCAAGGTGATGTCATGATGTTGATAACTATATATGGACAAGTTTTTAGGGTTACATTAAAGGTTCCCACATGAAAAATAAGGATTTATATTTTTTTAAGATGATATTTTTACATAGAAAGGTTTGTTGACCTTATTCTAGCATGCTCTAGGTGGTTTTATGACTTGAAGTTATGTTGAATTCATTTTGGAATTTTTTGTTAGATCTGAGGATTATTAGTTTGTGCTTAAGAACTTGTAGGTCCTAAAATGGGTTATAGGAAGCTAGGGTTCCCAATGGTGTGGAATCTCAAATCTTGGTCTAGAAGTGTGTAATGGCTATCTCAAAGTGTACAATAAATTTCAAAAGTGGATGTTGACTGGTAAATGTTGTGTTGACCTTATTTCTTTTGAGATTCTAGGATTTTAGGCTTTAATAGAAAATTGGTTTGCCTTATTATTTGAGGTATAAGGCTTATTAATAGATTTAATGAGAAAAATGGGTTGTCAAATTAGGTTTCATATAGATTTGAAGGTTTGTGGTTCAAGTTTATGTCAAATTAGAGGCATAATTGGAAATTTAGCTTGTGAAGTATGTTTCATAGGTTGAGATAGGTGTTTCAAATTTGTGTGCTTGAGGGGACATATGAGATTGATCTAGATATGAAGTTTCAATTCTTGATGGTGTGACTATTAGAAGTTGTGGGGTCTGTAAGTTATAGGTAGGGTTACAAGGAGACTTGATAGGACTAGTAAGAAGAAGAGTGATTTTTGTTATGTTTTTCTAAAATACAAAGGTTTGAGTATTAAAAGGTGAGTTATTAGGTTTTTTTAATGAATTTTTCCTATTTGGTGAGTGACATTAACTTTTTTTGTATACCTTGAAGTGTTTTGAGAGAGAAGGCTAGTAAGCATATGAGGAATTTTTTCATGGTATATGGAGGTCTGTGTTAGGTTGTGGAGCCAAAAGCTTCACTAATGTAAACAAAGGAGGAGGTTTCAGGAAGGTTGCTGAGTGTTACTATCGCCAGCGTCGGTCAGGCCAACCAACATTGGTAGGGAGGAGACAGGAAGGAAACTGATGTCGATCAGAAGTCGGCCAGCATCGGTACCCCCCAGGTAGATAGGGACTGACATTGGTCACCTGTGTGGTTCAAGCTGTGAGTGTTTTATGGGTAGTTAGCTAACGAACCAAGTGTTTGCATGTCAAGAGCCAAATTTAGACTAGAAGCTGTGGATCTAATTATTGTAATTAGGTGCCTAATTATTGTTTGCATGAGATCTATTTAAGAGACTCATTAAATGTATTGTAAACTAGTGCTAAAGAGTAAGAGAGCAATAATATAAGATTTTTCTGAGAGAGGAAAGCAATGGTGTGTTCCTCCTAGTGCCACAGTACCAGGTGTGGGTGCTGGATTGGAGAATCAGTAGGGTTCTTCATGTATGTATGATCCTGGTCATCAGGTGAGCATGGCTACTTTAGGAGATCTGCATGGTAAGTAAGATCATTGATTTATAGGTGTATGTGTGTGCAAGGTCAAGGTTCACAGGTGTGCAGAACTAGATTGATTTCCAGGTGTGCAAGATCTGATAGGACAGCAACACAACAAGGAGTAAAATCAGGTGGGATCTACTTGAAGTACAGTGGGTACTCATAGAGAGCAAAGAGGAAGGCAAGGAAGATCCTTCCATAAGTAAGGTCTATTTAGGTGCAAGTTGTTGCAGGTTCAGGGGAGATCTACTTGAAGTATGTTTAGTACTTGTGGAGTGCGTGGAGCACTTGTGGAGTGCGTGGAGCACAGGTGTAAGGTGAACACCAACTTTGTGTTTGAGCTGGGTGTTGGGACCTAAGGGAGAGAGCTTTGTGGGAAGATTTACTATTTATGCCCTAGAGGTGTGGGAGCCCTAGATGTGTGTAAGGAAGAAGAACTATGGCAGCCTTCTTTGTTGTATTTCCTTCTAAAAGAGTTTTAATACAAGTTGTGTATTGTCTCTCATATCATGTGTTATTTATGGATTCTAGTTACTTGTGTATTCTAGTTAATTTCTGCATATTAAGTTGCTTGGTAATCAATTATGTGCTTTCATTATTTATCGCAACATGTGGTATCAGAGCTAAGGTTGCAGGGAGCAAGTTTTGTGTTTGGTTACAGGTTACTCTCAAGGGTTTTTGATTGAGTGGGAGTAGAGCAATGACAGATCAAAGTAAGCTAAGAATGGAGGAGTTGAAAAGCATGGATGGTCACTTATGCTCCTATGGAAATAAAGAGTAGGTAAAAGAATATTGTTGGTTGGTAACAGATCAGCATGAAGGAACTAAAGATGCAGATGTTGCAGGTGTTATTGCATAGGATGGTTTGGGAGGTTTCTTGGATAAAGTTGAATCTTAGATAATAGATTTTGTTGCCTCTTTCCATGTAGCCCTAAGGAGAGGAGCTGGTGAGCCTTGCCAAAGAATTGGCAAAGGGGAAGTGAAGCTGAAATTGCAGGTGATCAACACTAGGGTGTTGAAGCAGGTCATGCAGGTCCCAGGTTTGGAGATGTGGCTAATTTCTTCAAAAAATTTGGGTGATGAGAGATGCACAAGAACTCTCACACTAGATGCACTTAAATTAGCTGGTGGTAAGAAAATAGGTACTCTTTATCTACTTGTTTATATTACTGATTCTTCTTCTGTTGTGGAGACGTGGCTTCGTAGGCTTGGTCACATGAGCAGGAAGGAGATGCATTTTCTTAAGAGGAAGACTGGTATATTTAATAGGCTTAAGAACTAGAAAGCCTTGGTGTTTATGGAGAAGATGGCAGATAGAGACCAGTGGATGGGGCTGGATAATTCTGAGTAGGGTAGCTTAGACATGGGATTTGATTCAAAGGAGCTCACAGGTAAAAAAGTCATCACTCACAGGTGAACACAGGTATCAGCATTGGTAGGAAAACTAACATTGGTAACAGGTAAGATCAACGTTGGTCAGGAGGACCACTGTCGACAGCAGGAGGACACTGATGTCAGCAGGGTTGGTAGTCAGGACAGGTGCATGGAACTAACGTCAGTTGGATGCAGATTGTGTGGTGATCGAGGTCGGTCACTGTAACATATTTTAGGCAGATATCAAGCTATCAAGGAGTCTCAAATGCCCATATGGAGGATTGAAGGTGGTAAGTAAGCCTCAAATTCATTGTTCCTCTTCTTTATACTAGCTATTAAGTGTAGAGCAAGAAGGATCCAGGAAACAGTGGGAGCATGGTAGGATTATGATGCAGAACCAAGCGAGAGATTTGGTATGGTTGCCAGTAGGTATGAAAGCATAGAGATGAATGGATACCTTAGTTGAAGAATAGAGAGAATAGACACGTGAGATGGAAGGCCAAGTCATATGGTCTTAAGGAAGCTGCAGGACAGTGGTACAGGTTTTGACAGGTGGATGACAAAGCATGGCTTTAGTCAATGTCAGGGTAACTACTGTGGTTTATCTTACCAGGGGGATGATGGTCATGACATTATCTTGTTACTATATGTGGATGGTATGTTTGCTAGTAGGTTTGTACATATAAGGTTTTGTTGAGCTAAGGGTAAGATTAGTTTAGTGGTCTGCTATGAAGAATTTGGAGGAGCAAAATTCTTTGGCATGGGAGACATGATAGATCACAGGCTGATTTTGTCTCTAGTGGGAGCTGATGTGAATCAGGTGTTGGCAAGGTTTAGGATGTAGAATCGAAGCACACTAAGGGCTAGATAGTTCAGTGTCTGAAATCACATGAGGTTTGGTATAGGCCTAAGTTTGCCCAAGCAGTGGGTGTTGTCAGAGAGTTAAGAGCCAATTCAGAGAAGTGGGTTCTTAGGGATGTGAGAGAGACTAGCAGTAGGTATACATGTAGGGTTAGGACTTCACTACATGGGATTGTAGGTTTGGATGTGGTAGGTTACTTAGATGACAAGAGGTGCACCATAGGTTGTGTGGTGGTTGGTCTTCAGGTTGAGCTTGAAGACGGATACAAGCCAAGAAATAGATTAGATGAGGTACAGGTATAGGTACAGTGTAGCTATTTATCTCCAAGTGGGAGATTGTTAGGTTGTGTAGCTGAAAGCTTCACTGATGCAAATAGAGGAGGAGGTTTTAGGAAGGTTGTTGAGTGTTACTGTCATTGGTGTCGATCAAGCCAACTGATGTTGACAGGGAAGAGACAGGAAAGAAACTGATGTCGGTCGGTGTCGGCACCCCCCAGGTAGACAGGGACCAATGTCGGTCACCTATGTGGTTCGAGCTACTAGTTTTTTATAGGTAGTTAGCTAACGAACCAAGTGTTTGCATGTCAAGATCCAAATTTAGACTAGAAGCTATGGATCTAATTATTGTAATTAGGTGTCTAATTATTGTTTGCATGAGATCTATTTAAGAGACTCATTGGTTGTATTGTAAACTAGTGCTAGAGAGTAAGAGAGCAATAATATAAGATTCTTCTGAGAGAGGAGAGCAATGGTGTGTTCATCTTAGTGCCACAGTACCAAGTGTGGGTGCTAGATTGGAGAATCAACAGGGTTCTTCATGTATGTATGATCTTGGTCATCAGGTGAGCATGGCTACTTTAGGAGATCTGCATGGTAAGTAAGATCATTGATTTGCAGGTGTATGTGTGTGCAAGGTCAAGGTTCACAGGTGTGTATAACCAGATTGATTTGTAGGTGTGCAAGATTAGATAGGAGAGCAATACAATAGGGAGTAGAATCAGGTGGGATCTACTTGGAGTATAGTGGGTACTCATAGAGAGCAAAGAGGAAGGCAAGGAAGATCCTTCCATAAGTAAGGTCTATTGAGGTGCAGGTTGTTACAGGTTTAGGGGAGATCTACCTGAAGTACATTGAGTACTTGTGGAGTGTGTGGATCACTTGTGGAGTGCATGGAGCATAGGTGTAAGGTGAACACCAACTCTGTGTTTGAGTTGGGTGTTGGGACCTAAGGGAGAGATCTTTGAGGGAAGATTGATTGTTTATGCCCTAGAGGTGTGGGAGCCCTAGAGGTGTGTAAGGAAGAAGAACTGTGGCAGCCTTCTTTGTTGTATTTCCTTCTAAAAGAGTTTTAATACAAGTTGTGTATTGTCTCTCATATCATGTGTTATTTCTGGATTCTAGTTACTTGTGTATTCTAGTTAATTTCTGCATATTAAGTTGCTTGGTAATCAATTGTGTGCTTCTGTTATTTATCCCAACAGTCTGAAGATGCTCAGAAGGTGAAAGGGCTTAGAAATATTATGGGGGATCCCTATAAGATGTTTCATGGTGAGTTCCATTAGATTTTAGTTCTTTTGTCTATTCTTTTTTCATTGGTTATAGTGCTTGGTTGAAGAGAGTGTTGGCATGGAGCAAGAGGAAGGTTTCAAGGCAAGAAGAGAAAAAATTATTGAGGTAAGGGGGAGTCTATATCATAGTTATAAGATGGTACTCTAATTTTATTGGTCTTTTCATGTCCTAAAGATCAGATTGTGCCCATTTTGTCATTGTGTCAAAGGGGGAGAAAGTTCCTATTGTGAGAGTGCTTGAAGAGAGAGAAGGTAAATTGAATGATGTTTATTGACATCAATGACAAAGGGGGAGATTGTTAGATTTTTTTAGTGATGTCATGGAGGTGTCTTGGTGAGTGGATGAAGTGCTTTAATAGCCTAATTGATAATGACAAAGTGTGCAATATGCTTGTCCTAGTGTGCTCGAAGTTAGTTTGGTTCATCTTTTATTTTGGCATGGTTAGAGATGTTCAAGGCTGAGTATAGAGTATTAAAAATGTGAAATGGGTCATATAAGAGGTTTTATATGATTGGATATATTGTGTGAATAAGTGTAATTCATCTAGTTATCCATATTTTTCATCTAGATAGTTTGGGTCTAGTGGTAGAAAATTTGAATAGGCAGTTTGCTAACGTCACCATTACCATGTATGGATGAGTCAAGGGGAGTTGGTCATATGGTTATGATGAAATTAGTCCCTAGTTTTTATGAGCTAAATATTAGGTCTTGTTTCTAAGCTTATTCAAATATATGTGGGTGAAAATTTGGGTTCTTTGGCATTTTGACAGTGTTTTCCCATACTTAGCAAAATCTGTAATGAGGTAAGAAGATCCAATAAGAATATTGATGAAGTAATATATCACACATGGAAATTTTAAAAGAAGGTGATCATATGGGATTGTTTAGTTTTGTGCCTAGTTTATTTTCAATAAATTTTAGGTCATGATTTTAAGTGCATCAAAAGATATGCATGTGAAAAGTTTACCTTTCAAGAAAGTTATAAGCATAGTTGGCTCTGTGACAAAAGATTTTGAGAAGATATTTTAATATAAATATATCTCATACATGTGAGGGTTCCAAGATAATTTTAACACATGGTTGGATTATCCTATTTGAGGAGATCATATGGTCTAATTTTTAGAATATGTACTTGAGTGAAGAAAAATATATGGAGGTGCAAAGTCGACCTTTTAAAGAGATAAGAAAGTTTCCCATAGTCATTTTTAAACAAGTTAAAGTTAGAGCAAGTCTAAAGGAGATCAATGGAGCACATTTACTCCAAGATGTTAAGAAGTAGTGAGATGTAAATAAGTGCACATTTTTTAATTATTGAGAAAAGTTAAAGTTTAAATATCTAATGGTGAGTGGGTATTCATATAGATTGATCAAATAGTGAACATTGCTAGTTAAATATCTGGTTGATATGCAGAGATTGATGGTGCACATTGATTCAAAATTACAAGATTGCAAGAGATGACGTCAACTATAAAATGTTTAAAATATAAGCATTGGCACATATGCATTAAATTTTGAAAGAGATCAATGGTGTGTATTGTATCTGAGTAGTGAGGACACAAGATGTGAGAATAGTGTTTGATGTTTAACTATGATCATTGACATTTAAATATTTGAATTTAATAATTAAATAACTAGTGTGTAGTTTTTGAGTCATATTTTTTGATCTAGAATGAATAAGAGCATGTATTAAAAATCAAAGTGGTATATGAATCTAAGGCACATCTATAAATATGGATTTTAAGATTTGAAAGTGTGAATAGGCAAAGATATTTAGCTTCAAAGTTGATTGTGTTCATGCAAGGACTTTAAGTGACCTGAGATGATTGTTCGAGCTTGTTTTGATAAATTTTCAATATATCTTGAAGAATTCACTACTAGGGAATGTTGTAGACTCCATAAGAATTCTCTATGTGCATTATAAAGGATTGACCAATTGTATGTTGTATTAACAAAGGTTTAGAAGGTGACTATGTGTTTGATCATAATGTCTTTGTGTATAGAGAAGTGTTTGAGCTATTTATGCTTAACCTAAAGCACATTATGATGGTTTTTTGCACTTAAGGGGGACATATAGATCAATTAAAATGGGTCCATGCTATTTAAAAATGTTTTTATGTTATTTTTTTGCTCATATAAGTGTCAAGAGATGAATGGGTCTGTATAGGACCCAAAAGTGACTTAGGCCTTTTTGAAAGTGGATTGTGCTTAAGTATGACCCATGAGAGATGCCTTAGGTGTGAAGGTGTGTGTTGTGGATAATAGGAAATATTATAATATTGTTAATTCATGATTACTCTATAAATAGTGGAACCAAACATTATGGATTCTAGATAAGTGAGATACTTGTATGTGAGATTTTAGAGAAGGCTTGTGTGAGTATTATACATTGAAGCAAATAAGGAAGGATAGGGAGTGTGCTTATTGGTTGAGTTAATGATAAAAATAGGTTATTGAATATGTATATGACCTTTAGGTCATGTTTCTAATTTTATAATATTGCTCTTACAATTTGAGGGTATGCAAAGAAGTCTAAGTGTACATATGAGGATAGTTTGAGTGAAGGAGAGAGATTGTGGCATGCCTATATGAGAGGCCTATTTGATAGAGAGAGAGTTTGTGTAGGGATTATATAAATATAGATCCATAATTAGGTGTTGATGACATCATTTCTAAGGTGGAGGTGTTTAAAGGGCTTGGTCTTCTTTATGGGCAGTTGCTCATTATGAAACATGTGTTTCACTAAATACATTTGGTCAAGAGGATATGATCAAGGTTTTTTGGTCTAAAGGATTTGATCTATCTCTTCTTCATAGTTTATTATAATAAAGTAATTCATTTTTGTTTCATGATTGAGAGTGGGTTTTATCCCCCATGAGGGTTTCCAACAGGAACTATATGCTATGTGTTTGATTTTGTGTATGCATTGAATATATGAACTCTCTTGTTAATGCTTCTTAATCAAATTGATATACATTGATTGGTTAATAGTTTAAAGGACTATAATTAAATTTTAAATATTTGGGCTCATTGATTCACCCCCTTTTTAGTGACTATACCTCCAATAATGTATGCTTTAGACATGTGCCCATGTAATTGTGTGTGTCTTCTTGATTGTGTATGTAGATATTTTAACATTTCCTTCTTTGTGGATTTAAGACAACTTCATTTTTACTTATGTATGTGGAAATATGAACATGTCCTTATATATATTATGTTCTCATATTTAATGACATGTTCCCATGTCCCTCACATTGTGGCCTCTTGGCCTACATTGTGTGTCTTATGTGTGTTGTATGTATGTTTTTTATATGCGTCATGGCCATGACACATGTTTTTCTTGTTACACACTCTAGTTTTAGATTCCATGAGGGACCTCATGCATCTCCCCTCCTTATTTAGGTTTTATGATGGATATCATGCCACATGCCCTTAGGTAGATACTCAGTTACTACTCAGATTTTATGTTACATATATTGGTATATCTATCTTTACACCCTTATGAATGTTAGACATGACATACATCACACATTATAAACTTATGCTTAGATTATATTACATTATGATTTTATTTATGCATATTATATTGGATTAATATGTATATATCATATATGTTCCAACTAACACACATTTTATAGATATTTTTATTTTTAGTATTGTTCTTGCATAGGTTCAATAACTCCCCCAAAAAGAAGAGGCATTCACAGGGGTTTGTCATAGATATCAAGCTACCAAAATGCACTCATAGTACATTTTCAACACATAGACTTAGATTATAAAAATTAAACTCAGGTAAACACATTGGGAAAATAGGGACATAGAGATCATTTAGTTGCATAAAATTAGAGAAAAAGGATATTAGCACCCAAATTGGGACACTAATGCCACATGGTGTTATAATTTGAGATATAATACTACTCATTATTTCCATATGTTCACTTACACACTAATTTATTATATTGAATGAAAAATTCCATGTCATTATATATGTTGTATAAATCTAACATCATATTTTAGGTTACACACCAGTTTCATGCCTTACTCCATCTACAATGTTTGGCATTATTGAGTGGCTGCATAGCCAACATTTCCAATTCAACATTTTTGGCTACATCATATAGTTTTATTTTCATATGCATATACTACACATAACTAGGTAATGATGGAGTCATAGTCTAATTGAGTTATTGAGCCACTTACATGAGACATTTAAACACACCACTAGTCTAATCCAAGCTATTCACAAGTCATGATCCACCGATTAGGTGTGGGAAATGATGGAGTCAAAACCAAATTGAGTTCTTTATCCACCCACACATGAAGATTAAGTAATCCATTATCTTAGTCCAAGATATTCACTAATTGATCACTATATACATATGCACTCACAAGTCATCACTAGGTTTATGTATTAGTTCACATACCCAATGAGTTGTATTCATTAATTTCCTCTCTCCTATCCCTTTACTTAGTTTTCTCTTTGATTTTTATATCTGTTATGTAAGGAATAATTAATGTACATTTGAATTTAAGGACACATATTAGAGCATGCTTCACATACTTAGACCCAACTTCATGGGCTTTACCTCTTAGGTAAGTCCAGGTATGCTTCTTTCTCCTTTATCTTAGTCATTTTTATTTTGTGCATTTATAAAATAAAGGTGGGAGGGGGAGATAGATTCACCTAAAATTTTAATTTGAGTGCTAATATTGATATCCAATATTGCCTATCCCTAGTTTATCATGATACCTATCCTAGAGTCTACTATCACACTTATCCAACCTTTGTACAAACCAAAAACATCCTTAGTCATCACTAAAATAGTCCTAGACCCTCATTCTTGCATCTTGGCCCTTCATGCCTAGTATTTTTCCACTTGGACACTAGTGACATAATAGGGACAGTACTACCACATGGTGCTAGTGTCCCAATAATGGTGCTAATATCCTTTCCCTCCACTTTTCACAAATGGATATCTTTTGAAATGGTAAACATCCTAGGGTCAGTCTGGACCACTTTTAACACCTAAAAAAACATTATAATGGTATAAATACATGAATTTTATCCCTCTAACCAATAAATTAAAATTAGATGCAAAATACATATTTAAACCCATAAACATTTGGGCACAATTAAGGTTATCAATCCCTATTCTGCCCTACTTCTACATACTACCATCTATAACATTCCTACACTTAAATTACTTAGATTTATAGTATCAAGCACATTAAAATAACTCTAGTCAATTATCTTACTATCTTTAATTGCAATTAAACCAACACTTAAGTGGGTATAACTATGTTAGTCTTGATCTCTCTTCAGAGTATTGGTATTTAGGCAACTCTCATCATAGTGGGGTGTTGAGGATGTCCAACCTACCCCACTAATAAAAAAAAATTATAGCTTGTATCAACCAAATGACCTAGAAATATGTAGGATTAGGGTTTGATCACAAATTCAATAAAAATAGAAAATATATAGGGTTTGAGAACTTATGCACATAGGAACAAAATTCACATATCCAAACACAAGTACACTCAAAAACTCAAGATGGTCTTGCACAAAGGACACTACTATATAAATAGGGACACTAGTGCAACATGTATAATTAGGGTGCTACTTTCCAATTAAGGTGTTACTATTTAAGAGTGGTTTTGACACTAGGATCTTATTTTTGACACTTAGACTAGTCTCTACCTCATTTTTTATCCTCTAGATCATCCATCTTAGTCATTTTCTAGCTAAGTTCTTACTTACATTATTTATTTTTATTTTTAGAAAGATCAAATTAGGTCAATTTTTTAACAAATCGATGTATGCATTTATTTCATAATTCTACCCTAATTTAATATACTCATCTCTTGAACAATATAGGATTTAAATTCACTAAATCCTAAAAGGTTAAAACAAATGGTGTAAGAACAAGTACTAGTTTCATATTTTAGCTCTTCATTTACATACTCAAAACCTAAATTTCATAATAGATTTCACTTATTTTAATTCAAAATGAAAATTAAAAACACTTCATTTGGTGAATATAGGTAAAACTTTAAAATTAAAATAGAAAAAATCAAAATCAACACTTGCATCATTCATCTAGAATTCAATTTTTGTCACATGCAATCGTGAAAAACATAAAAACAAAAAATAAATAAATAAATATTACTTTATTTTAATTTATAATATTCATTTCATTATTAAAAACATTTTTTTCAATAAGTAGTGCAGTTTAATTTCCTTTGTAAAACATTACCAGCAAAGACAAAAACAATAATCAAGAAAAGATATGTGATTTTAAAAACATTATGTTTCCCCTTGGATGATGCTTTGAGAATGACCATACCTTCACAAATCATACACCTTCCCTAGAATTAGATATTCCATTTAAGTAAGTAACATCTAGAGTGTTATTAACATTGAGATTATAATTCAATTATTTAATTATATTGCCATTAAAAATATTATCATTATCCAAATTTAAGCTCTTGATGAACAATCCCATAGATAATAACCCTAAATAATTAGACCCCCTCATATGTTAGCTCATCTTTTTAACAATTTTAAAGTTCAAGTATTTCTCTCTTATTTTTCTTCCTCTTCAGGACTAACATCATCATAATTTATTTTAATAATGAATGAATTTTATTAGACATATTCAACACAATAGAGTCAACTAATTACATAGGGTTATTTATCCCAATTACTCCTAATTTCCCATACTTATTGACCAAGAGCTTTAATATCTTGTTGATTTAACTTTTTTTAGAATAATGGAGTTTTATTACTATTTTTAATTAAGGGTCTAGATGAATAAATTAGTATAGAATATAGAAATAATTACATTCTTGATTTAAGCAAATTGTTTATCTTATTCACCTTTCTAAAAAAATAAATAAATAGGAAGAAATATAAATTAGATGTAAAAAAAGTGAGATGGCTGATACAGAGATAAAAATGGTTGTGTAGAATTGGGAAGGTGTAATAAACATGAATCTAGATTTTGTTTAGTAAAAATATAGGAGCACAAAAAAGTGGATGCTTTGGTATTTGATGTTGTTTTCCATTCGTATCTCTATTGTCTAAAATAATCACAAAGACCTAATTTTTTTTAGGTAGTTACGTTGCACTTGTGTGAATGTGCCTATGAAAATTTGAGTGTTAGTTTTTTATGAAACTTACTGTGGATCTAATTTTGCCTTCAAACCCTAACCCTCCATCATTCTTGATAAAATGATATTTAATCCACTTGAGAAAGAGGGGAGGATTGAGTGTGTAATATGTACTAAACATTCAATACACACCCCTTGTGTGGTTACGCTACCTATATATCAATACTACAAAGAGGGATCAAGCCGTATGTAGTTCTCCCACCTAGTTTACTTTATGAAATAGTGTGATATAGATGTAAATGCCAATTTGATAGTTTCTAAGGTTGCTAGGGATTGGTATCAAGGATTGATTAGGTTTACAGTTGTGTTGGGTGATTGTGTGCAAATAATATGGAAGTTTGCCTTAGTACTTTGTTTGTATTCTTTCTTGTTTTGTAAGTTTGGTCACCTCTCTTGTGAATGAGCTTTGAGTGGGATTTTATAGGGAACAATTGGTCAAGGGTTAGATGTATTCATGTTAGGTTGACCTAATTAGATTTAAGGACTGGATGAAAATGACCATTAGGGCTCAAAGTGTAAAAGGATAGGAGCATCAAAAATGAGACACTTTGGTGCCCAATGCTATAGTCCAAATAGGGTGCTCTTGTCCTACAGGCTTGAGACTTAGTGAAATAGTATTGGCATGCAGAATATTATTGAATGAGATAGAATCAAGGATCAAAAGGTTTTAGATGACTGTTAATGAGCAAAAAGGTGCCTAAAAGGGCCATAAGAGCATGAAAAAAGTATTTATAGTTGGGGTGTCGTAAGCCACACTCAAACTATTAATTTATACATTTTATATGACTACATCCCCCCCCCTTTATTCTAGTGATGTAGCAAAGTGAAATACTAGGATAAAGGAGAAATAGAAAGCATACCTAAACTTACCTATAAGGTTGAAGTCCATGGAGATGTGTGATGCTGAGTATGAATAAAGAGAGAATAGTGTGAAGCATAAATCTACAAAAGAAAAAAAGGATTAGATCAATTCTTACTAAACACGATATGTCTAAAATAAGAAAATACAAAGGTTGGGTAAAAGAGAGGAAGATAAAGGAACAAATACAATTCTTCATGTATGTGAACCAATATAAAACCTATTATGGTGTCTAGTGGTGCTAGGTATGTATTTTACCAAGAGTAATATCATGAATGGAGTTGAGTGCTTAATTCCCCAAGGGTGGAGCAAGAATATAAAGACAATCCATTTGGCTCCATTGTTACCCACTATGTAATTAAGCATGTGATCATGTATGGGTTAATTGATGTTTGGACTATGTGTTCAATCCCTTTGAGTAGGTGGATCAATAAAACAAAGGCTAGCTAGTCTTTTAGATCCATCATTTCCCACTAAGTGTGAACTATGAACTGATACCAGTATGAATGTGTGCCATATAAGATGGCTTATGAATCCCATGAATGATCTATAATCTGATAATGTATCATAGATAGCTAAATGTGTAATAAGAACTAGGCCAATCTTAGCCACTCCAAAAGGTAGAGATTAGACTTGTATGAAAGCCACTCCAAAACTAAGACCTAGGCTTATATGAAAGCCATTCTAAAATGATACCAACCACTTGTAGATAGAATAAGACTAGAAATAAAATGAGGCAAATATACCACATACATTGCCTCCAGTCACTGATGTTTGTAACATGGATTTTAATATAGAATTTATACCAACTACCTAATCTAAAACTAGAAGCAAGAGCCATCATGTTGTGCATGATGGCCATATATATAGATAATATAAGTAAAACTATACTAAAAATACCTAATCTAAACTAAAATATAGCTAAAAAAATTATAATTGACCTTACCTTTCTATTTGTTTTTGAAAATTTTGGGTTTTTGGCTATTTGGATAGAGGCACCGAAAAGTGGACACTTTGTTATTAGGTGTTGTAGTCCAAATAGCAAGATCTTATCCTTTACTATTTTTTATGAATATTCTATGTTCATCACTATTTTTTTGGTCTATTCTACATGTTTTGAATTTTGATTACTATTTTAAGTGTTTTGAAATTGTTTTTTTGATCAATAAAGGGCTTTGTTCTCTGTGACAAAACCCCTATTTGTTGCCCCCTCTTTTGAGGGTAGGAATGAAGACCCAACAATTATTATCCTTAGAATAAAGATCCATACAAGTGTGTTATGTTACAAAATACATGATATAGTAATGATAATCCAAAAGATGTCTTAGGATAAATCATAGTTTATGTTGGGGATTGTTAGATCAATATGGGTATGCATAGATAGATGAAACAATGTAATAAAATGTGCAATATACTTAAATAAAGCTATAAATTTGGTTAGTTGTCAAGGAGAGATGGAGCATGATATCCATCATGGCATATAATAAGGTAAGATAATACATGATGTATATCATGGCAATGCAAACAACTGAGAAGCAAACAAGCAAACAAACATGCAAGGCAAGAAGCAAGAAGTATACAAAAGAGGACAAAGGACCAAGAAAACAAGGCACATGGTCACATGTAACTCAAACTAAGAAAGGCAAGAATATAGGTCATGTTCAAATGCCCACATACACATACAATTACAAACAAGCAATATTAGCATGAGGGCCACAAACACATACAAGAGTACAAGCAAAGGACATTAAAAAATGTTATAAGTCACACACAAGTAAAAAAATAGGAACTAATAAATGAAATCACATCTAGCTACTCAAATAAATAAAGGAAGATATGTAAATTCTAGAAATACTATCACATCTAACTAATCAAAGCAAAAAGTGAAGGTATGCAAAATATGTAGTATAAGACTAGGTATATGCTAAGAAATACATAAGTGTTATATACTAGTGAGTGTCAGTAGAATAATTTGTGTAAGCTAGTAAGTGATGTAAAAAAACATGATAACTAAAGTGTGTGATGTAGGAATGACACAACCTAGATGGTGTAGTCATGTAGAAGATGTCACCAGTGGGTAGATATGTTAATGTATGTCTTGAATGTAAAATTAGGATGCACCCTCAATGGGTAGAGTGAATCAATCAAGGATCAAGGTGTTACTAAACACATTGAAATAATATCAAGTGAATCACGGTAATGTAGATAAATCAACAAACACTAGTATAGAACAACAAAATGTAAGTCTAGCATGGTAGTAGAAATGTAAAGCATGGATAATGCATATAATTGAATTTTTTTTGGTGTTTTGAGTTATTTGAATGTTTTTTGTTTTTTTTGACATGTTATATTATTTATGGTATTTTTAAATATTTTATTTCTTTTGGTATTGTGAAATAAGTTATGTATAATTAATCATAAGGAAACTGTGTACTTGAAAGCAAAAAGAAACTATGTATAAGCTAATAAATTATGTATAAGAAATGATACTAACTAATGAGTCTCATAAGAGAATCCATATCATTTTATCCTATATCAAGGAGAGGGATCATTTATGGTCATGAAGAATGATTGAAAAGCTGAAACTGTGACTCTAAAAACTATGTATATTATAAGTGATCTAAAATCTATGTAGTGATAATTGACTGTGGGTTCCCCTTGTAACTATGAGAAGTGGATGAAATTGTGGGGATCTTAGGAACCCATCTGGTATTAGAATAATATCTCTAAAAAAATTCTCTATGTGTAGAGGAATGAGACCTTAATGATACTACCCTAGGTGTGAATATTATAGATAAAAACTATCTAGAGTCCTAAAACTATCATTGATATAGTGGTCCCTCTAAGAGGCCTCTATGGAAGTGTATGAAATATTTATGCTTGGGAGGGAGGCCTTGACTGTATCTAAATATCAACTAGAAGAAGAACTATAACTAATGGAGGAGCTAAAACTATATCAAAATGGGTGATAACCTATGTGATAAACCTATAACCATGGGTGTAATCAACCTGCCTATCTTCATAAACTTGGGTGATAGCATGTACCACATCATCTACTATAGGAATAAAGCTAGTAGTAGGTTCAAGATAAGATCTAGGTAAACCAATTTTGAATAAAATAGGAATAGATATAACCTCTATTATTTTCTTATGTCTAGTAGTGATAGGGAGATACTCAGAAGTAGCCATAGAGTTATATACATCTAGGTAAAAACCATGTATGTGTGATGAAATACATGTAATTGGAGTTATAAGTTGTATATCAATATGATTATAAATAGCATTCCACATGGGAGATAGAAAACAAGGAATATAGAGCATGGAGCTTTGCACTAATTAATAAAAACTTTGACTTGTAACATGACATTCATAACATGTTTAACAAGATAGAGTTGAAAATTATTTTTCATGAGAAAGAGAGTGTGTAAAATAAACAATGAAACCCTATATTAAAGAAACGTAAACATTGCTTTGAAGTAAAGGGATCTTAATATGTTTAGCAATAAATTTATTAATATCATCCCATATTACCAAAACTAAGAATTAAAGGGAAAGAATGAAGCTTTGCAATAACATTTAGTAAACTTCATCATTCATATACATGATAGGACTAAGTATGGACTCCTTATTATTTGCAAGAAATGTTTTGAGATAAGTGAGATCCATTTTTTAATTTTATGTAAAATTTTATTAAATTAAAATAACAAACTAGAATATGCATGAAAAAGATATGAAGCTTACTAACATGTAAGGTGATACCTCAAAAACATAGGGACCTAGTATATTCAACTAGGGTTTGAAAGAAATTATTTTTAAAATTAATATGGTGAATTTTAAAAATTAAATGTAAAATTTTGATTTATATATTTAGGAAAAAATTAGAAGATTTCTAAAATCATCAAGGAATTTTTCCTAGGGTTTCTAGAGTTTTTGTGTGCAAACGAAGTAAGTCAAGTTCATCAAATGATTTAACTTTTTTTGGAATAATGGAGTTTTATTCATATTTTAGTTAAGGGTCTGGATTAATAAATCATTATAGAATATAGCAATAATTATAGTCCTAATTTATGCAAATTGTTTATCTTTTTCACCTTTCTAAAAATAGAAATAAATAAGAAATATAACTTAGTTGGAAATAGATTGAGATGACTAATACAAAGGCTAAAAATGGCTATGTAGGACAGATAAGGTGTCAAACACTTGAATCTAGCTTTCATTTGATGAAAGGACAAGATCACCAAAAAGTAATGATTTGGTGTCTATAATTATTGTCTATTCCTACTGTTATTATCCATACTAATCATAGAGACCTAAAACTTTTTGGGTAGTTATGTTATACTTGTGTGAGAGTGCCTATGAAAAATTGAGTTCTAATTGTTGATGGAACTCATTGTGGAGGTGATTTTCTCTTCAAACCCTAACCCTCCATCATGCTTAAAAAAATATTTGAGCCACTTGAAAAAGTGGGCGGGTTAGCGTGTAAGATGTAATAAACATGCAATCCACACCCCTTATGTGGCCACTTTGCCTACATATCAATACTCTGAAGAGGGATCAAGCTATATGTTGTTCTTCTACCTAGTTTGATTTGTGAAATAGTGTGATGCAGATGAAAATGACTATTTGATAATGTTTAAGGTGGCTAAGGACTGGTATGAACATTTAAGTAGGTTTACAATTGTGTTGGGTGACTATGTGCAAAAAAAAGGGAAGTTTTCCTTAGTTCTTTAGTTGTATTCTTGATTGATTTATAAGTTTGGTCATCTCCCTTATAAATGAGATTTGAGTGGGATTTTATAAGGAATAGTTGGTCATGGGTCAGATGTATTCATGATAGGCTAACCTAATTAGGGATAAGGATTGGATTAGAATGATTGTTGGGGCTCAAAGTGAAAAAGGATAGTAGTTCCAAAAATGAGACACTTTAGTGCCCAGTGCTATAGTCCAAATGGGGCACTCCTATCCTATAGGTCAAGACCTAGGGGAATAGGATTGACATAGTGAATATTGCCTAGCTAAGGTGGAATGAGGGTTAAAAAGGTTCTAGATGACTGGTAATGAGAAAAAGGTGCCTATAAGGGTCACATGAGCATGCAAAAAGGACCTGTAGATGGGGTGTTACAAGCCACACTCAAATTACCAATTCAAACATTTCATATAACTACACTTATCTTCACTCACATCAAGGGTTCTTAGGATTCTATCTCCTCTCAATTTAGTGATCTTAATGAGAAACATGACACATGAGAGTTATTTTGATATCATCAAAAGCACCCTCTACCATATATTATCTGAAACCTAGTCCTTTCACCTCAACCTAATCAACTAAACCCATGGACTCATCACTTTATCACCTTCTTATCAACTATCTTGGCCAAATCTCAAGAAGTAAAGTGCATGGAAGGTTAGAATGTCACTTTAATTATGTATATTTACTTTTATCCCATAATTTCACACACACACACACACACACACACACACACACACACACACACACACACACACACACACACACACACACAAAGTGCAATCAATATTTATTTTACTTTTATAATTGTATGGTAAATGCTTTATCTTGCACAATCTAAATTTCAATAGTTTTATATTATCTAGATAACTTATGATCTAAAATAGCTAAAAAAAATATAGTGAACTCAATCTTTATTTTGAGCACAACCAACCCTATGTACTTCTCCCTTAGGGTTTCATATTTATTTCTTAGGATTTCAAATTTATTTCCTATTAGGTTTTTATTTTAGATATAATGTCTAGTTTCCCCTTTTCATATGTGAAAATTTTCTTTTTTTTCTTTAGTCCTAGGGAATAACATATCCCAATTATTTATACAATAATTGGTTCAAAGAGTAACCTTCCCTAAAGTGGTTGGATTTATGATTGCTAACTAGGCTTTAGGAAAAGATAAATGTTTTAAAATTTTGGGGATTTTATATCTCTCTAGGGGATTGTAATCCATTTTCAAATATTTAAAATTTAAGGATTTAAATATTGTATGGATATCATAGACCTTGTTCCAATTTTTATGTATTTTGGACTATTTTGAATGTTTCTGGGTTTTGGGCATCTCAGCTCAATGGAAAATTAAGAGATGCAAAATGTTTTTGGAATTGTTTTAAGGTATCTTAACTCATTATATATTCACGTAAGTGCACCAACTTGGGGGACAAAAAAGGGCTTACTTGTGGACATGATTTTTTTTGAAATTTCATAAACGTGAACTTCTATAGATAATTAAAGACGGCTACACTCAATATATGAAGATGGTATAAAAACATGAATTGTAGCATTTCATGTCTAATTTTTAATATATATATATATATATATATATATTTATATTTATATATATTAAAATGGTTAAGCATAAATAGGTTAAACATATAAAATTTGAAGAGGACCTCATCTTTTTTTAAGAAAATTTGAATTGTACCATTTCATACGACCCACCATTTTTTAAGCATCGTTTAATATTTTTAGAAACCATTTGGTTAATATTTATATTAGATCTTCTAGTGTGTTACTAGCTTTTTTTTATATTTTTTGATGAATATATTTTTTTATTAATTTTGGAATAAAGTATATCCTAAAAATTAACAAAAAAATGGATAGTCGTCCATGCAACCCACCCTAACTACCTTAAAAAAAAATGAAAAATGATTTTATTTTGAGTGTGTGTAAAATTAGGCCTAGTTTGTTACCATATAATTTGTTTTATAATTGTACCAATGAAAAAAAAATTAGATAAACATGAATAGGCATGTATGGGTGAGGCATGTAGTGGCCTAAAAAAGTGTTTTTATAAATAAATAGTTTGAACCTTAAAATACCCTAAAAATTATAAAAATCATACATTTAGAAAGAGGACAATATGTTAATCATAAAGATAACAATATTTCAAATTTTGATATTGAAATATATAGCGTATTTGATGATAGAAGTTCATTTTTTTTGGTTTTTCCTAAAACTCTTGATCTTGGCTATAGATGCATAGTCCCAAGCCTTTGGCTTGGAAACCCATGCTATTTTCGAACCTAAAGGCTCAGTTTTCAATCTAAATTCAAATATTGTGTATGTACTATAAAACACATACACATTATATAGCATACATGTTATTTAGTGTACTATACAATGCATACACATTGCTTTGTTATAAGTTCAAAACCAACTCCATGAGCATTTGGGAGTTACACATGAATCCAAATTTGTCCATAAGCTTATATTTACAATATAGATGTGAATTTATACTTTAAATCTATATTAGTAAATATAAGAAATAGGGTCACTTAGCATCTAATAGAAATGGTCTCACAATTACACACCTTATGATGTGTAAAATAGTTTTTAAAAATCTAATAAATTCAATACTTAGGCATTTTTAGGGTCTAAGTATTAACCCTAGGGATTTTAGGACATAAATTTTTTAATTAATATCTATTTTTGGTTTACATATAGTCATTTTTTAGTTTTTTATGCCTTCTAAATTAATTCTTGTAATTTTTAGGACGCTTAAATTTATCAAAATTGAAAATTTCAAACCACTCACTTTTATATTGATGCAAATTGGTGTTATTGGGGTATCGTATGTCATATTGATGACTTATCACATCAAACAACCACTTTACATGTTAATTTCGCTTGATCATCTCCTCTCCCTCATCCTTGATCACTTCTTACTCATCCTTCATTACCCCTAATTACTCTCTCATAATCCTCATTATCCCTAATCACTCCCTCATTGACCCTCACTATCCCTAGTCATCTATAATCACTCCTCCATTGACCCTCACTATCCCTCACCATCCCTAATCACTCTCTCCCTATCCTTAATCATCCCTAATCACTCTTTCCTCATCCCTCATCATACCTAATCACTTCCTCATCCCTACTCACTCCCTTCTCATCCCTCCTCATCCCTCCTCATCCCTCATCCCTCCTTCATTGACCTTAGTTATCTCTCATCATCTCTAATCACTCAGGATTATCATCCCTAATCACTCCTTCATTGATTATCACCATCCCTCATAATTCCTAATCATGTACTTATCATACCTTATAATACCTAGTTAATTTAAATGAGTATAATAGTTCTTCATGTTAATCTTGTTAATATTACTTTAATTGATTCAAAAATTTGGCACAAACATAATTTGGTTTCTACAAGGAAATGATTTAGCTATGATGTGGCTATTATCCATGATTTCATGGATCTATTAGTTTATCTATTCATTATCTATAAATGATATGTTGTATAAAAGGTTTGAGGTAGAGGTATTTAAGGGATAAAATCGATAGTATTGTTTAGTATATAGTATGCAAGAACTTATTTAGGTGATTGAAAGATGTCCTTGTAGTCATTTAGTTTATGGTTCAGTTATTTTAACTTTATTATTGTTGGATAAACCACACTATGATATGGTGACATAAGGATGTCATTAAAAATTTAATTCTTACAATTAATAATATAATTCTTACTAGAACTAAAAATATTATTGTACTTTTTGGCACTAATGACTGAAAGCTTATGAACTAACTATGATATATGGTATTTTAGACCCACACAATCTATCACAAAATTTCAAGGATTTAATTCATAGACTACATGTCAATGGTAAATACATGGTTGAAAACATGTAAAACATCTCACACCTGTAATGGTGAGATGTCACAAAAGATTTCATATTTAAAATTTTTGATTTTGTACACCAAGTGGCACAACACGGTGATCCATTTCTCAGGGCCTACACTAGACCATACACTAGCATATGGTTATGAATGATGTATAAATTTCAAGTTAAATTTTTGAAAATATGATTTAGGATAAATTAAATTATTCTAACTTCCATTAGAAATGATGAAGTGTATTTTCTCACCATTGATCTACATTTTTTAATCAAACAATATTTTTAAATAATATAATTTCTTGTTGGGAGAAGTAGAGATACTTTTAGTACTGACCATATCATTGGGTTTATAATCTATTATCTACTTAAATTTTTATAATTATAGATAAATTTTACCCACTTCTTGAGATGTGAAAGTAGAGATATCATAGTGTGACACTCTTCATTGGATTGAATATTGAAGTTATGAATTTAGCACCACTTTTCAATCTTGGACCACTTGTTCTAATCATTATAAAATTATTTTCCACTCTCTAGTATGATGACTCAATAAATATACAGATAAATAAAAGGCCTTAAATATAATTATTTAGATCATAAAATGTCCTCATATGAAAATAAATTGATTGGTTTCAATAAATCACATAGCTTGGTGATCCTCATGTATTTACTACCCATTTTTGGTGCTATGGTGGTTTTACTTATCTTTTTTTGGTGAATTTTCAATTATGAATTACATCATTTCTAATAGACCCATATTTTTCATAGGTGTTAAATATTTGTGTTTTAAATTTACCTCCACATCCTTTTAATCACTATTTCTTATATTTTATGTTATCACTTAACTCTCCACTTATATTTACTAACATTGTTAAACTCCAATAAAATACCACCATCAAGGTATTGGATGGAGTGATTAAGGATGAGGAGGAATTGAGTAGAGATTATGAAGGAGTCAATAGGGATGATGAGGGATGGTGATGGTAAATGAGGGAGTGATTAAGGAATATGAGGGATTAATTAGGGATGATGAGTGATGGTGAGGATTAATAATTGAGTGATTATGGGAGATAAGGGATGAGGAATTAATGATTATATATGATGAGGTATGATGACGTAGTGATTAGGGATGATGAGGTGATGTAGGAGTAACACTAAAAAATATAAATAGTGATATATTTTACATGTTTAGAGTATTTATAAGGTGTTTAAGGTCATAAAAAGTATGTAGGATTATTTATAAGTTTTTATTTGTGTGTCAATTTTGAATTAGAGTTATACTGGAATTTATCACCAAATATTTCATTTGAATTTTTAAACTTTCATAGAGAATTTAATATTATTTCAAGAATTACAATGTTGAATTTAGTGTGGTTAGACATTATAAAGGATTTTAGGATGTTACAACATAGATACCTAAACTCATATTTGAGAAATATGTTAGTAGTTGAGTTAGTTGAGGACACTCTCAACATACAAAAGAAGTTAGAATTTAGTTGATGGTTATTTGGTAATAAGAGTCTTGCCCATGTACTATTTTGTATTTAGATTTATATTAAAGATATTTAGAGGAGGTAGGATTTAAAATTATTAATGTAAATAACCCTAAATAAGTGAATAAAAACAATTTTTGATTATTTGCAAACAATAAATCAAATAGACCCTGCATCTTCTTGAATATGTTTAAAGATAATTGATAGTGTACATGATAATGAAACATAATTATCAACAATTTATTTGTGTTATTTTTGTGAGTGGTAATTTTAAAATGACTTTTATTTTATGGTGATTATATAATTTATCATTTGAGTTTCAAATCTTTTGAATGTTCAAGTTACAAATTGTATACCCTATGCTTTTTAAAACTATGCCTTGAAATATGAGTGAAAGTCAAAGTCTTGTGGAAGAGGAGATTATATTTGATGGGATTTTATAATGTATGATTAATTATTAACTTTACATAATAATTCATTAATAGTCTTTAAAAATTGTATGTTTTTATTTTGCTAAAGACATTTTGTCTTAAACAACATAACCTTGTCTTCTATGAGTAAATGTTCTGAGTATACATCTTTGTGAGAAGGTATATGCATATACTAGAGTGAAAATTAAAATGTATATGTTGGTGATTTTATTATAATATTATCATGAAGTTTTATATTCTTTTAAGTATCTTTCATTTTTTTAGATGAGAAAAAAGAAAAGTAACACAGTCCTGTAGTCATCAAGAAACTTAACATAGTCAAAGTGGTATCTCATGGAAATTGGAAAATTGAGTATTATAGATGGAATGAATTTAATTTTTAAGGTGTAAAAATTTTTCAAATGATTTTTAACCTTCATGTTTATTTTGAACCCTTTTTTGAATGAATTAGAACAAATAACCTCTTCTCAGATTACTACAAACCTATGACTGAGTACACGTTGTATTCAAATTTGGTTAAGTCTATCTATTGTATATTAAAAAGGGAAATATAAAACTTTTAAAAAGTTCCTAGGGTAAAACTGACCTAATCCAATAGTAAAAGTCATCATAAATGCCTTTGAAAAATTGAAATCTCATTTTGACCCTTCTCAAGTCTGTTAAACTAATCCAAACCCTGTATTAGGGTTTTTACTTTCAAAGTGGGTTTCTAGGAGTTATAACTATAAAAAATTCATGAAATATAGTGAAAATTTTGAGTTAAAAATGAACAAATATAATATAGTGTTTTTATTTTTTTTAAGTACGGATAAGTATGGATCAAGGAAGACTGTGTCATAGATAGGGTAGAAGGAAACGTAGAAGGAAACCTAAAGACCTAATTAGAAACCTAAAGACCTAATCTAAGAGTAGAAAGAGCCAAAATAAGTTATCAAAGTGTTGTACCAAAGCCTATAACTTTGTAAATAAATGGGATATATTATAGGGTATCCATAAATGAGGTTGATTTGATGATTTGAGTCTGTATAAGAAGATTCTATAACAGAGTAATAGGTAGTGTATAATATGATGATTATGTTGAAAAGTTAAGTAGGGTTGAGAATAAGTTAGAGAGAACTCAAAAGATTGGAAGTAATTTTTTCATATAACTATTAAATCCTAATAAACTAGAGATAAGATTTGATCCAAGTTGTTATAAAGTGTAAAGACTAGTAAGGGGGATAGTTTCAAAGTAAAAGAGATTTAATACATTAAGGATAATAACATGAAGATTTTATTGAGACCATCAAAATAATGGTGGAAAATAAATGAAATGAATAAAATAAATATGTGAATTTAAAATGTTTGGAGGATCCAAAGATAGATATCAAACAAGAAAAGATAAAGTGAAAGCTACATGTATATTGGCAAAGAGCTTGGATAAGTAGAGTATGTAATAAGGCTTTGCATCATAAGGGATAGTGAAGGGAAATGAGGGAGTGATTATAAATGATGAGGAATGGTAAGGGTTAATAATGGAGTGATTATATATGATAAGGAATGAGGAGGGGTTGATGAGGGATGATTAAGTAATGATTAGGGATGAGAAAGGCTATTGAGGGAGTGATTAAGGATGATGAGGGATGGTGACAACCAATGAGAGAGTGATTAAGGATGATAAGGGAGTGAGTAAAGATGATTAGGGATGGTGAGGTTTAATGAGGGAGTGATGAGGGATGAGGAGGGACAAGAAGTGAGTTATTAGGGATGATGAGGCATAGTGAGGGTTAATGAGGGAGTAATTAGGGATCATGAGGGAGTGATTAGAGATTAATAGCAATAGTGAAGGTCAATGAGGGAGTGATTAGGGACAATGAATAATAATTATAGAGTTATTAGTGGTGATTAGGAATGTGTAATAAGTGATCAAGGATTAGGTAAGGATGATGAATAAGTAAAATTAACACAAAGTGGTTGTTTGATGTCTATAGGTCATCAATGTGACCTACACTACCCCAATAACACCACTTTGGATCAAGTTCAAAGTGAGTGGTTTGAAAACATCAATTTTGAAAAGCCTAAGAATCCTATAAATGCCATAAATCAATCTATAAAGCACAAAAACCTAAAAATAACTATATGTTTACCAAAAATGGATATCAATTGCAATAGTTATGTCTTAAAATCCTTAGATTTAATACTTAGACCTTGAAAATGCCTAAGTAATAACTTGAATGGATTTTTAAAAACTATTTTCTACATCTTAAGTTGTGCAACTATGAAACCAACTCTATCAAATGCTAAGTGGCCCTAATTTATTATATTTACTAAAATAAATTTAAAGTATAAGTTTACATTTACATTTACTATGAATTTCTTATACTTAACATTTAGAGTAGTAAATATGAGCTTATGGACAGAGTTAGCTTCATGTGTAACTCCCAAATGCTCATGGAGTTGGTTTTGAACTTATAGGAAAGCAACACATATGAATTATATAATATGTGCATGTTGTACAATACATTATATAATCTATGCACATTGTATAATGCATGTGCATTATATAATGTGTGTGCATTATTTGAATTTACAATAAAGTGTACACATTATTATTTTTTTATAACACATATTACTCAATAATTACTGAGCCATAATTTTAATAACATGAACATGTTATTTAATAACATGATCACATTACATAAAATGTCTATGAAATTATCCCCTAACTCTATGCACATACCCATTGATATGATAGAAATTATGGTTTCTCTCAAAATGATGAGAGCATTTACTTATGTTTCTTGTAAATTGGTGAGAGCATGGCTTAGGGTGCTCATAAAATGGTGAGAACATGGATTAAGGTGGTTTAAATAAGCTCAAAAAATATTGAGAACTACCTACATGGTCCAAATAGACCTCAAAAATTGTATTTCACTTTAAATTGAGGAATGTGACTAAGTAATAGTAGGTTAGGAATAAGAAAATAGTAGAGGTATGAACAACATTAATGCAAGGTAAATTAAAAGGCAAGGCAAATGAAAAGGTATTATTATGTTATTCTTGCTAATGTGGATATGCATTGTAGGTCTATAATGGAATGTATAATGGTTGGGTAACAAATGCATATCAATATTTTTAGTCACACACAATGTTTTTGATTTTGGATTTGACAACTATTTGGTTATGGCTAGGCCAAATACTTATGAATATGATCTTGATAAGACCATATTATTTTTTTGTTTTTTAGGCTTGAGATTTATTGTAATCTGATTATACTTTAGATTGGAAATTATACAATTATTCAATTCAATAAAATTTTCATCAAGCAAAGAACTATTGTGCTCAACTATGGGTACCTCAAATAGGTTTTCACCAAGAAAGTTGTCTTGATTTTCCCATAACACCTTTGAGAAGGTTTCACTAAGGAACATTTACTTTTGACTTTGATTATCTTCTAACACCTCAAATAAGGTTTTAATATAGCATATTGATTTTGGATTTTGATTGTCCCCTAACACCTATGAAAAGGTTTCACTGGGAGATTTTTATTCTTTGACCTAAATGTGGTCTTGGTCCCCATGATATTCTACAACTGATATGTCACTATGGATGCAATTTAGTAATGTGTGATTCTATTGGTCCTAATTGTCATTGGTGGGAGGTGTAATTTCAATATAATTGGTAGGATAATTAATGGTAAAGGGATGTAAAATGTCAATGGAAGGTATAATGTTAATTTAATGGTAACAGGTAGCACAGTACTCATAGTGGATAATAAGATAACTTGTGTTGATGCTAAATAAAATATCCTCAACAATTATATAAGGGTAAAAATGTGTTCAATTTGATCTACAAGGAGTTTTGAACCAATGTTGTAACATCCAATAATGTATTATAATTTTAAAGATAATTCTAACTCAAGGGACCCTAAATCTAATGTTGAGAAAAATTTTGATTGTACTTTTGATGATATATTTGATATTGGTTCAAAAATATAACCTGACTCTAATTTTAATTCTTCTTCTAGTGTGGACATTGAACATAATGTTGGCTTGGAAATGAACATGTTTATAATGTATGCACAAATATGTCATGTTCAAAGCTTGTTCATGGATAAGTGATGGCTTGTGACTTAATAATAAGATGTTTTTAGGCAATAGGCTCATCTAAGAGGTTTTTAACAAATACTAGGTTGTCAAAGTGACATTCCTCAAAGATAGGGAAATGTTTGAAAGGTAACTTAACAAAGATTAGCTTGTCAAAGTGAGGTGCCTTAAAGGTATGGGAATGGTATAAAGGTGACTCAACATGGATTTTTTTTCAAATTGAGGATATTTCAAGGTAAATAAATGATCTTATGGTGATTTATCATAGGTTGACTCATCATGAATAGGTGTCTCAACAAAAATATCGAGGATTGGTCAGTTATCTTGGCCTTAGTTTACTTTAGTTCATAAAATCTTAGATTTTCACACACTTTATTCTATAATAAATGACATCTTTTGGAAAGGTAATGATTTGCTTTGTTATGGATCTAGGACCAAATTGGATGTTATAAATATTTCTTATTTCTAAAGAATGTTATTCAATCATTATTTATGAAATTTAGATAGGAATTTGGCTCTAAATCTTGATGATTTTATAAGGGTTGTATCTCTATTCTCAACAAGCCATTTTTCAAATTGGATTTGAAAATGATTTGGTGATATGCTAATTGAATTAGGTGGGTGGGCATTATAAGGAAATTATTTGTGTGTTTATGGATCAATATTTTTATCTACATGGTCAATTAGGGTTTGGATATGTTGTGTTAACCTCTCACATAAATTAATTAAATTTCTTTGAATCCCATGATACTCACAATATTCATCTATTTAATATCAGGGAGGTTTATCATCATTTTCACCAAAAGATTTAGTATGTAGACACAATTATTTTGTGAAAATGGTGTATGTAAAAAGTGTTTGTTTGATGTTTTTGAATTGTTTGATTTGAAAAAGTGATTTTAGACTCAAACACTACAAGTAAAAGAATAAGTAGCACCTAATTTCATGCTCTTATACTAAAATTGACATAAGGTGTGCATATTGTTTGCCAAACTTCCACTAATATACTAGTTATAGAAATGCATTAATTATTAAGCTAATAAATAAAGAGCACATGTAGGTAAAATTTTTTAATTACCCCTATGTATCTTAATAATTTATACATGTCATGGAACCTAGATCATAAAATCAACTCGACATTGGGAGGACAATCCAGGGTAATTGGGGTCAAGTAATCTAAAAAAAATTATTGGATTTTATATATGGTCCACAAGTGCCTAAAAACACTTGGGCACAATAAAAATCCATCAATGGATTTCAAATTCCTATATTTTTATGAAAAGGTCTTGTCCTTTTCACAACAACTTCAACTTTATATTTCTTAGTGAAGTCTGGTGTCTAGACTATTGCTTGACCCAAGTCCCCTTTCGAATGGTCAAGTTAACTACTCAACCACTATCCCCGTAGATAGTATGTTCATTTTATATACCCCACCAGATAAGTGGGGTTATAACAATTATTGGAGATGAAACCATAGGTAAAATTCATCTTAAATAACTTATGAGAAAGTTCTCAAAAAGAAAATAAAAATAACTATGTTGTTTCTGATTCATCTAAGTCCCTAGGAACAAGGAGATGACATACATGACATTTGTTTAGGTAAACTCAATCCAAAAATTAAAAAAATGTATTTTTGGTCATGCAAGTTCCCTAAAGAGGATAAAGGGAGAGCATAGGTGCAAATATTTACTAAAACTAATCTAGTGTTTTACAAAAATGAAGAACAAAAAGAAAAGTTATCTTTAAAAGATATAAGTCTAAATGTGATTGTTATTTCAAACACCTATGAAAATGTTAGTGGAATATGTAATTTGTTTGGAAATTTAAAATAACAAAAAAGAAAGTCATTTTTCCTAAGTTTTTAAGAGCACTAAAAGAAAATGTGAAATAACTTTTAAAGCACCAAAAGAAATGTGAACTAGCTTTGTTAATCTGTTAGACTCCTCTTTTTCTTAATTCCCTAAAAGAAAAATTGGAAGATTTATTTTTAATTGATTATATTGCCTAAAAAAAGAACAAATTAAAACTTTTAAGTTCTCAAATTTTGGTCTTAGTGAGAAGTCATCATTTACCAGACAAGGAGAATCTATCATTTCCCCTATAAACACAAAATAAATAGAACTTAGAAAACTTGGTGAAGTCACTAATTATCAAGCACAAATTCACTAATTTTAACTATAAAAGTCACTAATTTATTTTTAAAATAGTTAAATATACCAATTTCATAAAATCCTATTACCTAGTGAAGTCATTTTTTCAAGTAGCAAAGTCATTGATTTATCAGGTTGAATTCACTACTTCTTATAAGAAGAAAGTTGTAGGTCAAAGTCTCAAATTTTAGGCCACTAGTATAATTTGTAAAATAAATGACTACATCACTAAATATTTTAGTCATGATAACTAAAAATGACTATTTTTTATAACACAACTATAAATGAATAAATACATGACTAATTTGATCATCAGGTAAAAAACATAACTAAATAATTAGTCACATAAATAAAAATTACTAGATAATTAGTCACACAAATAAAAATTACACAATATGATATTAAAGTGGGTAATTAAAAAAATTTGAATTGGAAAACTATTGGAAGGAGTGGGTTGTATTGTGTACAGGGTTAATAGAGAATTGGGAAATTGTTGGTGGGAGTGGGGAGTACAGTAGAGTACAAAATTTAATAGAGATAATTTGATGGGGGAGTGGGGAGTAAAATTAGAATTATTTATGCAATGCACCTCTACAAATAGAAGGATAATTTGTGAATTATTAATGGAGCTAGAGCCAACCAAAGGGGGTTTGTGTGCCAATTTTATAGCATGAGGCATTTTGGGTTTTAGCATATAAGTATAATATATACTTGCATGGGTGATAAATATTGTTAGGAGAGGAACTAGAGACTTCTAAAAAGGTGGGAAATGAATTTAGATTTTACTACAACAAATTTGAAGTTGGTGAGGCCCTTTATAGTGACTTTGAGCTTGGGCATACCCTCTATAGTGAATTTAGAGGTAATTTAAAACCCTCATTATATTAAACACAAATATATAGCCTTCTGATTGGCAATTGTATCTAGTTATGAGAACATAATAAATTTATTATAAGAGATTAGTTACATAAATAGGAGGGTATCTTGTCATAAGACATTTACTACCATGTAAAAATGTGGAGTTCTTGAGATTATGAAAGAATTGGATGCTTTCTTTCATTGTATAATCAATATAATGTAGTGACCATATATTGAAGTTGTCTTTTATGTTCCATGTTATCATTCATGGGTATGGCACTAATTTATAATTTTATAAACCAATCCACCAACCTAATCCCTAAGGCTCATTTTCACTAAGTCTTCATGGCATGGTTAGTTCATGTACATCATAATTAGTTTTTTATTACTTGATGTAACTTATAGTAGTTACATAGGCAACTGAGTACTATAACCATATAGGAAATTCTAATTTTAGCATACTATTTTTTCATTAGTTTCCTCTATGAATTTTGGAGCATATGGGAATTAGACTTGTAACATGCATCCAAATTTTAATTCCTTTGACTAATTTTCCATTAAACCATGGGTTCATGTCCCTAGCCTAGACCTCAATGCTTGGGTAACATTATGTGCAAGCCTAATCTATTAATTGCATGGAATTCTAGAAGACGGTCTCATATGACATAGTTGAAAGTTATGATAGTTCATCAAATCAATGTGGTGACAAAACTATTTTAATTTATACTATATGCCCACACATGGGAGTATATAAATTATTAAAACAAGTCATCTTATCTCAACATGTTAATAATCTATGCTATTAAGTAATGCCCAAAGTTACAACAAAGAATTCATTAGCTTGTTTGTTAGAGCTTGTGTATTCATTAACATTGACGAGATTTCCATATGTTTAAATGATTGTAGTTCATCAATAAAACAAGCATAAATTATGTGTTCTATTGCTAAATCATTTATTTATTATCATCTAGACAAGGAAGGCCCTCAATAAAACTTGGATAAAAATAAAATTTGTTTATTTCTAGTCATCATGGTCTTATTTTATGCACATTGTAGATGATATGTAAAATGAACATAAGTCTACATTATCATCAAGATTTTTAAAATTAAACATGCTCCTATAAATGCAAATAAATAGTATATAAACACCCCAAAGTTTCCTTATCTTTGTGTATTACAATTTGACTGTTATTATTTTTTTAAACTACCATAGATATTTTTATATTAGAAATATAAATGGTGAGGTGTTAGTAATAGATATTTTACAACATATAATTTTAATCTCTACCTCTTTCACATGGGAAATAAAATGAGGGTAGATTAGTTTATATGTTTCTTACTAATTATCCATTGATAGCTAAGAATAATAAAAGTAAAAAATTCATAAAACTAACCACAAATATTTATGTAGAGGTAGAACATCTCATTCTATAGAGTCATTCCCAATTGTATTTCTTGAATTTAAATTACTATAGAGTGTTATATATCTTATATAGTGCTCTATATCCTATAGAGTGCTCTAATTATAATTCTATAGAGTGTTATATATCCTAGTTCGATGAAGTTCTCTAAATTTTGGGTAAGTGATGAAGAGAATGAGTTTACATGTGTTAGATCCTATGTAAGTTGATTTTTTTAGATTTCTATTTTTTTTCTTGAAATAAGAAACTAAATTAATACTAAAATGTAGAACATTATATATGGATCAATGTCAAAGGTTGACTATAGATCAATACCATGCACATGATGACAGAGTAGAAAATGAGAGGGATATGGACAAATATCCATGTCCATATAACGCCTGTCTTGGTAGAAAGGTGAAAAAAATAAATGTGATTTATAGGCATATGATAAGATATAGGCATAGTGGTATAAGCCTTTGGGATTATAATTATTATGAAGATATGATAAAATTGTAGAGTATGAGAGATGAAGAGGTAACAAACATAGGTGAAGTGGCACCAAACATAGATAAAGAGGTAGCAATGTTAGATGAAGGGTTTGAAGTTGAAATAATGTTGAATGATCTAAATGATGATTGGGTCAAGTCAATGGAGGATGCTTTAAATCTTGTGTATGCTAATTGTAAGTTAAGTCATTTGACCACAATCTTTCATATTTTTAACTTGCAAGTATTTATTGGTTGGATAAATGAGAGTGTAGGTTAGTTATTGGCATTATTAAGTTCATTATTACCACCTGACTCCACATTTCCAACAAAACAAAGTCAATGTAAAAAATAAAATCACTAAGCTAGGATTAGGGTATGAAAACATCCACACATATGTGAATGGTTGTGTATTATTTCACAATAATCTTGCAAGTGAGAGTGAATGTCCAAAATGTCATGAAGTGAGGTATAAACAAGGTTTAAAATCAACTGCGGTTCCTATAAAGGTTCTTTGTTACTTTTTGATAATCCCATGATTAATCCAAATGTATAGGTGCAAAGACATTGCTGAACTTGTGCAATGGCATGCCCAAAAGAAGAGCATCGATGGAAAATAATGGCATGTTCCTGATTTTAAGATGTGGATGGAATTTGATAATAGATGGCCTAATTTTTCTCAAGATCCTCATAATATAAGGTTGGGTTTAGCTCTAGATGGGGTGAACCCATTCTCAGATTAAAGTATTAAATGGTCAACTTGGCTAATGTTTTTTAATAAATTATAACTTGCCTCCATGGTTAGCAACCAAACCGTTTTTATTAATGCTATCATTGATTATACCAGGAAAGAAAACTGTGACTTAAAATACAATTGATACTTATCTAGGGACATTATATGATGAGATAATATAATTATGGAAAGAAATTTAAGCCATTTAATCTTTAAGGGATGGTCATTTAATCAAATTCAGTTTAATATCTTCCTTATTGTTTATGATTCATGATCTTCCTTTATATGGCACATTAATTGGTCTCACTATTCATGGATACCATGGATGTCCTTCTTGAAACTTTAAGGATTTTGTGAGGCACTCAAGAATTTTTCATAAGTGTATTTATTTTGGACATCGTGCTTACCTTTAAATGGATCATCTATATCATCAATAAAAAGCACATTTCAATGGTCTAGAAGAGAATCATGAAGCATCTTTGATAATAATGGGTGATTACATTGTTGATAATGGACAAAAAATAATGTTATTTATGATTTAAAATGATGGGATTGTTGGTAGTAGATATGATCCACGTAATGAAATTAGTGTAAAGTGGTTGTGCATATTCTATAAGTTGCTATATTTTAAGGATATAGCCATTATGCATACTATTAACTTTATGCATATTGAGAAAAATATAGCCTATACTATTATAGAAACTCTTGGTGCTTTTGATACTATTTCACCATGTGAAGACTTTTGACAACTAAATATTCATCAAAATATTTGGGTTAAAAAATATGATGATGAAAAATACAGAAAATCTAGTGATCCTTATGTCTAGATAAAGAAATAATGTGCATAATTCTTATAGTTACTATATCTAATTCACTTTCCCAATGGATATGTAAGTAGTAGTATTAGAAGCCAAATTGATATTAATATCTTAAGAGGCCTCAAGACCCATGACTATCATGTCATAATCAAGAATATTTTACCTATTATGGTAAATATATAAAGACTGTCAAAGGGGAAAAGATTGGAAATTATAAGGATGGACCTAATATTAAAGAGAATGAGTTTACATGTATTAGATCCTTCAAACTTTGATAGTTTGAGGAAGGATGTTTTTGAAGTTCTTTGGCTATTGGAATAGGAATTTTCACCAATAATCTTGAACATTTATATGCATCTTTTGATACATCTAGAATATGAACTAGAGCATTATGGCCCAGTAAGAATGAGATGGATGTATCCTATAGAACGATATATGAAGTTTTTGAAAAAAATCTTTCATACTAAGGCAAAACTAGAAGGCAACATGTCTGAGGGATATTCGATGCAAGAGGCCATGGGATTTTGCATAGAATATATGAAGTATTTTAAAAATGTTAATAAACACATATGAGATGATGATGAAGATGAGAGAGTTGTAGGTGAATTATTAGTAGGAAATAAATGTCTCTTTAAGCTATCACATCAAGAAAGAAGTGTGATACATGCCTATATTATTTAAAACATATCTTCATTCAATAAGTGGCATAGATTAAAAAAATACCCAATAATTTATTTACTCAATTGCATTTACACATTTATATTATTAATATTGTTATTTATACATTAATATTATATGTATAAAATATGAAGAAGATAATCAAACTTGGATGCAAAATTGACCTCCAAAGCATAAACATCATGATTTGATTAGAGGTGATTATTTTCCAAAATTTAAAGTATAGATTGCTAATGTAGTTACTAATGCAAAAGAAGAACGTCAAGATATAAAAATAGAGGAAAGTGAGATTTCAAAATCTCCACATTTATAGGTTATGTGTTTTAGTGTAATGTGGGCCTATGGTAGTCATTTAAGAGTTGAATAAAAAGACAAAGGAAAGACAAATTGTGATTATGTTGTTAGTACTGAATTTCTTCATGAAAATGAGAAGAAATTTTATGCTAGATTTATCTAAGAGATTATTTAAGTGGATTTTGGTGAAAATATTCCTATATTATTAAAATTTAAGTGGATTTGACCATCCATAGTACAATTTGATGAGTATGTATTTGTACACACAAATACATGATAATTTTATTAGAGATTAATGATTCGTATGTTTCCCCTCTTCAAAATTAGCCAATCATTTCTAATTAATGATGTAATAAGCCTAGGATGGTTGTATGTCATTCAAATATAGTCTCATTTGAAATAAAAATTCATGGAGGTTATCGATATAATGTCTAATGGGTAATATATTAATTTACAATAAATATTCAAAAAAGTGGATGAAGATGATGATGGAGTGTTTGAAGAAGAGATTTTGATTAAAAACAAAGATACTGGGAGAGAGAATGTATTACATGTCATAGATGAGGATGAGGAATAAAATCAAGTAAATATAGACACAAGTGATTAGGATTATGATCTTGTTAGAAATTCAAATGATTATGATGATGTTTTGTCACCTTAACTAGCTTGTCACCTTAACTTCTTATCTTGTCACCTAAACTTTGGTTATATGTATGGTGTAATTTATTATTGAATGCAATAAAGATCTGAGTATAGATTTGCTTATTCACTATTGTTTTATTGATACATTTATAAATGTAATCATCATTATTCTACTGGTACATTATATAAAAAACTTGAGATGTTCAATGGTGATTTGAAGTGCATTTAAAGTTAGGTTGAATCATTCTTCTTATTTTTCTTTGGTTGAAATTATTATTTTTTTAGTTAGAATATAATTTCTTCTATGTCCTATATATTTTCTAGATGCTAGAATTTTCTAACTTCTCTAGAACTTTTAGATATGAAAATAAGAAAGCAAGGTATAAAGGTATGAAATAATGCAAAAAGATGCTTGTGAAAGTAAATAACTATTTAAAATCTTGTCAATAAATTGTAGTCATTTCTATGATATTTCAATAGATTTAGTTTGTAATATAGCTTCTAGCATCCACATGCATTTAATATGTTTGTGTGAAGGAAATAATAATGAACATCTATTATTTAATAATACATATAGATATATTAACATTAGGTGAACAAAATATTTAACATATACTATTAAACAATTTGTATGAAAAGACAAGTAGAATTCCCTATCATGATCCCCCTTACTATAATGCTCTCCCCAACTTTAGTACTATCATGTTGTTTTATATCATGCTATGTTTTACTACTTCAATTATCCCCATTTGACATCAATGGCAAAGGTGTTGGTCAATTAACCCCTGACTTAAATTTCCTCATCAACTTGTAGTGCAAGAAATTTAAAATACTAGAACTAGAATAAGAGGTCAATGATAAATTATAAGACCAAAATCCTTAAGGTACAAGGGTTTCATACTTAGGTAAAATTTTAAAAAATGATAACCCCTATGTTAGAACCTCCAAAATTTGCCTAGTTTCATTATCATAACTAGTCTTGATCCCAATAACTAAAGCCATGATTCATATGCCCAAAGTCTCTCTACCTAACTAAGCCTCCTCATTACAAACAAATAAATGATCTCTTAGGTATGATTGACACTAAAAACTAAAACTAAAATACTAAAAAATTAGAAAATTATTTATTATTTTCAAGAAAATGATATCTAAAATACTATTTTCATAATATACCCCTATATTCCCACCTAAAATACATAAAAAATTCCAATACTAAAGTACCACAATAGTCAATATAGGTATGCATGGGATGGTGAGACATATAGGTCAATGTATAAATTCTTACCACAATATCATGGCAACCAAATATGAATAGCATGGGGTGGTGGTGAGAACATGCTAACAACTAAAGTAAACCACAATCCCATAAGGGGTAGATAGTGACAATACAATATGGAGGTGAATAATCACTCAACCACTATAATTAACCCATCATTCCATGAGAATCCAAAGGGGTGTATGTGGGGTGGTGGTATGAGACTGTTTGACCCACTATCCCATAATAAGAAAAGTGAAGGTATGTGGTGTAGTGGGGAGAGTAAAATGCTAACTGTACTATACCACTACCCCATAGTGGTCTTGATATGACATAGTGGTACTATAGTACAAGTTGTCATAGAATTTAAATCATCAGTGGCAATGATTACAAATTTAAACATGAACCATTCTATTTCCCAAGATTAAAGCCATGTTTTGAAACTTGAAATATGGATAGACTATGAAATATTTTTCATGAATTGGCATTAATAGTGAGGTGACCAAGCTCAGCAATAAATATACTTAGAATTCGATGCAGTTTTTGTAATCATTCACATATCTCAATGTATTAGAGGCAAGGGAATTCAAGGAGGAAGACTCTATAGCTAGTGTTTCATTAGGTAAGTTTATAGAAACCCTCTGTAGTAAGTGTATAAGAACTGAATTTACTTAATTCTACAAGTAGACACTTAAAAAAATCAATTATGAGTAAATTCTTCATCATGCCACCCAAAATAAGTGAACTTGTGACTAAGAAGCCATAGCCTCTAAAATGAAAAAGATAACTTTACCAGAATCCATACTTGATGTGTTGTCTAATTCAAAAGATAAGGGATTTAAAAATGTGATTAGAGATGTGGCTCATAGATGTAGAGAACTAACTCTTCCTATCTTAGGGTGGGATTTTTTTGGTACTTTTATGATAAGAGGGATGGTAAGATTCTAGTTTCAAATCCTTGGGCCTTAGACTTGGCCAAACTAATAGTCCCAAACATATTTACCGATGTTGAGTTTATTAGAGTACTAGCACAACATTACCACCCATCTATTGGGATTGTAAAATTTCCAAATGGCTCACCATTAGTGGTATTAACTAAAGCAACAATTGTAGAGTGTTTCCTCATGAATAAGCAAGCCATCACCAAGATTGACCTATATAAAAGTGAGGAATACCATATGAGATTGAGAAAAATGTATAGGAGTGATGAACTTCCTCTACACATGAAAAGGGGTGTAAACAATAAAAGGATACCTATTTCTCCTTCCAAAAATGAACCATTTATCATGGAGGACTTTCAAGTCTATTTTAAAATAACTTATTTTACTTTATGTTAAGTTCTTAGGATTGATGTTCAATAGAAGATGCCAATCAATCTCATGATGATGGCAATGAGGATTCAAAACCTTGAAGTGAATTTTGAGTATGAATTTGTTTCTCTAATTGAGAAAGGGCTACATGACGGATTCTTACAAGTGAGATAAAACCTATCCCCTATCACTTTCATAATTTATTCCTTGATGTGTCATTTAATATTTTATTAGAATAGAGATAAATAGACTAAGAGGATGTGCTTAGGGATGACTGACAAACAAAAAAATAGGCTACGCATGTAACATTGATATTACATCTAAGATAACACATGTAGGAATAATGATTATGTGAAATTTTATGATGATTTTGTAGTAAGGGTCATTGCCACTCTTTGTCAAATTTCACCAAGATTTCCCATTAAAATTAGAGAATTATTGAGACCATTAACATTGAATCCAAAATAGGGATATGCCCATAATTTTTGGTGATTGGTTCTTTCTAGAAAACCAAATAGTGATGAGAGTTTATGGGTGTCCTCAAGCCCCACACATTATACCTAAGTTTGTTTCCATTTGAATTGCATTTTTGGAATTTATGTGGTAAATGCTATGGATGGAGTAAGATGTTATGAAGAGGTAGAAAAGGGGGACATTTCTACCTAAATTAACTATATGTGGGAAATCATCCATTGGGTTTGATACTTTAGAAGAGATATAAAGTTATTTGAAGGTAAGTTATTCCTTGAAGTCATGAGGGGAAAGGGTCTAATCTCAAAGGACATATAAACTTTGTGAGTCAAACGCTACTCAGTAGAGATGGCATTACCCATGAGGTTGATTATGAAGAAGATGTAATAAGAAATTTCCTTACCCATCATGAAGTGTTTTAGAGGAAAATGAAATGGGAAATCATAAAAAGATTAGAGGAAGAGAAGAAGAAGGAGACACTAAATTCTTAGGTTTCTATATGGAATAAGGGGATCTTCTTAAGAGGATAAATTTGATAATTGACAGCTTTAGGAGGTTTTATGTTCATGCATAAAAGGAACCTAAGGGGTGGTCTCCAAAACCCAACAAGTTTCCCATCAAGAGGCCAAGTGGTGTTGTGATTACAAAACCCCTTCTAGACACTATTACATTATAATTGGAATCACATCTAGAGAAACTAGAGCCTAGAAGCAAAAGACACAGAAAGTAGCCCCCTTAGTGGAATATGAAGTAAGTGAATAGGTGGGGGATACAAAGGAGGTATACAATGTGCTAAATAATTTTAAATATGATGATGAAGTGGATCAACCACTCCTTGAACTTGTAATTCAGACTCATAGACTAGAAGAAAGTGTGGATGTGCATGCATATAATGATCAAGAGATGCATGATGATGAAAGAGTGGTCACTAATCTTAGGTTTATTAAAGATGATGAATCTATCTAGACCATGAGTTTAAACATTTTTGGATCAAGGTGAAAATGAGATAATTTGAGGAGAGACTCTAGATTAATAAGATGGGTACTAGAGAGTACCAACATGATCAGATTGTTGCTCAGACCTTTGAGGAGCTTAGGATAAATTAAATCAAAATCAACCCATAAGATGCCAAAAAATTGGTACTGGAGAGCAACATATTTATCATTCTTGGGATGGAGCTAAAAAATATATTCTTACTAGATCAAGTAAGAAGCCAAGAAGATCCCATGTTGATTTTTGAATTCAATTCAGATGAGGGAATGGGTGGCCCAGGTTACAATCCAAGAATTAAAACCCTATCCTTTTATAAAAATCAAAAAAATAATAAGAAAACCAAGGTTTCTTTATGTTGTATAAGAAATGATAGGGGTTTTCATGGTAAATAGACTTCAAGACACATCAACATTGGAGGTAACTACTAGGACAATGCACTCAACAATGCTTACTAGGGTTGTGGTTAAATGTACAGATCTTAGATTGGTAGAATATGAGAAAGTAAAAACTAATTTGAATGATGAAGTGAATAGTTTATTCATAGAAAATGTGAAATTGAAATATTAATTGAAGGGAGGAGGTCCTTCCCAAAGCACATGATTAATAGTATACCAACCCCCTACCATCTAGACTGATACATGTGCAATCACTATTGAAAAAGTAAATATGATAAAACAATAAATTAAGAAGTTAAAAAAGACTAATGAAAAAACATAAGGATAAAAAAGAAAAACCCTTAGGGTATTGGAAAAGATCTTGGAGCATAGGGTTAAACTAATTATGGATAAATTGGAAAATGTGTATAAATTTTATGTCTCCTTGTCATAAATAGTTGATCAGATGAAGGCCCATGTACCTATATTGGACCCCTTATTCAAGAAATGGTAACCTATACATCATAACTTAATAACTTTATGTAAAATTTTACAAAGGAGTGTTGAGGCCCCCACAAATTTAAAGCATACTAAGGAAATGGTATGAATGGTCATAGATGAATTTCAATATATATCTAGAGAAGACTAAAATATCAAGGAAATATTTTATTCATTTCACACACTAAATTAGTGGTTCATGCCTAAGATAAAGGGATGATGATCAACTAAAAGGCTCCAAGGATTGGATAGATGGGTTTAGCCAAATTATTCCTAACTTCCTCACTCATTTATAGAAGGATGGTGAGATAAATCTCCATAGCCTGAATTTAAACTTGGATGGAATAATTACACTCGATGTTAGATACTCAAAATTCATAAGGATTCCAGAGAGTTATTAGATAGTATATGGAATATTCACTTGGCCAACACACCAAAATCTAGGAGTATAAATGGTCTCATGATTACATAGTCTACTAATGGGAGTAGACATATCTAGATCCCTTAGATGAATAGGTCTTGTATTGAAGTACCAAGCCTTAGAGATACTATCACAGAGAGAAGACCTTGCCAAATCTGGATTATCTTGGGTACCTTATGATGACTAATCAACTTCAGTATCTTGCGATTGCTCTGGACTTCAACATATGATCATTTATCTTTATTCCTCATCTTTCATTACTTTTATGTGATCTTATGTAAACAATGATAATTAATAATTTTTTATTTATGTTAAAAGTGGGTAATTAAAAAGACACTTTTATACATGTAAAGGTCTAAAGCTTGTTTCTCCCCTTACTCACCTATAAAAGGGAAACCAAGAGTGAATGATAATCATCAGTAGGTGAGTTAGTCAGGACAAAATTTTAAAATGTATTGTAAAATATTTTTGAAGATCAATAGAATGAATTTATAATTGGTATCCAAATTATGGTTTCAATTATTTGTTGAAGTGAATTAATGAATGTTATCTTGTTGTGTCTAGTTTGATCTTTCCTTGTTATTTTAATCAATATATCAAGGGTATATTGGGTTTATCAAAACACATTTGTTATCTTTGTGTGGTTAATTTACTGGTTGATTCAAGGAAGGGAATTCCTTTAAGTAAATCATAGTAACCTATAGAGAATTATTGGGATCAATAAGAAGATTTGGTAACTACAATCTTACATGTTTATATAAGGTATAAATATCCCAAGTGCCAAACAATTCAAATTTCTACCAGAAGGAAGACACATATCATTTTTCATTCTTGACTCTATTTCCAAATAAGTAAAGGCACTAATCATATTTATAATAAAAATAATATTTATTAAAAAATTATCATTTATATATTTTGAATCTCTGTAGTAGTAGGAATAGGAGTTAGTTTATATCTATTTTAAACCATCATGCCAATGCAAAATAGATTATAAGAAGATGAATAAGTTGAAGAGATAATAATTAAATAAACCCTCTAAATTTGTGTGAGGATATAATTTTCTTAATTATCACCATTTAGTTTTGGAATATTTTATATTTATTGGTGATCAAGGTACACCCACCTAGGCCTAGTAGAGCCTGAAGAGTAGGGAATCACAATCATCTTGGTTGATTTTATTTGTTATCTAAAACAATACTAAACCTAATAATATAACTTGGCATACTCTTAGGGTTTTCAATCTATAATTTTTAGAACCAACACCATATGACCAAGATAGAAAAGTATAACTCTCCTTCTAAAAACTAGAAAACTAAGAAACCCCAACAGTGTTACCAAAGCTATCATGTTTTTTGATCATTCTAGGATTTTATGTTGTATTTCGCCAAAAACCATTTCTCATATTTTTAAAATATATATTTTTATAATCCCTTATAAATGGTCACTTTTAACAAGTTTTTTCTAAAATCAAAAATCCATTCTATGTCCAAAATGTGAGATTCAAACTCAGATTCCACTGCTATTTTACTAATTCAAGTTGTTGATTTATACATTATTATTTATTTGGACTTTAAGAAATGAGAAAAAATACTTTAATATGAATATTAGATGATAGTGGTCATAATGATGAAATTTTAGTGAAATATTATGAGCACTTTTGTAGAGAAAATGTGGCCAAGAATAATGAATATTTATTGCATCTTGGTTTGACAAATAGGTAAGTTGTAAATCCACTAATTAGTATCTTATTTGTTTAATATTGTTTAATGAAATTTTATAGGCAATAAATTTATGTATATAAGATATAATATGATTTTTTTATAGGAAATAAAAAGAGTACAACAAAAATAAACAAAAGATACAATGCCACCAACTTATATAAGCCAACACATTTGTGATTCAACAAATGCAGTTGGGGAAAAAAATAGTTGTGATGATGTGCAGATTGATATAGAAGATGGTGATGTGAATATTGATATATCACATGGTGATGTGCAACTTTGTGATGATCAATTAAGAAGAAGTCTAAGAGAGATTATTAAAAAACTTGAGAGCAAAAGAATAATAAAGTTTGCAGATGATTTACTCAAGATTAAAGGATGTGTTTGTAGTGAAATCTTTGGAGACTAGTATTTATCTACCTACTCATGCCACACCTAATGTGGCAAAGGATTATGAATTTCTAGTTAATGAAAGTTATAAAGAGATATTGCTTGCATCTAGTGTGCCTCAGATTGCACCTATTACATCTACAACTTTTGATGGAACTAGTGGATCAACTAGAAATATTGGTAGTGGTTTAATAGATGTGTTTGATTTTGTCGAAAGATAAATATTGAGTCAATATTTTTACATATCTATAGAGAGGAATGTAAAATAAATAAAATTAAAAGGCAAGAAGCCATTTTTGGTTGAGGTATCAAGATATGATAAGCCTATTGGGCCAAATGCTACAAGGTGGGCCTCTGAGTTAAGTGTAAGATGTAGGGCCCATTTGGATATTTATAAATAATTTTTTTTAAATCAATATCCATGAAATCTGGAAAATGTTATACAAAAAATTAAAAATGCTTTTGAGACTACTGGTGGACAAATCTCTGAAAATACTACAAGTAAAAGATAAGACTTTTGATGAACAATTTTAGATCAATTGTAGAAAAATAATCATGGAGTGAAAAGAGAGGTTAGACTCCACTCTATCTCTAAAAAAATGGGAGACATTCACAAAAAGTATGATTTTTGAATAATATTTGACAAAGAGTAACATAGGTAAGAGAGTAAGAGATAATGTGAGGTCTATATATACATTTGGCTGAGGTGGGTTGTAGGCCAAAATGGATAAATTTAGAGTAAGTGTATGGATTTTTAGTTCAATTTACATTGTGTTATTTATTTTGATTTTTTTAATTGAAAATACTATATGTTGAAATTTACATTGTATTTTAGGTGGAAAATAGTAATAGATAAGTAGGTGCAGAAGATATTCTTAATTATATGGCAGGACTAGATCTTAGTAAATCTAAGAGCAGGATGAAGTCAAAACCTAGTTCATCAACAAAGATTTCACAACCATCTATTAGATTCCCAATAAGAGCATCTCTAGATCATGTCAACTCAAATGAAGGGTACCAACATGTAATGGGTTTCATATACGATCTCACTGAGAAAGTTTTGCAGTTGGTTGCCTTCGTTAAGCCTATAGTTTTTGCTTGGAATGAGCATAATTCCATGGATTCAAATGAGGTAAGAGGATATATTTATCTAATTTATTCTTATTTTTAAATTATGTATACAAATGCCTCTTAATATTTAAATTTAAATTTAATCGTAAGAAAATCCAACCCAGTTTCTTTATTGTTAGAGTGATCCAAAAAATGTTCTTTTGGAAAAAATTATAGCTTGCATTCTTTACATGAATATTTAATGCTTTGTATAGTTTTTTGCATGATGGTTAAACCACATGTAGATCACTTTTATAAAATTAGCATGAAAACCAAAATACCTTGATTTCAATAGAGATACTGATATTGATAATGATCATGATGAACTAGATAAGAATGTGCAGCACAGTCATAGTTGTGCTGAAGTTGAGGTAATATAATCATTGTTGTCAGTCATCTATCCCAATGTTTTATCATTATTCATGATTAGAATGTTATTTTAGACAAAAATTTATATCTTTTGTATTATTTAAGTTGTAAGTTAATCTATCCCAATGTTTTTTCATTCTTCTTTTGGACAAAAAATTATAGCTTTTGTATTCTTTAAGTTTTAAGTTAATCTATCCCAATGTTTTATCATTATTCATGCTTAAAATGTTCTTTTGGACAAAAAATTATAGCTTTTTCATTATTTACCTAACTTAAATTAATTTTTTCATGATTATTAAACCACATGCAAAGAAATTATATGAAATCAGAATGAAAATAAAAAGGCCCTCTCAATAGAGCTCTCTAGAAAGTTGCACAACTTCATGTCAATGTTGATAGTGATTATGTTGAACTTGATGAGCATGTGAATGATATTCATAGTATTAGTGGTTTTAAACTCAATGTGATTGATATGAAACCACATGAAATTAATTACTATTCAAGTAATTAATGGTTGTTTTATTATGTAAATAAAGGTAATCATTATCTATGTGATAGAAGCCAGTTAGAATAGTAATGAAGTGTAATTAGCTAGTATACATAGATTATGTTAATAAGGGAGAACATATAACTTACATATGGAAGCTTAGAGATTATTTTTAATAGAGTGCATATATATATTTTGACAATGCATTAGTGCATTGTGTTCATGGATGTCATGGTCCTTAGTTGGGTGGACTTCATTGCCAATCCATGTCTCTTTCTGGAGTACTCGTACATTCTATCACTATTATAGTCTTCCTCTATTTGTTTGTACATCATAATGGGTTTTTCTTCAGAGTAAAAAGTTTCTTCTTTGTTATGCATTGGAATCAAAAAATTCACATACAAAAACTAATTTGTTTAAAGATATAAGACATTACATATTATCAAAAATAAAAGATAGCACTTTTCCACCGATGTCAAAAACTTATTTTTATAGGAGACAACACTTTGAGAGAAGAAAAATACAACTAGATGATAATAACACTGACCCTGAGAAGCATAACAAGTCTAGACCAAAGTTAATCAAAACTTTTCTACTCTTTTCAAATATTTTGACCAGAAATACCATTACTATCACATGACCCAACTTCATTTTTAGTTCATTAAGTGATTGTATGTCTAACCAATTTGGTTGTTCCTACACAAATTAAGAGTGTATTATAAAATGTATTTTTGAGTAAAGGACTCCATTCAAAATCAAATCATAGGTGGAAGTAATTACCATAACCAAAATAGTAGACCTTATGTATATAGATTTAAAATGAAGAGACAAAAATAGCTAATACAAATATTAAACAAGTTATAAGGCTACTTCTAATGAGAAAACATCCCCTATTAGCTTAGATAAGTCCAGGTATTTTATGCAAGAATTTTCTTGGATTTTTTTATGAACAAATTCAATTTTTTCCATAAAGAAGTTGAATCCATGTTAAGGCACAAACTCATATGTTGGTGTTTTTGGAATTTTTAGGAATGGAATTTCCTTGAAATCCTATTATTAGATTGATATAACTGACCAAGCATAATGTTTTTTATAATACCCCTGAGAAGCTCTCCATTTGAAAAAATAGAAACATCCAAAAGGATATCCACAGTCTCCTTAAATGAACATCTCATCATTGGCCCTGTATCATTATGATTGATACCATGTTGAGTAATAGCCATCAAATGACCTCAATATGTCATTGTGTCACATAAAATAGCTAAATTACTATAGTTCACATATGACCCATCAAAATATATCACAAGTCAAAGCTCATCCAGAAAAGCTTTTCTTAGAGCCTTTATTCCAAGAACTTCAATAACCTCAATCAAGTGACTACTTGTTGTCCTTATAGCATCCAAATCTTCATGGCATATGACTGCTAACATATTGACACCTTCTATATCTAACATCCATTTTATATCAAAAAATGGGAAGTTAATCTTTTTTAATATGTTAGGTGCATGGTTTTAGGTTTCCTATTGTTATTTTATAGTTTATTATAAATAATTATTAAATGTTTATTTGTGTGTTATCAAAAAATTTATATCTCAATATAATGTGTATTTTTTTTGTTTCTGCAAAAATGTATTGATAAACTCCAAGAAGGGGTTAAAGTTGGGGTTTTGAATCCATTTTATGGTGATGTTATGGGCATTAAGTGAATTGACTCACTATCTATTATACACAGAGTCAAATTGAAAGGAAAAGGAGATGCAAATATAAATATTTTAAAGGTCACAAGTAACATACCCCTTATGAAGACAAAATAGATGGATCTATCAATCTGATAGAGAAAGAAGGAACCTTCACATAGTGGCCACTAAAATATTTGTTAAAAATGACATAGTTGATATTTATCATGTACTAGCTGTAAGACAGCTTGGCCCACTACTTTGTGTAGTAGTTTGAATGTGTTGTTCAAGGATCATTATCATGGTGTGTTTCTAAGAGTTGGAAACACTTAAACTTTATTATTATTATTTTTATTATTATTATTATTATTATTATTATTATTATTATCTTACAGTTCATCAAATTTTCATTATATTTTTTTTATTACAGATTACCTTTTTTTATCATGATGTTGAATCAATCTTTTAACTTCTAGCATGTTGTTACTTGTTTGTATATGTAATATTTTTATTTGATTTTATTTTTTAATTCTAGTTTAATAATATTTTCATTTTTGCATTATACAATTTATGGTATTTAATAAATTATTCATATCATATAAATGAAAATTTACTACTAAACTAGTAGTAAATATAATGATTATGCAATTAATAAATAATGTATCAATATACTACCAATTGACAAAAATTAGTGAACAAAAACAATTAAATAAACTACCAAATGATGACAATTAAAAATTAAAATGACTAAATTTATTACCAATTAATGGAAATAAGTCAATTCAAATGACTAAATATACTACTAATTGATGTTAATTAATAATTAAATTGACTAAATATACTGCCAATTGATAGAAATTAGTGAATAAATATGACTAAATATATGACCAGTTGATGGAAAAATAATGATTAAAATGACTAAATATACTACCAATGGATATAAATCAGTTAATACAAATGACTAAATATACTATCAATGGATGGAAATTAGTGAATAAAACTGACTAAATATACTACCAATTGATGGCAATTAATGATTACAATGACTAAATAAATGACTACCATGACTAAATAAATGAAAATTTAACAATAATAAATGACTAAATTAATAACTAAATATACTAACAAATTGATCAATCAAAACAACCAATAAATGACTAAAACTGGTTTAGTCATAAATTTGGTCGCATTATAAATGATTGGCAATAAACTACTAATGGTCACATGACCAAGATTAGTCATTTATATGCAATTTTTAGTAGTTTTTTTAGTCATTTATTTTTATTTTTCTACTAGTGGGCAAAGTCAAATTTTTCTTGTCAAATTCATCAATACATAGTAGCAAATTCATATATTTCTTGAAGAACATAAGAAAACATAGAACATAAAAAACTGGCAAAGTCATCAATTTCTTAGGTCAAAGTTGTTGATTAGAAGTAAATAAAAATATGAGATTTTAGATTTAAAATTCTAAAACTAAGGTTTAAAATGATTTTATTATTTTCTCCTAAGAGGTCTAGAAATGATATTATGATGAGGGTGGGGTGCACAATCCCACTAGGCATGCCGATGTGTATCATATGATTATGAAGAAGATTGTTAGTTTATCTTTGTTAGTGAAATAAAATAATAAAAAATCAATGAAACTATCATTTCAAGCCTAAATACTAGTGAGAGTAATGTAAAAAATAAGATATAAAGGAAATAAGAGTACAAAGAGACACTTTTACCTTCATTGGCCATTCAAATGGCTTACTAGCATAAAAGTTGGCTTGTGCTCTAGTTATGGATGATGGATTATTAATTGATGCTAATGATTTTTAGGTAAAACATCCCCTTGTTAACTTTTGTTTTTGTCTTATCATGATTTATTTATATGAAGCTTCTCTTACAAATTTTGCATAATAAGTGTGCATTAAAAAGTTTGTTTAGGAATGGTCATGACACTTGTATTTATAATTTTTCAATCAACTATAACCCAAGTGTATCTAGGATCAGGTTAATATTATATGTCCAAATGAAATTAATAAAGGATTTAATTATTCATTAATGAAAGCATGACTCAAAATTTCTAATTTTTGTGGCATTTATGTTGATATTTTATAATTATTTACTTTAAGGATAATGGCATCATCATGACCTCATATTTTGTTGAAAAATCCTTTTTATAAATTAAATATTCACTAATTCAATATGAAATATTACTTAAGAATTTAATTTTCATTTCTTTTTTAATTAATTTTGCTTAATCTTTTAGTCATTTCAAGAATTGAGTTAAGTACCTTACTTAATTGGTTGAAAATGTTAGTTTACTTGGTCGCAACCTAATTGGGGATGAATCCATGAGAAGTTATCATTTTTTATATGGTAATACATAAAATATGGATGATTTGATGTAATTTTTATCACTTAAATCTAATGTGTAGATGAATTTGGGATGTTTAGTGATTTCTAGGCTTAAATTACATAGTTTGGTAGATACCAGTTTGAAGTCTACCTAGACAAAGAAGTGGTAAAAAAGAAGTGTTTACAATCATGTGTTTGTGTATGCTTGTATAAAAATAAAGTATAAGTGTGATGAATTTTTGTATGTATTATTAATTAAGTATGCCATTTATCAACATGGAACTAACATATTGATACCAATGATCCAATATAATGTGTTGGTGCCAAAAGTATTTTTGGATTTTTTGAGTGTTTAGTATTATTGGTATTTTAGGGATTTTTGAAGAGGATGGATAAAATTATGATTCCATCCAATGGATGGTAATATATATTTCCCTAATTATTAACCTCAAAACATTAATTTTTATCTTTTACATTATTTGAATCATGATTGGATATGTTAAAAAGGTACATATCACGTTCCTCACATTTTTTATGTGTAGTAAAATAAGTAATGTTATAATTTGAAATATGTATTGATTTTTATTTCTAAGGAAAGGAAATACTTTTCTGATTTGGATCAATTTTTCTTCCATTTGGTATATCCAAAGATTTTTAGTGTAAATTCATATGGAGATGTGGTAGGCATAACCCAAACCCATGTTTGGATAACTTTAGGACTAAAAGCAATTGGTAATATTATGTTGTCTAAGGATTTTTTCCAACCTCCTTTAGTTTTTAAGTTTGTTAGAATTAATCCCAATCTTTTTTAAGTGTCTTACATTTAAAATGGTTTTTTATTGTGTAGGATCAATATGATTATGCTAAAAATAAGCACCACCCATGTATACAGTAATTATTAAATCCTGTTGGCATCGATGCTTTTTATTTTTTTCACTTTGAGATTCTTATAGAAGATATGGACCTTGGATTGGCCCCATGTTGAGTAATATTTATGAACTTCTCATGTAGATATTAGGGATACCATATTTTTTTTCATAATGTTCTTTAGGTATGTTATCTCCATCCATTTTTTAAGGGATAAAGTTTTTGTATTTGGAAGGAGATATTAAGTTTCTTTGAATGAGTAATTATGAAGTTATATATCTATGAACATCACTATATAAATGGGTAAATGATTCATATTTTTTATGAAATGTCCTTTCCTTTAATAGGGAAAGAAGGCATCTACTAAGTATAAATTGTAATTCTAAATCTGAGGGTCCAAATGCTAGCTCATATGATGTACTTTTGAAACAAATAGTATAATCTTGAAGGGACTCGGCATCATGTTGTTTGAAGTTGTGAAAATGTTCAAATGTAAGTTTTGGAACGTTTTAGATATTTAAATCCATGAAAAATTCATCTTCTAATTGTAAAAAAATATGTAGGGAACCCGTTGGTAAACTATGGAACTGATTTTGAACCTCATTAGAATACTCATATGGAAAACATTTAGAAATAGTTTGTCATCTTGTGCCTATTAACCAAAATAATGTGCATAGCTAATAATGTGATTGAATGGATCCTTATCTCTCAAAAAGAGAGGTAAATCTTGTAATTCAAAATATTAAGGATAAAGATATTCAAGTATACATTGTGTAAGAGGTTGATTATTGAAATGGGTAACAAGTGCATTATCATTATAGAAAGGCATTTGTATTTGGAGTATATAAACTTGATTTTTAAGGTCCCCAGTAGTGGTCATCATAGATATTAGATATTCCATGGGGATAAAAGTGTTTTTCATAGGTGTTAGCATTAGTTACAACCCACCCTCTCTTTTGAAACTAGGCATATGAGTATCATCTTCCTTATATATGAGTGCAAGTTCATGATCACTAAATTTAGGACATTTTGGTAATGGTATGGGATATTTAAAATTTGGTAAGTTTGGTATATCATCTGAATAGATTGTACCTATTGGCTAATTTTTTCCCACATATAAATATTGTTCATGGTTTAATGTATTAGTGGATCAAAGGCTTAAAAAGGAGGTCTAGGATTGCAGAGTGAAAAAGACCATGTAGGCTTTAATGGTATCCAATCAGTTTCAAGAACAAGTCTAAAACATCTTATAGGCTTAAAATCCTAGTTTACACTTGGGAAATATTTAGAAGTTTTTTGGGTAAGTGTTGGGGACATTTTTGGGAAAATTGTCCAAGGAAAATATCCCATAGACTTATCTCTTTTGGGTAAAAGTTTTACAACAATTTTCCTAAAGACTTAATTATTTCAAGAAAATTGTCTATATCAAAAGGCTAAGTCAAAATATTTAAGGCAATTTCTTTTAGACATTTTATTTATAAGCAAAATTTCTAAATGAATTTTTTAATTCTGAGAAATTGTTTCACACAAAGTCTACAACAAAAGTATAAGGCAAAATTCTCTCAAGAAAATTGTCCCAAAGGCAAAATCTTGAAGTAATTTCTTTCAAACATTTTGTTTGATACAAAAGGATTGTAGACATAATTCTTTTATAGAAAGTCTCTAATGGAAAAGGTTCAAAGGAAATAGGTCATAGGAATTTGTGATCCAATAGAAAATGATGGAATGCAAGTATAAAATTTAGGCCATAACATAAAACCATTTGAGTCTAAAATGTGACAGTCACATGAATGTCATTAATAGTCATATGGACGTATTTGACATTCACATAAATGTCAAAATAATCCTAATTAACTAAATCTATGGTGTCTAAATTGTGATGGGCACATAAACGTCAATGATGGGCTCGCAAATGTCATTAGATGGGCAAATGGACATCAAATTTAAGACAGTAAAAACAAAATCATTGGAGCTTAAATTTGATGGTTGCATAGATGTTAAATGTGATCATATGGACATCAAATGATGGGAGCATAGACATCAAATTTGAGCTCGTAAAGTATATATTTGATCTCAAATAGTGGGCCCTAGAGATCTAATAGTTGGCATCTAATCATACCAATTAGATCAATGACACACAAGTAAATTAAAAGGTCAAGTATCTTAGAGGCCACCACATGGCATAAGTGCATAAAGCAAGCACACTAATAGTGGATCTTGAGTGTAAATGTGGGACTACTAAATGTAAATAACTTAGATAGATTTGATAGGTCAAGGATAGATCTAAGGGCTTGCATTAACTCATAATATGGAGATCGGATGGTGCAAGCAAAGGTTGACGAGTCAATGATTTGAGTCATGGTCAATAGCTAATTAAACAAAGGTGATCCAAATATTTTTTATGGAAATAAAAAAAGTAGTGTTGGACCTGGGCAAAATAAATATAAAAGGGACCAAGCTCAAACATGGCCTAGGCTAGGCCAAAATAAATATTTCAAATATCGACCTCTCCACTAAAATCACTACAAAGATAGAATGGGTCTTTTTAGACCTAATGGGAGTCTAAAATGAAGATAGGTGTTCTATAGGTCCCAATTGACATAAAGACTATAGGAAAACCAATAATCTTATATTTGTTTTATACCTAGAGAATGGACCTATGATCTAGATATGGAAATGGAGTAAATATGTGATTAATGCAAAGGGTCTCATCTATCCATATGGCTCTTCCATCAATAAATCTAGTATTTACCACCATTCATGACACGACACTATTAGTCTCTAAATTTAAGGGTTTGATCTTAATGAGAAAGTCAAGTGGGCTTAGGGTTCTAAGGTGGTGATCTAGTAGTTGGAGGAATAGTTAAGGGGATTGATTTCTTTTAAATAGACTTGTTATCATGATAAACAAACTCTTGTCCTCTATTTAATTTGTTGGCCCATGAGAGGAGCTCATAGATTATGGGAACAAAATTAGGTTAACTTGTTGATAAGGATTAGTCATAATTAAAAGAAGGAATGCATACAAAGAGGAACTAATGAACTACCACCATGCTTCTTGATGACTAGGATCCTTTCTCCACTCTCCTACGCATTGTTCCTATATCTCTCTCTCTCTCTATTTATATTATAAATAGAGTATTTTAAGACTAAAAAATGGTCCCTCTATTCCCTCTCTTGGGCATGACTATAATCTACCAAGAGTGAGCTTTTAACCTCTTTGAATGAATAAAAGGCTATGTTTTTAGATTTCATTATGCTAGTCTAGTGTGTTTGTATTAGTTTATTTACATATGTGGTAGAATTTTCTCCCTCATCAAGTCTTCATCTCATTTAGTTACTAGTTTATCTTGTTATGTATGTTATGTTTAAGTGTTCATATATCTTTTGATTGAAACCCACATGCAAATACTTTGACTAGTTAGTGTTTTACATTAGACCTCTCCATCACTTCCTTCATCTTTTGATCATTTGATGAACCTATGCATGGAATACTAATGTATGAAAGATATTTGGAATCCTATATATAGTCTTTTATTTGTCTCGTTAGTATTTAATAGGAGCTCAAATGGAGTGGACCAACCATATTTTAGGTGCATCACCATTATTATCTTAGGTTTCCCTTTTCAAGCTCTCTCTCTCTCTCTCTCTCTCTCTCTCTCTCTCTCTCTCTCTCTCTCTCTCTCTCTCTCTCTCTCTCTCTCTCTCTCTCTCTCTCTCTCTCTCTCTCTCTCTCTCTCTCTCTCTCTCTCTCTCTCTCTCTCTCTCTCTCCCCTTCTCCGTAGACATTAGTAGGTTTTAGTAGTGGAAATGAGCTAAAATGATACATCTAATAAGGTAGCCTCATTAAAAATCCTAGAGGTCTAACGCCATTATAGGATACCCATAGCTTGGGGTCAATCCCATGTTGGAATGGATTTGGGTAGAAGACCTGAATAATCCCTTGCCTAGCTAGGGTGAAATCTACATCCATAATAATTTTGGCATGCCTAATAATACAAAGGTCTAAAAAAGTGGGAAGATCTTGGTGTGTTTTTATTCTGATTAGCTTTTAGAAGTAAGCAAGTTAGAACCAATATGGACTTCAAATCAAATATTCTAGTTATGATTAAAACAAGGATATCTCATTGCAAGTTTTAGTTAGTCCTTGCATCTCATTTAGTATATGAGGCTAATATGAATAGATATGGTGAACATCCCTATTATCCACATCCTTATGATCAGTCCCAATATCATTCTCATGATCCTTATTATCAAGGGCATGAATCTTACATTTCACATCATAATATTACTCCTTACTATCCCTATCTTGAGCTATCCACACTAGCACTTAAGAAAACTTTAGTGAGCCTTCACAAGCATGCACTAGAATTGTGTTGTTAAACGTATTATGGCCAAGATGTATCTACTCAACAAATCCATTATGTGAGGAACCTATTGAGAGAGAAAATTAGAATAATCTCATAGGTGAGATGATGAATGTAAGTGGTTACATTCAAAACATTAAGGATAAGCTAAAATAACCTAAAGAGTAGCATGTTCAACCTCACCAATGTTATGTACCTTCATATACACTACCTTATCCTTCTTATGTGCCACCCATTCCTCCCTAAGAGACCATTCCAAGTGATCCTTTGAGTATTCAATGTTCTTCATATTTTTCTTAGACTTTTACTTCTTGGAAATCTATCCAAGAAAGTTCTCAAAGAAAGGAGATTTGTTGTGGAATAGCCTATTTTTTAGGTCCAAGTCTCCATTCCTTTCTTAAGAAACCCATTAAAATTCTGTTAAAATTTCCTAGATAGAATCAAGTGGTGAAGTCAGGTGGTGGGCAAAGTGAGATAAATCTAGACTTGAGATCCAAGGTTTAAAGAAAAATATTAACCTATACCAGTCTCTCCCACCCCTTAGAAATCCTTTTGGGTTACCTATCATGAAGCCACTAACCACCTTAAGAGTAGATATT